>JARBWK010000001.1:186738602-186942443 GCA_030556195.1 Anolis apletophallus | reverse complement strand
TTGTTCATTAATAACTTTTCCTTCTTTGGCTGAGGTTGCGTTATCATATGTCTCCCAGCTTTATGTTTGAAATGTGGAGTGCAGGGTGCATGATTATTCAACCTACTTTACCTCCTTCTCTATTTTGGAGGTTTTAGTGTAAATTGGCAAGAAAAGTGCCGAGTCAGATTTGCAAGGTTGCTGGCAGTTTGCAGAGGAAAGAGATGCCGCAGCATCAGTATCATATGGATGTGAGCCCTGCTGCAGTTTGCTGGTACCAAAGTCTTTGCTTACCGCATTTACGCTCAAGTGCAAAGCTTAAGGGAAAATGGGAAGGGAGTGAGATGCTGAGAGGGGAAGTGCATCCCAATACATGAGAAGGTGGTGCTTAAGTTAGCCGGGGAGAAAAAGACCCGAAACTGACTCTCAAACTGGAAAAGAATGGGATAGAGAAGCTCAAGAGGAGGAAAGGTATTTCAGCTACAAGGGTAAGAAAGTGTCTTTGACTCCCTTCGTTTTGGGTGTAACAGGATCTCATCATTTCGGTCGTGCAAAAGAAATGGCTTGGACTTTCTGAATTCCTTCGGGGAGAGAAATAAAGTTTTATTACAGTATATTATATTATTATATTATAAGATGCAAATATTGTTCTAAATGAAGCTTAGAGATAAGTAAACCCTATTAAATCAATTGGACTGGCTTCTGAGCAAAGCTATTCTTCACATAATTTGTGAGAAACTAGTGACATAAATCAGGTGAGATATTTTAATAGGTCTTTTCAACCTCGAGCCTGCAGTATCTCTTAATATTGCAAACTCAGCACCAAATGAAATGAAACCCAAAGAGAAACAGAAAGAGTAAGATATCATTTTAAAGTTATTCGTTGTTAATTTTTTAGGGGGGAAATAGCTATTTTTTGATAAATAAAACGAACCTACATTTTAATATTTATATTACATTTATATACATTATGGGGCTTTTTGAATGAACAAGGGTAGTGATTTCTTAATAGTCAATTGACTGTTTTGTGCTATTTTCTATTGATCTTTTTTTAAAAAAAAATCTATAAAATCAGTGTTACTAGTAGATGCCTTCGGGTGCATCTACATTGTAGAATTACTGCAGTTTGTCACCACTTTCACATGGCTCAATGGGGGCCATGGGATTTGCAGTTTGGTGAAGGACTAGCAAGCATTTGGCAGAGAAGGCTAAACTCCCAGGATTCCATAGCATTGAGCCATGGCAGGTTTTTCTTTTCATTTTGAGAAACTGCAAGTCGCTTCTGGTGTGAGAGAATTGGCCGTCTGCAAGGACATTGCCCAGGAGCTGACAGAGGGAGCTCAACCCGCTCTCCCTGGATTCGAACCAGGGAGAGCAATCCTGCTGGCACAAGGGTTTAACCCACTGCGCCACTGGTGGCTGCCATGACAGTTAAAGTGATGTCAAACTCCATTAATTGTACAATGTAGATGCACCTCTTGTGTTATCTAACATCCCTTCCACACAGCCATATAACCTGGAATATATTTATATTTTTTTTATTTCAAATTTATATACCACTATTCCCAGTGGCTCATGGTGGTTCACAATACATACACAAACAATCATAAAATAGCAATCTAAAACACAGTACAACGGTTTATGACTAATACAGAAGGAGACAACTAGGCCGGACCATTACAAACTGAACGCCTGCCGGAAGAGGTTGGTCCTACAAGCCCTACGAAAAGAGGGCAGATCTGTTATAGCTTGAAGCTCCTCTGGTAAGGCGTTCCATAGATTGGGCGCTGCCACCGAAAAGGCACGCTGCCTCGTGGATGATAGCCGGCAAATTCGGATAGATGGAATTCCCAGGAGATTTTGGTCTTCAGACCGTAGTGATCTCTGGGGAATGTACGGGGAAAGGCGATCCTTCAAGTATGCTGGCCCCAGACCATGTAAGGCCTTAAAGGTTAACACCAACACTTTGAAGGCAATCCGGTACTCGATAGGAAGCCAGTGCAGACGCTGAAGGACTGGTGTGATGTGACATGTCGATGCCACTCCAGCCAGCAGTCGAGCAGCATCATTCTGCACTAGCTTGAGTTTCCGGATCACCAACAAAGGCCAATGTAGAGGGCATAACAGTAGTCCAGCCTCGAGATGACCGTGGCCTGGATCACCATGGCTAGATCATTCTCAAAGAGGTAGGGCACCAACCGCCTGGTCTGGCGCAGGTGGAAAAATGCCGCTCTGCTCACCATGGAGACCTGAGTCTCCATGGTGAGCAGAGGGTCCAATTGGACCCCCAGGCTTTTTACAAGGGACAACAGGCAAATTGCCTCGCCGTCCATGACAGGCAGCTGGAGCTCCCCCCCCCAAAGACGACCCAACCAAAGGATCTCCGTCTTCACCGGATAATAATTAATAATAATAATGGCAGATAATAATTAATAATAATAATTTTATTTCTTACCTGCCTCTCCCTGTGGCTCGAGGCAGATTACAAAGCAGATAATCCACAATATCTGCTTTGAACTCGATTATCTGAGTCCACACTGCCATATAATCCAGTTCAGTATGGATTTTATACAGCTGTGTGGAAGGGGCCTCAGTCAATGGCAATCATGTGGCTGTCTAGTTGTTATTAGACTGTCCCATTGCTGTCCTTTGACTACGCTGGCTAGGGCTATTGGAACATTCAGTTCAACAACTCCTGGAAGGATAGATGATTCCCATCCCTACACCAAATGGATTGGCAGCTGATGCCAGCTGGATGCCTTCGAGATGTGTTGGACTACAACAGGAATTCCCAAATGTTTCAGCCTCAAAGACCACATCTGGTGCTTTTTTCTGAGCTTTCTGGGATGGACAGCATTCTTCTCCTCCTCTTCTCCATACTGAGTTAATAGCATGCAAGCTAAGTTTATACACTAAACTAAAATTGCAGCACCTGAAGTAAGCTGAGGGCAAGGAGTGGCAGTGGGAAGAGGAAAGAGAAACCAGGACATTTGCAAAGCAGCTGAAAAGAACAAATGATTAATCCAGGGGTCGGGAACCTTTTTGACTCAGAGAGCCATGAAAGCAAAATATTTGGAAATTTATTTCAGTGAGAGCCATATAATATATATAATATTTTTTAAGACCAAATTCAACTAAATGTGAGTATATACAAACATACTATGAGAAAAGGACTCCCCCCGGCAGAATGATGGGACACTTCAGACCTGGCTCTGCAAAAGGCATGCTCAGGACTCTGGGAAGGAAGAGAAGAGAGACGGAAGGAAGGGGGAAGGAAAGAAAGAAAGAAAGAAAGAAAGAAAGAAAGAAAGAGAAAAAAAGAGGGAGGGAGAGAGGAAGAAAAAAAAGAACGAACTATGGAAAAGGAAGAAAAGAAAAGCAGGAGAGACGCAAGGAAAGGAAAAGAAAGAAGGAAATGGGAAGGGAGGAAAGGAAAGGGTGGGGAAAAGAAAGGAAAGGGAGTGAGGAAAAAGTAAAATAATGAAGGGAAAAGAAGAAAAGAAAGAAGGGAGAGAGGGGGGAAGTGAAAAGGAAGGAAGGAGAAGGAAAGGAAGACGGGGGAAAGAATAGAAGAGGGAGGGAGGGAGGGAAGGAGAGGGAGGGAGAATGGAGGAAAGAAGGAAGGGGAGAGAGGGAAGGAAAAGGAAGAGAAGAGAAGGAAAGGGTGAAGGGGAGAAAGAAAGGAAGGAAGAGGAAGGAAGGGAGAGAATGGAGGAAAGAATGAAGGGGAGAGAGGGAGGGAAAAGGAAGGAGAGAAGGAAAGGGTGAAGGGATAGAAAGGAAGGAAGGAGGGGGAGGGAGAATGGAGGAAGGAAGGAGGGAGAATGGGAGGAAAGAATGAAGGGGAGAGGGAATGAAAAGGAAGAGAAGAGAAGAGGAAATAGGGTGAATGAGGGAGAGAGGAAGAAAAGGAAGAGAAGAAAGGAAGAGGAAGGGAAGGAAGGAATGGAGGAAAGAATGAAGGGGAGAGAGGGAGGGAAAAGGAAGGAGAGAAGGAGAAGGAAAGGATGAAGGAGAGGAAGGAAGGAAGAGGGAGAATGGAGAAAAGAAGGAAGTGGAGAGAGGGAGGGAGGGAAAAGGAAGGAGAGAATGAAAGGATGGAAGAGGAAGGAAGGAGAGAAGGAAAGGATGGAAGAGGAAGGAAGGAAGGAAGGAAGGAAGAATGGAAGGAAGAAGGAAGGGGAGAGAGTGTGCAGGGCCCCGAGAGCAGCAGGGGATGAGGAAGAGGCGCCGATGGCGGTGCGGAAGCAGCCGTCATGGTGCATTTGTGTCACTCATCCCCACTGCATGCTGGGAAACAGAAGACCTGGCTGCTCTGGAGAGCCAGATGCAATCATGAAAAGAGCCACATCTGGCTCTCGAGCCATAGGTTCCCTACCCCTGGTTTAATCCATCAAAAATGTGGATTGTTGGATGGTACTGAGCAGAAAAATAGATTGATTAGGACTGTCCCTGACAAATCAAGAAAGTTGGAAGGATATGTAGATAGTGCAGAGGAAAATGGAACTATGCAACTCAATTGTTCATGTTTTTTTTGTTAAAATTCATTAATGGGTCCGTTTGATCATTTTTCCCCTGATATTCTTCTTAAAAACAGGGCATCCTAATTCATGGGCCATCGATGGTTTTGTTCGACTAAAGAAAGAACACAACTTGAGATACGTTTGAGGACCCCAGCCTGCAAGAAAAACAAATTTGTGGCAATCTAGGAGAAACCTGAGCAAACACACTAGTCTAGTTGGCGAAGATCGCTCCATACCTGGGGAAGAGAGTGAACATTTCGTCTGACAGTTGAAGATGGCCTCTGTGCGAGAGGTCTCCAGCTTCACAGAGGACTTGCTCTGCCCCATCTGCCTCTCCATCTTTCGGGACCCTCACATGCTGGAGTGTGGCCACAGTTTCTGCGCCCCGTGCTTGGAGCCCTGCATCCCCAAAGGCCAGAGGCGTGGGCTTTGCCCTGAATGTCGGCGCCCATTTGCCTTGCGCCACATGGCCATCAACCGAGCCCTGTGCAGCCTGGCAGAGAAGGCACGGCTTCTCAAATTGGATGAAGGGCCCCAACTGGGCGCCACTGGAGGCTGGTATTTCTGTGAAGAACACGAGGAGCCTCTCAAACTCTTCTGCAGTCAAGATGAAGGACCTGTTTGTGTCATCTGTCGGGACTTGCCTCAACACCGTGGACATGACTTCCTGCCCATCAAAAATGCAGTTCAGGCTTATCAGGTGAGAGACTGGCACACTCTGGTGTCAATGCAAAAGGTATGGAGCAGCAACTCCTAAACTTTGGTCTTCCAGTTGTTTTGGACTCCTGAAAGTTCCAGACACCTTGTCCAATGGTTAGAGATGCTAAGAGCTGAAATCCAAAACATCTGGAGGAGCAAAGTTTGGGAAGTACTAACATGGAGCATAGTTGTTCAGATCAGAAGAGACTGGGAACTTCTCTTCTGAGATGAGTGGGCAGCCCACAGTGTGGAGATTGCCATTGTCCTCTTGGGGTGCATCTAGCTGTAGAAGTAATGCAGGTTGACACCATTTTAACTGCCATAGTTCAATGCTATCGTGTTTTTATCAGTTTACTGTGTTTGCTGTGTTTTTATCGTGTTTTATCGCTGTAAGTCGCCCCGAGCCGCTTTGGGAGTGGCGACGCATAAATGCAAATAAATAAATAAATAAATGCTATGGACTACTGAGAGTTGTAGTTTGGTGAGGAACAGGCATTCTTGGGCAGAGACAAATGCACCCTGCAGTGCGGAGGTAGCAGGCATGGTTTAGAACCCAAAAATCGTGATTCTAAAATCAAATGGGGGGGGGGGATTTTTTTGATTAGTAATAGAAAGACTTACAAAAAAATTTCCAAAAAGTTCTAAAATGTAACGTAATTAGTAACAAAATTCTTAATTAGTTCCAAAGTAGGCAAAGCAGGGAAACAGGACTGACACTGTTTTAAGCACAGGCAAATCAAGGGGCAACATTTCCCTTGGTTTCCTTGCAGGGAGATATAATGCATTAATATATTATTATTATTATTATTATAAAAAGCCAGGGTTTCTTTGCAGGGACATATCATGCACTAATATATTATTATTATTATTAAATAAAATAGTTGCCCACCTCTGGTCAAGGCTTGCTTCTCCAGAGCATTTATTAGAATTAAATGCCCAGGGCCCTTCTTCCAGGTAAATATTATTAATATATTATTATTATTATTATTATTATTATTAAATTAAATAGGGCCTTCTTCCAGGAAGAAGGAGTAAATATTATTAATATATTATTATTATTAGAATTAAATGCCCAGGGCCCTCATTCCAGGAAATTAGAAGGAGTAAATGTTATTAATATATTATTATTATTAGAATTAAATGCCCAGGGCCCTCATTCCAGGAAATTAGAAGGAGTAAATATTATTAATATATTATTAATTATAAAATAGTTGCCTACCTTCTCCAGAGCTCTTCTCACTGCAGCCCCCATTCAGTTTTCCCATAGCTCTCTAGGAGGTTTGAACTCTATGGCTTTTCCTTGATTCTGCACTTTTCCTGCTCCTCTCCGGGCTGTTTTCAACCCCTTCTGCCATTGTTTCAGCCTTCCTCATGTCCTTCTCGCCTGCCCTCCTATCTAGGCTTCTTTCCCTGCAGTTTAAACCGCTTTTTTGATGAGTCCTCCAGCCGCTCTAGGACTCCCGCTCTGGATCTCTCTATGGTCCGGCTCCTTTTTCACTTCCTGGAGGAAAAGGCCTTTCAGTTAGGCCTGGCAAAGGCCCCATCTGACTGTGAGTAATGTCTGGGAAGCTATTTTGGAGGGGATAATAGGGAGCCTTCTGAAATATTTACAAATCTAACGAAAATTTGGGCCCAGGGAGTGCGAAAAAGAAAGTCCACTTCCGGGATTGCGGCAGCGATGCGTATAAACTTGAAAGTCCCATACATACGAATCCCTTCCGATTTCTTTCAATTTTCATAACTTTTTTCTCATGCCTAGGAGGTAGACATGGACTGCATCCACACTTCAGAAGTATAGCAGTCTGATAGAACATCACCATGGCTCAATGCTGTGGAACAGAATAGACTTGAATAACTTTATTGTCATTGTACATTGCATGTTGTTATTGTGTGTTATTGGGCTTGGCCTCATGTAAGCCGCCCCGAGTCCCCTTGGGGAGATGGTGGCGGGGTATAAATAAAGTTAATATTAAAATAATAATAAATACATTGTACAATGAAATTGAATGTTTTCCCCAGCACACATCACAAAAACAACACTGCTGTTTTGTGAGACATTTACCCTTCTGTGTCAGAGAACTCTGGTGTCACAACAAAGTACAAGACCATGCCCGGATTACACATAAGGCCAACGAGGCCATGGCCTAGGGGCGCAAGCCAGGGGGGTGCAGATCACGACCCAAAAAAACCCTGGTCTGCGCCCCTCTTTCCCCCTTTCTCATGCTCCTCCTTGCTCCATCTCCTGGCAAAGTCTCTGCTCTGTCCCCTCCATCTCTCGCTCTCTCATGCACTCTCTCTTTCTTGCTCTCTCTCTCACGCGCGTGCTCTCTCTCTCGCGTGCGCTCTCTCTCTCTCGTGCTCTCACTCTCTCTCGCCTGCACTCTCTCTCTTGCTCTCTCTCTCTCTTGCTCTTCTCTCTCTCTCACACACACACTCTCTCTCTCTCTCTCTCATGCGTGCCTTTGGAGCGAGTTTGCACCCGCTGCGCTCTTCCCAAGCCTCCCGACTCCTGAGGAGACCTTCAGAGCACAGCGGAGCTTTCCAGCCAGTGGGAATGGGGACCTTGGAGGTGGCAGGAGGTTGGCTTAAAGGGGGCGTAATTCCAAAGTGTGGCCCAGGGCGCAAAAAAGTGTTAATCCAGGCCTGTACAAGATCCAAATTTGATAAGACGAAAATGGTAAAGTCCTCATGGACAACAGGTTAAACATGAGCCAACAATGTGATGCAACGGCAAAAGAAGTCAGCAGGATTTGGGCCTGCATAAATAGGAGCCTAGTGTCTAGATCCAGGGAAGTCATGCTACCCCTCTATTCTGCCTTGGTTAGACCACATCTGGAATACTGTGTCCAATTCTGGGCACCACAATTGAAGGGAGATGTAGACAATCTGGAACTCTCAGCCCAACAGTATGGGGGAGGTTGGATGGCCATCTGTTGGGGGTGCTTTGAATGCAATTTTTCTGCCTCTTGGCAGGGTGTTGGACTGCATGGCTCATGAAGTCTCTTCTAACTCAGTGATTCTATTAAAGTGGTTTTAACTGCTATAATTCTGCAGTGTGGATGGGAGGACAGACTTCTCAGTGACAGCTTTTGAGTTGTAAAATTCCCTTCCAAGACTGACCAGTCCTATGACTGGCTCTATTCCCTGTTGTCGTTCTTTCAGCAGAACACTACTTAATTCACGCAAATGGACTTTTGGTGATTTAAGATGGGATTAAAACAAGATGCCTCTTGCCTTTTAAATCAGTGGTTCCCAAACTTTTTTTGGCCTACCGCCCTCTTTCCAGAAATTTTTTTAGTCACCGCCCCTCTAGAAATTATTTTTTTTAATTTTTAATCGCAATTAAACAGAAAGATATATGTATTGTGTTTCCCCGATAGTAAGACACCCCCGATTGTAAGACATATCGGGGGTGTCAGGGGGGTCGGCTAATATAAGCCGTACCCTGAAAGTAAGCCGTACCTCGTTGCGCCGCCGCCACAACCGGCACACCTCCGTGGCGCACCTTTCTGCCAGGCCTCCAAGGAAGGGAGGGAGAGAGCCACACAGCCGCGGCGCACCTTTCTGCCACGCCCTGGCTCCTTTCCCCCCTCCAAGGAAGGAAGGGAGGGAGAGAGCCAGAGCGTGGGTGAAGCAGCGCTGCGTCACTCTGTGCTGACACGCCCTGGCTCCTTTCACCATTCCCCTGGCTGGTGAGCGGCACTTCACTCCCCTCCCTGGCTCTTTCGTCCCAAGGAAGGGAGGGGGAAAGGGAGGCAGAGGCATGGTGACGCGGCGCTGCGGCGCTGCGTCACTCTGGCCAGGGCGTGGTGCGGCACTGCTCTGACGTGGCTGCGCCCCTGGCTCCCTTTTCCCTCCCTTCTTTCGTCCAAGGAGGGGGGGGAAAGGAGCCAGGGCGTGGTGAGCGGCACTGCGTCACTCTGACGCGGCGCTTCGCCACGCCCCTGACTCCTTTCCCCCTCCCTTCTTTTGTCCAAGGAAGGGAGGGGAGCCAGAGCCAGGGCGTGGTGGTGAGCGGCGCTGCGTCACTCTGACGCGGCGCTGCTTTGCCACGCCCTGGCTCCTTTCCCCCTCCCTTCTTTCATCCAAGGAAGGGAGGGAGGGCCAGGGGCCAGAGGCGCTGCGTCACTCTGTGCGGTGCTGCTTCGCCACGCCCCTGGCGCTTCCCATCCCTTCTTTCTCAAGGAAGGGAGGGAACGCGGCGGGGCGCTTCGGCCTGCGTCACTCTGCGCGGTGCTGGCACGCCCTGGCTCCTTTCCCCTTCTTTCATCCAAGGAAGGGGGAGGGGGAAAGGAGCCAGGGCGCGTGGAAGCGGCGCTGCGTCACTCTGACGCGGCGCCGCCGCCACGCCTCTGGCTCCTTTCCCCCTCCCTTCTTTCGTCCAAGGAAAAGCTGCGCTGTGGAGGTGTGCCGCGGCCGATGGGGCCGGTTGCGGCGGCGGCGGCGTGACGGCGGCGGCAGCGTGGGCGTGGTGATGGGGTACGTCTTAGTTTATATAAGACGTACCCCAAAAGTAAGCCGTAGGGGAACTTTTCGGGGGGAAAAGAAAGTAAGACGCTGTCTTACTTTCGGGGAAACACGGTGTTAATATTTCTACCTTTTCCGTAAAATATAATAAAGTAAGTTGTAAATTAGAAACATTGAAGTTTGAAATTATGAAACTATTTATTGAACTTAGAATAGAAAGGTAATACAAAAAAAGTTAAAACATTCGAAATCATCTTAATGAGAAGGATGAACCTGGCATGCTGCTCCCAATCTAGTAATCCTCAGCTCTATTTTCGTCAGCAGTAATCTTAAAACATCGCGATTGACTATTTTGCAATCACTTTCTTTTTTTGTTAATAAATTGGTTACCGCACTGAATCAACGTTCCACTAAATATGTATTATTGTTATAAGACTCAACCAGTTGGAAGGGAACCCCAAAGGTATTATTATTATTATCCCTTGCTTGGCGAGAGGAGGAGGAGGGAGCAGGAGGAGGGAAGAAGAGAGAGGAACACACACAGAGATGGATGGTAGCCTCTCACCTGGCTCACGGCACCGCCCCCCATCACCCACTTACATGGGTTCAGCGCCCCCCAAATTCTCCTGGGCCTTCCAGTGCCCCCCCTAGATCGCCCCACCGCCCACCAGGGGGTGGTACCGCCCACTTTGGGAACCACTGTTTAAATTGATGTTCATATAAAATTATTTTTAATTCAGCTTATTTATTTATCATGTCAGAAGCGAATTGAGAATACAGTTATAGTGTATAGAAAAAACCACAAACAAAGCTAAAACTTGGCATTATACTACATTTCCTTTGACCAAAAGCAGGCCCCTTGGAGTGCCTCTGGTGTCACTGTGAGAAGATCCTCCTTTGTACATGTGGCAGGCCCCAGACTGCATTGTAGTAAGTGGTTTGCTCTTCTCCACACTTGCATATCATGGACTCCACTTTGTAGCCCCATTTAATTCAGTTTTTTTCCATGTCAGGAGTGACTTGAGAAACTACAAGTCGCTTCTGGTGTGAGAGAATTGGCCATCTGCAAGGATGTTGCCCAGGGGATGCCCGGATGTTTTGATGTTTTACCATCCTTGTGGGAAGCTTCTTTCATATCCCCGCATGGGGAGCTGGAACTGACAAAGGGAACTCATCTGCACTCTCCCCGGATTTGAATCTCCGACCTGTCAGTCATAAGTCCTGCCAGAACCCGTTGCGCCACCGGGGGCTCCTTTAATTCAGCTGTGGCATAGGTTTATAAAGTCCTTAAATGTATTTTAATTTTTTTAAAGTATGAGTTCCTGTTTTTAATTTTGTGAACCTCTCAAGACTTAGTTTTGAGAAATAAGTGGATGATAAATCCAATAAATAAACAAAGGCTGAGATCCTTCAGAGCTACAATGGCTTAGCTTTAACTCCTCATACAACACTTGAAACACTTTTGCTTATTCTTGGAAGTGCTCTTTACAAAGCTCCATCCCAGAGCTCTCTAACTTTCTAGCTCGAAACTGCATTTTATGCTCAGCAGAGACTCATTCAACACAATTCAATGCAGTTAAAATGCATTATATGAGTCTACGCTGACCATATAATGTAGTTTCAAACCGGGACCGTGGCGCAGCTGGCTGGGTGTCAGCTGCATTAAGATCACTACTAACCGAAAGGTTATGAGTTCGAAGCCAGCCCGGGTCGGAGTGAGCTTCTGGCCAATTTTGTGTAGCTTGTTGTCGAACTTTGCAACCCAAAAGACAGTTGCATCTGTCAAGTAGGAAATTTAGGTACCAACTATGTGTGGGGAGGCTAACTTAACAAATTTACGAGGCCATACAAAATTTCCAGCAAAAAGCATGTGGGGAATGCAGAAGATACTTCAGTGTTGCAGATGGACGGTGAAGCCACAGCTCCCCTGGTGGCCAGAAAAAAAGTTAAATAGCCTCTGACTGTCTGTCTATATGTGTTGTGTGTCTATGGCATTGAATGTTTGCCATTGTAATCCGCCCTGAGTCCCCTGCGGGGTGAGAAGGGTGGAATATAAATACTGTAAATAAATAAATAAATAAATAAATAAATAAATAGATGGGGCCTGACTCTGCGGCCTCATTTACACTGACCATTTCATACAGATCGAACTTCCCTATGTGATGTTGGCTATTCACTCTTCTTTTCCTTCTAGGACCAACTAAAGGCATCTCTAGAGCCCTTGGAGGAGGGTCTCAGGCGTCTGAAAGTGAGCCAGTATCGCCAGCAAGAGAACATTATAGAATTGAAGGTGTGCTTGAAACATTTCAATTGGTGTTGAATTTTATCTCCTGTTTCCTTGTCACTGCAAAATAGACAACTGTAGGTATTTTTCCGGGCCTGTGTAATACCTGATATTTGACATTCAGAACTTGTGATTCTGATCAGAAGGAGGATGTCAGCTTGAGGTATTTGTTGACTGCATTCTTCAAATCTGACTTCCAAGAAAATGTTGCAGTGTCGAGTCCTTCTGTTCAGAGTATGTCAGTTCTATACAGGGGCGGACTGAGGTAATTTAAAATGGTAAGCGAACATTATTTTGGCGCCCCCTCGCTCTCCAACCTCGTGGGCACGCCAGGCGCGCATGCACGCCAGGCGCGCATGCGCTGGGCCAGCTAGTTCTGCGCGTGCGCCATTGCTGCGGAGGGACTCCAGATGGACCGAGATACCAATCGCCCTAAGTGAGGCCGAAAAGGAGGAACTTTTTGCAGCCAGGACGGAGCCGGAGCATTTGGGGCGATTGGCGTCTCAGTCCAGCTCGAGTCCCTTTGCAGCAATGGCACATGCGTGGAACCTGGCGGCCAGATGCGCCCCTGATTACGTGGCGCCCTAAGCGGGTGCTTACTTTGCTTAATGGTAAATCCGCCCCTGGTTCTATATAAGATCCAGATCAGATCAGAGGAAGCAATTCAGAAAATGAGAGCCTTTGGGGGTAAATATGGTTCATGTTTTAACAGACCAGAACATTTTGTCACGTTCTTTCCTTGTAGACCTGCTCTGAATCCTTGTCCGACCATGTGTCTGGGGAATTTGTGAAGATGCACCAGCTGCTAAATGACAGAGAGTTGGGTTTAAAGGAGGCCCTGGAGAACCAGCGAGAGAAGAACCTGGCCCAAATGGAAACCAAATTGAAGGGACTGAATGAGAAAGTGGCTTCTTGGTCAGAAACCCTCTGTCAAGTGCGGGCAGGACTTGAATGCAAGGACCACATCAGTTTCCTCAAGGTGAGAATGACCTTTTGTTTAGGAAGAAGGTCAGAAATACCAAGCGTAGCCACTTAAATGATGCTTCATAAAATTGTAGGATGACAATTTTGTGGTTGGTTCATTCAGTAAGAAAGTTAATTTGCAAATTTGCTGAAATTTAACATCTCTGTTGTCACGAGTCTAATTTGTCCAATTTGTTTTTTATTTCCCTTTTTAAACCAACACCATCTTCTCTTCCTAGCAAGTTCCCTTTAGTTTGTTACAAACTTATCCAAGTAAATTCTGGATTTATATTTCTAGAAACAATCAGCAATACTTCACCAAACAAATGTCATTTTTCCTCATTTTTCTCAATTTTGTTCAGATATCTGTTTTTTTAATGACATGCAGCCATTGAAAACCGTTGAGCTGCATATGCTGAGAAAAATGGTGGCCACTATAGGGAAGAGGCATTTTTAGTTATTTAATCATGTTGCCCTTTTCTATTCCTTTCTCTCCAGGAAGCAAAGGATCTGCTGGAGAGGTGAGTAGTGTCCCCTTTCCATTGTATAGTGCAGAGTTTCCAACCTTTTTTGAGCCGCGGCACAATTTTAACATTAAAAAATCCGGGGGCACACCACCAACCAAAATGACACAAAATGACACTCTAACACAGTAAAGAACGGCTGGGGGATGGTGGCCTGCTGGGAGCAGCTGCTGGGAGTGCCGAAGCCAGAGGGAGGGGGCGGAGCCAGACCGCACCATGCCCTGCCCCCTCCCCCTGGCTTCAGCTCTCCCACAGCTTGTCCAGCCTTGAGGGGGCAGTGCCAAGCCAGCGGTGGTAGAGACAGCACAATGCTGGCTTGGCACTGCCCCCTCAAGGCTGGAGCAGCTGCTGGGAGTGCCGAAGCTGGGGGGAGGGGCGGAGCCAGGCCGCGCCATGCCCTGCCCCCTTCCCCCAGCTTCAGCTCTCCCACAGCTTGTCCAGCCTTGAGGGGGCAGTGCCAAGCCAGCTGCATGGAGGAGGAGGAGCATGAGCGGTGGACGGGCTACCGTGGGCAGGGCTCTTCCTCCGCGCGGCTTCAGTGAGCGAGGGGCGAGAGTCATGGTGGGAGTCATGGTGGATTGGAGGCTGGCTGGGGAAACGGCCGAAGGAGGCGGTGTCCCGGCCCCTTCTTTTTCTTCACCGCCGCCCGACCCTTCCTCCTCCTCCCCCAAGCAGCAGGAGTTCGGCAAGAGGAGGGGGGAAGGAAGGGGGCAGAGAGCGTTTCTCGCAGCACAGCAGGAGGTCCATCACGGCACACTACTGTGCCACGTCACAGCGGTTGGGAAACACTGGTATAGTGAAAGTAAAGCATCATTGGACTCCTTTCTAGGGCCAGGGACATAGAGAAGATTCTCATGAGCAGTCCCTGGTGGTGGAGTGGCATTAAACGGTCTCTTAGATATGAAGGACCCTGACCTCAAAAAGCCTTGAATGCTAGGACCAGAGTCTTATAGAACAGTAGCCGTGGCACACTAGTGGACTCTGTGTTCAACATGCCCTTGCTTGTTTGAGGAGCCCTGCCTACTGAAGCCCGTCCACTATTCAGCCAATGCAAGAGCCAGTGCAGAGGGGAGGGCATGGTGCGCCTGACTCCGCCCCCTCCCTGGCGCTCCCCACAGCTTTGCCAACCTTGAGGGGCATATGGCACCTCAGCCGTTCTTTATTGATTTTGTTCTTGGTGGTGAGTCTAAAAGTGTGGGCTGAAACACTGTTATAGAAGATTTTAGCACTGCAGAGATTTGGCACCTCATTGATGTTCTTGTGAGGAGTCTAGGGGCTGCATTTACACAATTTGATCTTAGGAGGTGAGCCCACATACAATGCATTGCAGTAATCCAGGCTCGACGTAACCGTGGCATGGATTACTGTAGCCAGCGCCTCTGTTGGTAAATATGGCGCCAACTGCCTCGCTTGGTGTAGATCAGGGGTGCTCACACTTTGTCAGCATGCAAGCTACTCTTAAAGCAACCAAGTCCAAAAGATCTACCTGCCCTCGCCACCGTGCGCTCCTGCGCACTCCCGTCGCCGCGCGCTCTTGCCACCGCGCACGCTCCTGCTGCTGTTTTCCACCTGCGCAGCACTTTTTCCGCCTGCGGGGCATTGCAGGAAGGAGAAAGCACGAGGCGGGGCATCCAGAGGGAACGCTCCGCCCTGCCTGTCTCACTGGCAACGGAGGCTGCACAGCTGCTTCTGGACGAGAGAGAGGCAGGGCGCTCCTTCCAGAGGCTCTGCCCCGTGCTTCCTTCTTTCTGCAATGCCCCGCAGGCAAAAGAAGCACTGCGAGAACAGAAGCCAGCAGCAGGAGCGCGTGTGTGCGCGCATGGCAGGAGTGCCCCATCCGGCTGGTGAGGCCCGAAGATCACCTGGAAGAAGGCCAAAGATCTACTAGTAGCTCCTGAGCTACCTAATGAGCACCCCTGGCGTAGATGAAAGAAGGCCCTTTGACTAGTGGAGGCAATCTGGGCTTCCATCGTCATTTTGGAATCCAGGATAACACCGAGACTCTTCACAGTGGGGGGTGGAGCTAATGGTTCCCCTTCAAAAGATGGTAATAGACCGACCAATTCTGATGGGCAGCCAGGCCACAAGATTTCAGTTTTTGCTGGATTTACTTTCAATTTATGGGCACGTAGCCATCTTGTCACCGCTCCAAGACATCGGGTGAAGTTATCCGGTACTGAAGTTGTTCCAGGTTCTAGTTTTAGGAGAAGCTGGGTGTCATCAGCGTATTGGAAACATTCTAATCCAAATCTCCGGACTAGCTTGGCGAGAGGTCGAACATAGATGTTAAACAGCATTGGCGATACCTTGGGGTACTCCACAGTTGAGAGGGGATTTCTCAGATACTTGGCCCAGCCACTCCACTCGTTGGCTACGCCCTTGCAAGAATGAGTTGAACCACATTATTGCTGATCCTTGAATTCCAATAGCAGCTAATCGCTGGATCAGTAGATCATGGTCTACTGTATCAAAAGCTGCGGTGAGGTCGAGCAACACCAGCAGTACAGATCCTCCCTTGTCTAGCTGGTGACAGATGTCATCAGAGATGGCCACCAAAACAGTCTCGGTCCTGTGTCTGGGATGGAAGCCAGATTGAAATGGATCCAGGCTTGCAGTATATTCTCAAGTTGCTCCTGATACGACCCCCTCCCCTTGTATTTTGTGATCCTTGGCCTTTGAAAGTTTTGTGAGAGAATTCCCCTCTTAGCTATCAGATAGTTAATACTAATGCTACTTGAAATTAAGTGTGCCCTGCCCTTGGCATTATACTGTAAACTGAAGTCCTCCAATAAATACGATTCAGTTTTGGAAAGATAGTGTGGATAGTGTAATGAATCACTCTGTCAATAAGAACAGATACTACTAAGCTGGCTGACTCTCCGGTGTTTTCCCCTTGCAGGGTCCGTAAGGAACAACGATCCCAAGGTGAAGAGGAAGAGGAAATAGAGGCAGAGATGATGGAAGAAGGTTTGGGGGCCAGCAGTGAAGACACAGATGAGTGTGAGAATGAGGCAGAGGAGAGTGGGCTGAGAGTCGATGAAGATGTTGATGAGGAAGAAGAGGAGGAGGAAGAAGAAGAGGAGGAGGAAGCAGAGGAGGAAGAAGAGGTGGAGGAGCAAGAGAGAACAGCAGAGAAAGAGGAAGAGGAAGATGGAGTGGTGCCTGTAGATTTGAACCTGGGCGAGTTCAAAGGTCCTCTGCAGTTCTATGCCTGGAAAGAGCTCTTGGGTGCAGTGCATCCAGGTGAGAGGTGCCTTCTGGTGGTGGGGCTTAAAAACCAAGTGTACCAATTAGGGGTGGTTGATCCATTAAAAAAAAAAGATTCTAAACTCGGGGATTTCCGTTGCTGGGTCGTTATAGAAATTAATCCGAAAAATTTAAAATAAATTTCGTGATTGAAACGTTCTTACAGACAGCTAATTCTCTCGCACCAGAAGTGACTTCCAGTTTCTCAAGTCGCTCCTGACATGAAAATAAAGATCCATGGGATATATGTTCCCGAATCTACCAAAGAAACAGGATAGTAGTGAATTCTGTTGAAGGGAACAATTTCCGCCAGAAATTATTATGGAATTACATAGGGAGACGTAGTTTTCCAGAATGACTCTATTGTAATATCAGCAGAAGCATAGCATAGAACTGGAAGACCAAGAAAATTCCTAGAGAGGACATAATTTTGTTGGATGGCAGGGGATGGTGGTGGTAAGTGAAACCATTGGTACTGGTTTGCGAATGTGGGGTTCATATTGTTCTGCCAAACATAGATGAATCTGACCTGCTGTGTATGTATGTTTGATTAAGTCCCCTTTTATTTTATTCTTCGTGGAGCTCTATTGACTTTCATACCAACCTACTTATTCTACAAGCTTGTTGAACATAGTTTTGAAAGAGTTTTGAATACTATATAGAATCATATAGGAAGACCTAGCAATGCCTAGGCCATCATGTGTCTGCTCTAGTCTTCCAGCAGGATTCTGCAGTCAACTTGTGCTGGACATTCTGGTGTAAGCTCACCAAAGCTAGAGATGTAGAGCAGTGGTTCTCAACTTGTTAGTCCCCAAGTGTTTTGGCCTACAACTCTCAGAAATCCCAGCCACTTTGCCAGCTGTTAGAATTTCTGGAAGTTGAAGGCCAAAACAACTGGGACCCACAGGTTGAGAACCACTGATGTAAGAGAGAACACTTCTCTTGGTTTTCTGCTGCCCTGGAGACCAGGACTCGGAGCATTGGGTTCAAATTACAGGAAAGAAGATTCTACCTAAATATTAGGAAGAACCTCCTGACTGTAAGAGCAGTTCAGGAGTGGAACTCACAGCCTCAGAGTGTGGTGGAGGCTCCTTCTTTGGAGGCTTTTAAATAGAGGCTGGATGGCCACCTTTAGGGGTGCTTGGATTGTCCTTTTCCTGCATTGCAGGCAGGCCTGGATTACCCGTAAGGCCACACTAGGCCATGGCCTATGGGCGCAGGCCTAGGGGGTGCGCCAGATCAAGGACCCAAAAAAATGTTCAAACAAAACCGCAATGTGCGGCATGATGACTCTCTCTGTCTCTCTCACTCGGGGGAGGGCAGGGGGAGAGCGCTGCGAGAGGGCGAGGGAGGAGGGAATGGTGCCCCCCCGCCATCGCCCCCGTCCCCTTGTCAAGGAAGGAGGGCGCGAGGAGGAGACGGAGGGAAGCCCCTGGGGCTGCTGGTGGACATGCGTGGCAACAAACAAAGAGAGAACCACACAAGCAATGCTACAGGCTCAGTGATGATGCAAACATCTTATCAACTGGTATGAATCAATACAAATGAAGTCATGAGTATCAGCAACAATGTTACTTACAAATGTATTGAAAAATCCATTAGCATATGCCACAAAACATACGTTATACAATTGCAAAAGCATGCACGCCTCTCTGGTACATACAAGGCTAGAAGTGGTTATAAACTTTCATTGAATACAGGGTACATATCATTACAATGGTTGTCACAATTGGAAAAAGTAAAGGTCCATAAGGAGGGGAGGTGATTCCACCGTAAATGATAATTCAAAAAATGTTCTCTGAGGCGACACGGATGAAAAGGTCCCCCCGCAATGTTGCGCGGCGAGGAGACTCAAGCCGCGGCGCTGGGTTGAGGCAGCCGCGTTCAGGAGAGAGCCTGCCGGAGATGCCGAAAAGAAGGCAGCAAAGCAACAGCAGATAACGTGAGCGACCTGTCGTGCTGTGGGGGCTCTGGTAAGAGCGCAGTAGGACCCACCAATGGGAAGGAGAGCCGGGACAAGGCCGAACGGCTAATTAGTCTCCTGGCGCCAAGGTTGGTCTGCCGTTTTCGCGTCCGTAGACGCTTCTTCGCTATTTCCAAGATAATCTATAATAATACAATGTAATCATAATGAAATACTAGTGCCAAACTGGCCAATGAGGGTTACATAGAAAAGAGCAACAAGGACGCAATGAAGGAATCAAGGGCAACATACCAGGGTTAGTAGTTCGAAGGGTGCCAATGAAAATCATCCATCAGGCTGAATGCAGCAGAGAGGAGGGGGAGCAGGGAAAAGTTATAGGGAATTCACAGGTGTGTGAAGTTTAAAGTAATAGTTGCTGTAATGAAAGGGCGTCATTCAAGCCGCAGGGCGTGTTGAAAGTTTTATGTTCCAAAATTATATTTGTACCTTTAAGTGTTATTCTATCATGTTAATTTAAGTGTTACAAGGTACAGTTGAGTTAATTGGCAATTAGACTACTGGGAAAGGTGGGGTCTGATTGTTATGTGTTTAAATGCTCTTTGTATTTTGTATTCATCCCTTCTGAGGCTTTGTATCACCTTTGAGGATTCCTGTGTGGAATATTTCTAAGTTGCCTTTGTGGCTGCCTTTTATGGCTCTCCTGTGTGGAGTTATTTTGCTTTATTGTATTTTTCTCCTGAATGGACATTTTATTTGCTTACATTAAAGTAAGTATGACTTTTATGTCTATGGAGTTTTTTTCTCAATTGACCACATTGCTTGGGGCTAAGCTAACGCTGCTACATCTTTGTTTTATACTCTGCAAGTTTAGGTTTGTGCTTTATATTTTGACAATCTAACACATAATCCCTGACAGGTTATGGGCCCAGGGATTGCATAGCCCATGTGTCTGGAGTGACTTTTGTTTTTGAAGCATGTGGTCTGAAAGTTTTGAGAAAAGTTTTTTTGAAAGCATGTTTGGCTTTCTGTTCCTGCAAGTTGGTGGAGTTGCTGCTAAACGCTGAGCTTCAAGTTATCTGCCTCCGGAGATAAAGAGAAGAGACGGAAGAAGATTGCCTGCCTGTGATGGAGGAGTTTTTTGTTTAACTTTCCCTTCTACGTGCTTATACAACTAGGGCCAATTTTTAATTGCTTTCCTGTTTTGTTTTGCACAAAAGGGTTTGTTTTTAAAAAGAACTTTCTTGGACTGTCGCAGCAGCAGAGCTGATAACAACTGTTTGTTTTTCTTCGTCATACGGAGTGATTTGCGAGCGGCTGGTAAGCTGCTGGAAGCTGTGTTTGGTTTCGTTTTTCCCTGCAAAGTTTGAAAGACATTGACTGCTAGAAGCCAATTTTACACGAAGGTAAATTGGCTGGGCTTAAACCCAGGTATACTGGGGGTCCTTTTCTGTTGTTTGCAGTGAATTTGTTTTTGGACATTTGGGAATTTAAAGTGAAAGAACACAATGGCTTTGCCGCCTGTTCATATTGGTTCACTCCCATTTGAAAAACTTACTGACAAGAACTGGCTGAGTTGGAGTATAAAATTCAAAGCATTTTTGGTTTCACAAGATTTATGGGAAATAGTTGCATCGTTGCCAGATCAACCTGATGCTACTGAAAAGAAGAAAGATGAAAGGGCTCTAGCGCTTCTTCAGTTGTCTGTGACAGACCCTTTATTGGTTCATCTTTATGAAATTCCTCATGCTCAAACAGCATGGAATTTGTTCAAAGATATGTTTCAGAGACAGAGCAGCGGGTCGAAGATAATTCTTATGCGGCAGCTGTTTAACCTCAAACATGAGGAAGGTACGCCAGTACAAGCACATGTTACAAAGGTTGTGGCTCTTTTTCTGAGTTAAGAGCAAGAAATGTTAATTTTCCTCCTGAACAGCAAGCTTTAATTCTGATGGGATCCTTATCTAAACCTTTTTATGCGTTTATGGATTCTCTTCATGGATTCCGGACAGGGATCTTACAATACCTTTTGTTTCTGGAAAGATTATGGAATTTGAAGCACAACAGAAATTGAGAGGTTCTGCTCCTGCACAGAAGTATTCAGGAACTGCTTCTAATGACACTGCCTGTGTTGTTAAGCCAAAGTCACAAGTTGTCTGCTTTAAATGTAGAAGGAAAGGTCATATGGCTAAAAGTTGTTGGCAGAATCCAGGACAGTGGAGAAACAAGCAAGTGGAGAAACCTAGTTCTTCAAAGGACTATCAGCATGTTTTCCTGGCAACATCAAAGATGGATAAAATGAACACTTTCATAATTGATTCTGGGTGTTCTCAGCATTTGGTAAAGAATGTAGAACTTTTGACAAATGTGAGAGACTCTGATATAGATTTCATTTCTTTGGCTGATGACAGAAAAGTTCAAGTGATTTCATGTGGTGATATGTATATTGATAGTTTGAATTATACTTTAAAGGATGTGTATTTTGTTAAAGAAATTGTGTATAACATTCTGAGTGCAAGCAAACTTTTGGATGAAGGTTTTGATGTGTCTTTAAAGAAGGAGAGATCTGTGTTAATTGATCCTCAAGGTAATGAAGTGCAACTTATACAGGAAAAGGGATTTTTCATTTTAAGGTCATCTGAAAATGTTAATTTGTCTGCATGTATTGATCAGATACCTGATAATCCCAGGCCATTACACAACAAATGTATTCATGATTTTCATAGGAAAATGGGTCATTTGTCATGGCAGCACTTGAGAAAGACAGCTGAGTTGTGTGCAATTCCTATTCAAAATTGTAAGAATTTTTTTGACTGTGAAATTTGTGCATCAGAAAACCTTAAGAAAGCTCCTATTGCAAAACAGAGTTCTAGAGTTGCAAAAAGGATTTTGGAGCTTGTTCATTTGGACATATCAGGTCCTCATCCTACTTCTGTAGGTGGTTCAAAATATTTTTGATTTTGGTCGATGACTTTTCGAGATTGAAGTTCACCTTCTTTCTGAGAACTAAAGGTGAAGCTTTTCAGAAGATTTCTGCTTGGTTAAAGCTAATGCAGACACAGTTCCCTGAGTACCCAGTACAAGCTTTTCAAAGTGATCGTGGTGCTGAGTTTATGTCCAAACAAATGAAAAATTTGTTGGAAAAGTGTGGGATAGTTCACAGATTGACTAACCCTTATTCGCAAGTTTAAAAATGGGATCGCGAGCGTTGGATCGGAGTAGTAAAAGTTGTGGCAAGAAAAATGTTAAGAGATGCTAGTTTGTCTGATGGGTTGTGGGCTGAAGCTGTGGCAAACGCCACTTATGTGCTAAATCGTTCTTTTTGTAGAAGTGTCAATAGTATTCCTTATGTATTGTTTTTTGAAAGAGTCCTGATTTAAATTCGATTCGTGTGTTTGGAAGTGACGATTTGTCCTAATTCCTTCACAACAAAGACACAAAAAGGATACTATTTGGAAGAAATTGAAATGTCTTGGCCCTGCTCCTGAGTCAAAGGGTTGGCGATTCTGGTGTGGTGACAATCGAGTGATTGTTTCTAGAAATGTGAAGTTCCAACAACATAGTGGTTGGGAGAGGATTCACTCAAATCAGGAAGTGTTTGTGCCATTTGAAATTCCTCCAATATGCATACCACAAGCCACACAGCCAGCTACACACCAAGATTCACAATCTAGGACACAGACAAGTACACAGGTACAATCAGTTCCACAGCAGACTGAACAGCCGAATGTGCAACCAAGTACATCTGGGGATACACAGCAAGGAACACAAGTTAGTAGTCCTGTGAATGAGAATAAAAGTTCTCAAAAGAGGAAAGTGGAAGCTGAATCCTCTAGTAGTTCAGAAACAGATGAGACTGGTGGAGGAGCAAGGACCATTCCTAGACGGAGTTCTAGAAAGACAAAAGGTATTCCCCCAAAGAGATACCACTGCGATTTTGTAAACTTTAAAAAGAAAAACTGGTCTGAACCTCAGGGTTATAAAGAAATATTATTTATAATTTGATTGAAAATTCTTGGTTTTGAAAAACACATGGAGTTTTGTGAAAAACTGAATGTACGTATGTAAACAAATATAATTTTGTGGAGGAGTGTTGAAAGTTTTATGTTCCAAAATTATATTTGTACCTTTAAGTGTTATTCTATCATGTTAATTTAAGTGTTACAAGGTACAGTTGAGTTAATTGGCAATTAGACTACTGGGAAAAGGTGGGGTCTGATTGTTATGTGTTTAAATGCTCTTTGTATTTTGTATTCATCCCTTCTGAGGCTTTGTATCACCTTTGAGGATTCCTGTGTGGAATATTTCTAAGTTGCCTTTGTGGCTGCCTTTTATGGCTCTCCTGTGTGGAGTTATTTTGCTTTATTGTATTTTTCTCCTGAATGGACATTTTATTTGCTTACATTAAAGTAAGTATGACTTTTATGTCTATGGAGTTTTTTTTTCTCAATTGACCACATTGCTTCGGGGCTAAGCTAACGCTGCTACATCTTTGTTTTATACTCTGCAAGTTTAGGTTTGTGCTTTATATTTTGGACAATCTAACACATAATCCCTGACAGGGCGTTTCAGAGGTTAACAAAAGAGCCCATTTCTTTTCAGCTTTGAGTAATTGGCTAGTTAAATCTGTGTGTGGTGCAGGGTTAACCCTTTGAAGGCCATAGACACTGAAACTGTCTGGAGGGTGATTATGTTGTAGGAAATGTTTATAAAGTGTTGATTCTTGGGATGAACTGCGGATTTTGGACTTGTGTTCACCCACTCTCACTTTTAGGGGTCTCGAACTCTGTCCCACGTAATGGAGGCCACATATGCACTCCAAACAATATACTACCCCAGAATGGGCACATGTGATCTCATCTCTCAGCATAAGGACTCTGCCAGTGGTTTTGTTTGTGATGCTGGTGGATTTATTGATTTGTTTACAGATTTTGCAATTCCCACAAGGTTTGGTACCAGGGTTATGTGTGGGAGTGTGCGTTCTGACCATGTGTTTTGTATGTATTAGGAGGTCTTTTATATTTGCAGAACGTTTGTGGGCAATGAGAGGTGGATGTTCCAAACCCATAATGGGTGAAACCATGGGCCAGAGTTTTTTAACTATGTTGATAATTTGTGATGAATGTGGCGTGAGAGTCAGAGGCCAAATCCACCTCTCATTGCCCACAAACGTTCTGCAAATATAAAAGACCTCCTAATACATACAAACCACATGGTCAGAACGCACACTCCCACACATAACCCGGGGGACCTTTTCATCCGTGTCGCCTCAGAGAACATTTTTTGAATTATCATTTACGGTGGAATCACCTCCCCTCCTTATGGACCTTTACTTTTTCCAATTGTGTCAACCATTGTAATGATATGTACCCTGTATTCAATGAAGTTTTATAACCACTTCTAGCCTTGTATGTACCAGAGAGGCGTGCATGCTTTTGCAATTGTATAACGTATGTTTTGTGGCATATGCTAATGGATTTTTCAATACATTTGTAAGTAACATTGTTGCTGATACTCATGACTTCATTTGTATTGATTCATACCAGTTGATAAGATGTTTGCATCATCACTGAGCCTGTAGCATTGCTTGTGTGGTTCTCTCTTTGTTTGTTGTTAGCTCAGGACATGCGTGGCACCCAGGAACATGGCGGAGGAGGCGAGGCCGTGGCACTCGCGTCCTCCTTCCTGTCGCGCATGCCCAGCAGCGGCCCCGGGGGCGGGGCTTCCCTCTGCCTCTTCCTTCTTGCCGCACCCTCCTTCCTTGAGTCAAGGAGGAGGAGGAAGGAAGGGAAGCCCCACCCCCATGGCCGCTTCCGGGCATGCGCAACAGGAGGGAGGGCGCAATTGCCGCGGCCTCTGCCTCCTCCGCTATGTTCCTGGGTGCCACAGCGGCCCTGGGGGCTTCCCTTCCTTCCTCCTCAGAGGAGGAAGGAAGGGAAGCCCCCAGGGCTGCTGCCGCACATGCGCGGTACCCAGGAACATGGCGGAGAAGGCCACGATGCTTGCGCCCTCCCTCTTGCTGTGTATGCGCGGCAGCGGCCCCGCCCCTGGGGATGGGGCTTCCAAAGTGTGGCCTAGGGGGCCTAAAGAGCTTAATCCGGGCCTGATTGCAGGAGGTTGGACTGGATGTCCCATGTGATCTCTTCCAATTCTATGATTCTGTGATTCTATGGTATTGCTAGTCCTCCTGAACAATTCTATGATATACTTGGGACAGAAGCCCAAGCCATTGTTTACTTCAGGTAAAAAAAAAGATAAGGTTCCAGATTATACATGGAAATTGTATTATATGAAAGGCTCTGGAAGGGTCCTTCACGTAATACCCTTGTCTACTGTATGTGCCACAGATAATTAGCATGGCATCTTTCATTGTAATTTTTCTCTCTATCCTCTTCCACCCCATCAGTCCCAGCCTGCATCACCTTGGACTGCAACTCTGCTCATCCCAGCCTGGTCCTTGTGGAAGAAGCAACTGGGGTGAAGTTCAGCCCAGGCAGACGTTTTTGGCGCCGTAAACCAGAACGCTTCACCGCCAGCCCTTGTGTGGTGGGTCGGAAGGGCTTCACTTCGGGGCGCTACTATTGGGAGATACGGGTTGGGGATAGCATGGGGTGGGTGGTGGGGGCGGCTAAGAAGTCTGTGAAACGCAAGAAGCGCCTCAATTTCCAGCCCAAGGAAGGTGTGTGGGCTATTGAGCTGAGGGCGGGACAGTACCAAGCCTTGAGTGAGCCCCGCACTCCTCTCTCGGTCTGCGGGAGGATGGATAAGGTTGGGATCTACTTGGATTGTGAAGGGGGACAACTCTCTTTCTACAACAGCAGCAGCATGAACCATCTCTACACCTTCCAAGAATCATTCCACGAGGAGCTCCTTCCCTTTCTCAGCACCCAAGGGAACCATCCCCTCTCGGTTTGGGACCTGGAGCTCTGAGCCCTAGTTTCAGATGGAATTGTTTGAAAGAGGAAATATTAGTTGAGGACAGGAAACAGTCTAGATTGTAAGGTAAAGTTAAAGGTTTTCCCCTGACATTGAATCCAGTTGTGTCCGACGCTGGGGGTTGGTGCTCCTCTCCATTCCTAAGCCGAAGAGCCAGCATTGTCCATAGATGCCTCCAAGGTTATGTGGCCGCCATGACTGTATGGAGCGCTGCTACCTTCCCACCGGAGCGGTACCTATTGATCTACTCACATTTGCATGTTTTCGAACTGCTAGGTTGGCAGAAGCTGAGGCTAAGAGTGGGAGCTCACGCTGCTCCCCGGATTCGAACCTGCAACCTTTTGATCAGCAAGTTCAGCAGTTTATTTTTTTTTAATTTACTTTATTTATATTCC
This sequence comes from Anolis apletophallus, assembly GCA_030556195.1. Taxonomy (NCBI): domain Eukaryota; kingdom Metazoa; phylum Chordata; class Lepidosauria; order Squamata; family Anolidae; genus Anolis; species Anolis apletophallus. The sequence continues at coordinate 186,916,506 of JARBWK010000001.1, read as the reverse complement.
ACTCTCTCAGAGCGGATTACAGATACACATACTAGCAGACAATTCCTGCTGTTTTAAACATACAAACATATAAACAAACAGAGGCAAACTCTGGCCACCAGGGGGAGCTGACGCACTCCTCATCTGTCAGTGTCCCTTGTTGTTCCTTTCCGCATTCTTCAGTTCCTGGAGTTCTTTTAATGGGCTCATAATTCAATCAAAATTTGCCTCCCCACTTAATGTGGTACCTTTATCTCCTACTTGACAGATGCAACTGTCTTTCGGGCTGCAAAGGTCGACAGCAGACTACACTTAAAGATCGAGCACCCACCTCAACCCGGGCAGGCCTTGAACTCATGACCTACTGGTCAGAGAGATCTTATGCAGCTGACACTTAGCCAGCTGCACCACATTCCCAGTTCAGTGGTGTAAAGCAGTGTTTACCGACCTTTTTAGAGCCGCGGCACACTTTTTACATTTGCAAAACCCACCACCAACCAAAATGACACAAAATGACACTCTAACACAGTAATACATATAGTGAATATGTTTTTAAATGTATTTATACACTCAGTGTGAAACCTGGGCCTGTTTCGATGAACACAACATAGATATCCTGGCAGGAATGGCAGAAAGACACAAACTTCCCACACAGAACTCCCATAACCAAGAGAAAATACTATAAGAGTTTGGTGGCATTGACCTTGAGTTTTGGAGTTGTAGTTCACCTATATCCAGAGAGAACTGTGGACTGAAACAATGTTGGATCAGGACCAGACTTGGCTTGAATACTCAATATGCCCAAATGTGAACACAGATGGATTTTGGGGAAAATAGACCTTGACATTTGGGAGTTACAGTTTCTGGTATTTATAGTTAAATAAATCAAAGAGCATCCTGAACTCTTGCAACAATGGAATTGAACCAAACTTGGCATATTTAACTTCTATTACCAACAGAAAGTACTGAAAGGGTTTGCTTGGGAATTGACCTTGAGTTTGGAAGTTGTAGTTCACCTACATCCAGGGAGTTGTAGTTCACCTATATCCAGAGAGCACTGTGGACTCAAACAATGTTGGATCAGGACCAAACTTGGCATGAATACTCAATATGCCGAACTATGAACACGCATGGAGTACCTTTATCGAGGTAGGTTTCTTAGGGTTTTTATACTTCAACACACTAGACTTTCCCCCCTCCCCTCCTGGAGGTTCCAATTTCCCACGGCACACCTGATGATCGCTCACGGCACACTAGTGTGCCCCGGCACACTGGTTGAGAAACACTGGTTTTAAGCACTGTACCATTTCAATATTGTTACATTATCTGTTCTATTGGGAGGGCACTAGAGAGAGAAGGATGGACCATTTTACAAAGAGGGAATTGAAGGAGGAAAACCATTTCCCCCTCCCCAGGTCCCCATGTCATAAACGAGGGTTATTTCCACAAGGGAGACATGGGTGGGAGGAATAAGAGTTAAACAGAGGGAAATAGTTTTCCTCCTTCAACCCACCCTCCACCCCATAACATGAACTGTCCTTCTCCCTCTAGCGCCTCCTGGTGGCCTCCGCCTGGATAATGGAACAGTACCACAATTTCTTTATTTACAATTTTTCACTTCCATGGGAATTTAGTGCCTCTATCACCAGCAAATGTGGAGGACTGACTGCAGTGATATTATATTTTTTTCCTCAGAACTGGAGTTGCACATGGTTTATATTGGTACTTTCAATCCCTTCCCTCAAATGCTATGGTTTATAATAGGTCCTTCCAGTCTCTTCCCATCAAATAATATTAGTGTCCAGTTCCATAAAGCAGTGTTTCCCAACCAGTGTGCCGTGAGCGATCATCAGGTGTGCCATGGGAAATTGGAACCTCCACTACCCTTTCTTCCCCCTCCTGCCAAAACCTTTTCTTCTCCACTCGGGCTCCCTTCTTCCCAGCCTCGCTCTGCTCGCTTTGCCTCGCTTTGCTCTGGGGCGAGTGTGCACAGTAGGGCCCTCACGGGTGACGTCTTCCTCCCTCCCCACTCCCCTCCTGAACACGCTCACGCTGGCCCCTCAGATGAAAATGGCAGCAGAAGCGGCGGTGTAGAAGAAAAAGTAAGTGTTCGGCAGGAGGGGGAAGAAAGGGCGCAAAGGGGAAGGGGGAGGAAGAGGTCTCTGTCGAAAGCTGGCATGGGCAAACTTGGACCTTCCAGGTGTTTTAGACTCCAACTCCCACCATTCCTAGCAGCCTCAGGCCCTTTTCCTCCCCCTCAGGCACTTAAGCAGGAAAGGGCCTCCGGCTGGTAGGAATGGTGGGAGTTGAAGTCCAAAGCACCCAGAGGGCCGAAGTTTTCCCATGCCTGTTTTAGGGACCTTAAAGTGGTGAGCCTCCTTCCAACATTGTGATTCTGGATAGAAAACAAACAACAACATGACATAACATTGTTTGAGTCCACAGTGCTCTCTGGGTGTAGGTGAACTACAACTTCTACATTCAAGGACAATTCTCAAGCAAACCCTTTCAGTACTTTCTGTTGGTAATGAGAGTTCAATATGCCAAGTTTGGTTCAATTCCATTGTTGCAAGAGTTCGGGATGCTCTTTGATTGTGTGTTAACTATAAATCCCATAAACTGTCACTCCCAAATGTCAAGGTCTATTTTCCCCAAACTCCATCTGTGTTCACATTTGGGCATATAGAGTATTCATGCCAAGTTTGGTCCTGATCCAACATTGTTTGAGTCCACAGTGCTCTCTGGATATAGGTGAACGACAACTCCAAAACTCAAGGTCAATGCCCACCAAACTCTTATAGTATCTTCTCTTGGTTATGGGAGTTCTGTGTGGGAAGTTTGTGCCTTTCTGCCATTCCTGCCAGGATATCTATGTTGTGTTCATCGAAACAGGCCCAGGTTTCACACTGAGTGTATAAATACATTTAAAAGCATATTAACTATATGTATTACTGTGTTAGAGTGTCATTTTGTGTCATTTTGGTTGGTGGTGTGCCCCAGGATTTTGTAAATATAAAAAATGTGCCGCGGCTCAAAAAAAGGTTGAAAAACACTGCCATAAAGTACCTCACATACTCATGCCAGCCACATGACCTTAGAGGTGTCTATGGACAACGCCAGCTCTATGGCTTAGAAATGGAGATGAGCACCAACCCCCAGAGTCAGACACGACTGGACTTTACCTTTACCTACCAAAATGGCTATTTTTTGGTAAACCTCAGAGAACCCTATATGAATATTTAGGTCCCTATGGTTAACATCTGCTGAAAGCTGACCATATAATTATACAGGAAGACCTAGAGATTCCCAGAGAAAACACTTCTGTGAATCATCAAATCAGCAAAAGTCAAATCCACAAACATGGAGGCCTGGCTATAGTTTTATTATTGCAGAATACTAGTGGTTGCACATAATTTTTCCCAGTAATAACACACACACACACACACGAGATATACACAAACACATAAACATCATCAATATCTACTTTTCAATCCGTTGCTCCTTGGTAGCTGTTCCTCTTGCCTAAGATTTTCAGATCTGATTCCCTCGTGCGCTCTCGATGTGTAACAATTTGTATGAACAAATATATTTATTAGTAGAACTGTATGCCTACCAGACTCCCCTCCCGCAAATGTGACAACATGTGAATTAAGGCAAATATTCGTGACAAGTAAAGCTGTGTGTTCTTCCTTCCCTACGTGTATACACATTGAATCCCATTTAAACATGTGTTCCGAATGTATTATTCCACTTAACTTTAACGTTCAAATGAACTCTCTCATTGGCAATAAATGTTAGGTGCTTGGAGGAATTACCAGCACTGTGTTTGTGTTTTTTGTTATTTGATATTTACATTTGCCTGGCACATTTCATCATATATTCTCATGTTTTTCAATAACCACCAGTCCTCATTTAACCTCATATCAATTCTAAATTCTATATCCATGAAGCCTTCGACAACACATAATAATGTGGTGCAGCTGCAGGGTGTCAGCTGCATAAGATCTCTACTGACCAGAAGGTCATGAGTTTGAGGCCTGCCCGGGTCGAGGTGAGCTCTCGACCAATTTGTGTAGCTCGTTGTCAACCTTTGCAACCCGAAAGACAGTTGCATCTGTCAAGTAGGAAATTTAGGTAACACTTGTGTGGGGAGGCTAAATTTAACCGATTTACAAGGCCATAAAATCTCCAGGAAATACACAAAAAGAATGAAGGAATGCGACAGCTCCCCTAGTGGCCAGAAGCTGGAATGTTAAATTGCCTCTATGTCTGTCTATATATGTTGTATGTCAATGGCATTGAATGTTTGCCTGTATATGTGCATTGTGATCCGCCCTGAGTCTCCTGCGGGGTGAGAAGGGCGTTTACCTTGACTTTCAAAAGGCTTTTGACAAAGTCCCTCACCAAAGGCTCCTAAATAAGCTCTTCAGCCATGGAATCAGAGGACAGGTCTTGTCCTGGATTGGAACCTGGCTAAACTGTAGGAAACAAAGGGTGGTAATAAACGGACATTTCTCTGGGTGGAAAGAGGTGAGAAGTGGCGTACCCCAAGGTTCAGTTTTGGGTCCGTTACTTTTTAATTTATTCATTAATGACCTGGATGTAGGAGTAATTTCTGAGGTAGCAAAGTTTGCAGACGACACTAAATTGTTCAGGGTAGTTAAAAATGAAACTGATTGTAAAGAGCTCCAGAAAGATCTCTCGAAATTGAGTGAATGGGCAACAAAGTGGCAAATGCATTTTAACCTAAACAAGTGTAAAGTCATGCACATCGGGGCAAAGAACCCCAACTACACCTACAAATTGATGGGGTCAAAGCTTTCCGAGACAAACCAGGAAAGGGATCTTGGGGTTTTGGTGGACAGCTCAATGAAGATGTCAACCCAGTGCGCTGCAGCAGTAAAAAAGCAAATTCTATGCTTGGCATGATCAGGAAGGGAATCGAAAATAGGTCGTCAAATGTTGTATTGCCTCTCTACAAATCTATGGTGAGGCCACATCTGGAGTACTGTGTACAATTCTGGTCACCGCACCTCAAGAAGGATATAACAGAACTGGAAAAGTTACAGAAAAGGGCAACAAGAATGATCCAAGGGATGGAGCAGCTCCCTTATGAAATCAGGTTGCAACGCCTTGGTCTTTTCAGCCTTGAAAGACGGCGTTTAAGAGGTGACTTGATCGAAGTGTATAAAATCATGCATGGGATAGAAAAGGTGAATAAAGAAAAATATTTTCTCTGTCACACAACACTAGGACTAGGGGCACTCCCTAAAGCTCCAAGGTAGGAAAGTTAGGACTAATAAAGGGAAATATTTCTTCACCCAGAGGGTCATCGGGTTATGGAACTCACTTCCAGAGGAGGTTGTGACAGCGGTCAGCCTGGACAGCTTCAAGGCAGGATTAGACAGATTCATGGATACCAAGGGAATCAGTAGCTACTGAAATGGACATCCAAGTGCCACCTCTGTGTTGATGGAGGCAGGCAGGATTTCCCCGGGTACTGGTTGTGGGGGGTCGGGAGCAGGTGAGGGTTTTGCCCTCCTTTCTGCTAGAGATCCCTGTGTACAACTAGTGGGCCACTGTGTGACACAGAATGCTGGACTAGATGGGCTGAGGCCCGATTCAGCATGGCTCTTCTTATGTTCTTATATACTGTAAATGATGTAAATAAATAAATAATTTATTTATTTATAGACTTCATTTTTCTCTAAAAGAGAAATTTAGTTTTTGTTAGGATTCAGAAAGCTACACATGACCAAAATAGAACTGATGTTGATGCAGATTTTTTTAATGCAACTGCAAGGAAGTCCAAGTAGCAGCAGGACAGTTGCCAATAATTATTAAAAGTTTGACCATTCCCTACTACCTGATTGCTATTGGCCCATCACCCAACAAAAATGAAAGACCTGTTCAAATTGTAAATCTTTATTCAACACACCCATGAGAGATGGAAGAAACAAATAAAACAAAATCAGGATTCAAGCAAGACATTTGCAAAAATGATAGGTATTTACAAGCCATTCATACAGCTCAAACGGGGTCACATTCATATGAGTTGTTTTTGTAATGAATGCTCAAAATGACTGGACTTCCATTACAAGCTGCTACTCAGATCTGATGGAGAGATGACATGCTGAATCCTGTCGCTGGCTATTTCCTCCTCTTCCAAGACAGCAAGCTGATTGCGTGCTTTTATCAGGCAGTCCCACAGCAGACCCATTCCGCAAAGGAACATGATGCCCGGGATTAGGAGGAAGATCCGATAAATAAATAATGGACCTGGCATTGAAAAAAGGCACGAGGAAAGATGTAAACATTCAGTCTCTCGGTGTCATAAATCAGCTGGATGTGAATACAATGAGCCCCTGGTGGTGCAATGGGTTAAGAGTAGAGTGTTAGTAGTTCCAGGATAAATCCAACCAGGGTAAACGGGATCAGGAAGACACGGAGGTCAATGTAGATCAAACAGCAATCTTTATAAATGAATAATGATGCAGATGAACACAATTTATATGCTTCAATTATCATCGTGAAACAAAAATTAGTCGTCTGTATTAGACATTCATATAATAAGCAAAGGAAGAGTCTTGAAAAACTACGCTGTCAATAACGGCAAATTATTTATTTATTTATTATTTATTTATTTATTTGTTCAGTCTTATATTCCGCCCCTCCCGGCCGGCTCGGGGCGGTTTACATACATGTTAAAATGCACTGTAAAACAGTGATACATCATAAATCCACAATGGGTTAAATTCCAGTGGCGTAGTATTCAAAAGGGTCGACAGTCATGGTCCAAGCCGTTTTGCCATTCGTGGCTTCATCGGGACCCTCAGACTCCTTGCTAATAGTAGGTTTCACAGGTCCGGATTTCTGTTAATATAACACATATAAAGAGCAATAAATTACAAATAATGTTCCGAACATATAACCCGTACATGGAGCTACAACATGGACAGAAGCCTGAATACAAGATACATACCAATATAATTATTCTTAGGCATTTAAGTGTGGACGCAGCCACCTATGCAATGTAACCGGACAACATGGGATGGAAAGCAGCACCTATTTAACTCAATTCGGTTCCCCAGATGTAATTAGACTAACAGCTCACTAATTGATAAATGATCGTTCAACCCCCATGGGGATTCTGATTTAAGATTGACAATCCAGAATTTTTCTCTCTTGAATAGGTGTAATTTAAGATCACTGTGTGGCAATGGGTCTACTTTCAAGTGAAAAGTAGTGCGGGGTTGCTTGAAAGAATGTAAGCAACGAGGAGAACTAATAAACAATGATAATAATATATTTGTATTCTTTCTAGTGTATATCACCAAACATATAAATGCGACATGCGATGCAGTATCCGCCTTTCCTGCGAGTCGCCAAGAGGCCTCAATGATCATCTATCTGTTGGCGAGCTCCTTGTGTAGTACTCAGCTGTTTATACTTTATGTTAATCCCATGGCTATAAACTTCCTCTTGTTCCGCATTGTATTGTCCATGATCTGACCAAAGAAGGCCTGATGCCTCTGTATGATTTCTCCTTGATGTACTAAGGTACGAATATTGCCTATTTCTCTCCTCGTACGGGTCGCTTTGTGGGGAAAATTTACCCATATTGATGTACTTTATTGTATATATTGTCTAGATTTGTTGCTACTATATTGGAGCGCCGAAAGACGTCCCCGGTCTAGAAAAAGCCTTCAAACGGTGAAACGATTCAGCGCACGCATCCACGAGATCGTCGGCCGCTGTGAGAGTACTCCGCTTGTTATTGGACACTATTCTTTATATTTTCTCTTCTTGAAGAAGTGGGACTTTATTATATTATTTGCGAAGGAACTCTCTTATGGGACTCTCTACTCAGAGATATGAATGCTCTTTATGCACTATGATTATTTTGGCGTCTCTCTAACCCATGTAGGGTATCTATTATGTTATTGACTTGTGCTCCGAGATACTGCATCGCATGTCGCATTTATATATTTGGTGATATACACTAGAAAGAATACAAATATATTATTGTCATTGTTTATTAGTTCTCCTCGTTGCTTACAATGGGTCTACTTTCTCCAGCGCTACGACCTTAAAATCTTCAAAGTGATGAAACTCCTTAAAATGCGTATATAATAAAGAGGAATCGTTCCTGGTTCTAAAGCGTGATTTGTGTTCTTGGACGCGCACCTTCAGTTCACGCCTAGTTTCACCAATATAGTAAAGGGAGCAGCTACAGATTAAACAATAAATGACGCGCTTGGACCCGCAGCACGTCCAGGATTTAAAGTGAAAGGTGCGCGTTTGGTCACTAGAAATAATGGATGTTTGTTGACTGATGTGTTTATATATTGAGCATCGGCCACATGGATGGGTATAGAGTCGGGAGGGGTCAATGTGGATAGGTTTGGGAGGAAGAACACAAATCACGCTTTAGAACCAGGAACGATTCCTCTTTATTATATACGCATTTTAAGGAGTTTCATCACCTTGAAGATTTTAAGGTCGTAGCGCTGGAGAAAGTAGACCCATTGCCACACAGTGATTTTAAATTACACCTACTCAAGAGAGAAAAATTCTGGATTGTCAATTTTAAATCAGAGTCCCCATGGGGGTTGAACGATCATTTATCAATTAGTGAGCTGTTAGTCTAATTACACCTGGGGAACTGAATGGAGTTAAATAGGTGCTGCTTTCCATCCCATGTTGTCCGGTTACATCGCGTCGGTGTCTGCGTCCACACTTAAATGCCTAAGAATAATTATATTGGTATGTATCTTGTATTCAGGCTTCTGTCCATGTTGTAGCTCCATGTACGGGTTATATGTTCGGAACATTATTTGTAATTTATTTGCTCTTTATATGTGTTATATTAACAGAAATCCGGACCTGTGAAACCTACTATTAGCAAGGAGTCTGAGGGTCCCAATGAAGCCACAAATGGCAAAACGGCTTGGACCATGACTGTCGACCCTTTTGAATACTACGCCACTGGAATTTAACACATTGGGGATTTATAATTTGCCGTTATTGACAGCGTAGTTTTTCAAGTCTCTTCCTTTGCTTATTATATGAATGTCTAATACAGACGACTAATTTTTGTTTCACGACCATAATTGAAGCATATAAATTGTGTTCATCTACATCATTATTGATTTATAAAGATTGCTGTTTGATCTACATTGACCTCCGTGTCTTCCTGATCCCGCTTACCCTGGTTGGTGCAATGGGTTAAACCAATGGTTCCCAAACTTTTATGGCCTACCGCCCCCTTTCCAGAAAAAAATTTACTCACCAACCCCCTAGAAATTAATTTTTTTTAAATTTAATAGCAATTAAACAGAAAGATATATGTATTAATGCAGTGGTTCTCAACCTTTCTAATGCTATGACACCTAAATAAGGTTCCTCATGTTGTGGTGACCCCCAACCATATTTTCGTTGCTACTTCATACTTAATTTTGCTACTCTTACAAATTCTAATCCAAATATCTAATATGCAGATGAAAGCGAAGGGGGCGGGGCCAAAGAAGAGGGCCACGCGACCCCTCCTAAATGGCCAATCGTTCACCACTCCCTTAAAGGGATTCACCGCTCCCCCAAATTCCCCTGAGCCTCCCACTGCCCCCTTGGATTGCCTCACCGCCTACCAGGGGGCGGTACCGCCCACTTTGAGAATCAGTGGGTTAAACCCTTGTGCCGGCAGGACTGAAGACTGACAGGTCGGAATTTTGAATCCAGGGAGAGCGCAAAGCCTTGAATGGTCTGGGGTCAGTGTACCTACGGGACCGCCTCTCCCAATACAGTCCCCCACGACCACTGCGATCTGAGACTCTAAACCTCCTTGTGGTACCCAGCTGCCAATCCATCCACTTGTCATCTACGCGGAGGAGGGCTTTCAATGCCATCGCGCCTGTTTTATGGAATGCTCTGCCCTCCACAATCCGCGCACAGACCGATCTGTTAGCCTTTCGTAAGGCTTGTAAAACCCACCTGTTTGTACAGGCGTTCGATCTGTAGACAATACTAGGTTGCCTAATTGTAATGTAGGTCTCAAGAGCTACTTTTAATGTGTATTAATGGGTATTACCTGTGTAATTTTAATGTGTGGACATTGGTCCGTTGTTTTATTTGTGTTTTTATGATCTTAAGTATATGTAAGTCGCCCCGAGCCTATCGGAGGGGGCGACTAATTTATTTATTTATTCATTTATTATTTCACATTTGTCTGTGCCCCCAACGGCTCGGGGCGACTTACAACAGTTCGTAAAAATACAATTGTCAGATAACTCATAATAACTCACAGTAATACCATTAAGATGGAATTACAATTAGAACAGTTGAAATAAGAAATGGAGTCGCAGTGGGCTGACAGCTAGGCGGTGCGAGCTACAGTCTAGCTAACTCCGAAGGCTTGTTGGAACAGCAATGTCTTAACTGCTCTCCTGAACGGGAGGAGGCCCTGGGTGGCACGGATGCCGGCGGGCAGTGCGTTCCACAGGGTAGGGGCTGCAACAGAGAAAGCCCGGCGGCGGGTTGCGGACAGATGGTAGGTCCTCACATTTGGGATGACCAGGAGGTTTAGCTCTTCGGAGCGCAGTGATCTGGTGGGATGATATGGGACAAGGCGGTCCCGCAGGTACACTGGCCCCAGACCATGTAAGGCCTTAAAAGTCAGGACTAACACTTTGAAGGCATTCAATTGGGAGCCAGTGCAGTTCGCGCAGGATTGGCGTGATGTGGTGGCCAATCGGGATCCCTGCCAGGAGTCGCGCTGCAGCATTCTGCACCAGCTTGAGTCTCCGGATTACCGACAGAGGAAGGCCAATGTAAAGAGCGTTACAGTAGTCCAGCCTCAAGATTACCGTGGCTTGGATCACTGTGGCTAAGTCGCGCCGGGACAAATAGCGGGCCAGCTTCCTCGCCTGGCGAAGATGGAAAAATGCTACCCTGCTGACGCTGGAGACGTGGGCCTCCATCGACAACAGGGGGTCCAAGGTTACTCCTAAGCTCTTAACAGAGGGCGACGGACATAATGTCACGCCGTCTAGGGTTGGAAGCTGAACATCCCTACAGCCCGGAGGACCCAGCCACAGGATCTCCGTCTTTGCCGGATTCACCCTCAACCTACTGGCTCGCAGCCATCCAGTGACGGCCTCAAGGCAACGATGGAAATTATCGGGTACGGATTCGAGGCTGCCCTCCATCTTCAAGATAAGCTGGGTGTCATCAGCGTACTGATGGCACACCAGCCCAAAACTACGTTCCAGCTGGGCAAGTGGTCGCATATAGATGTTAAATGAGAGGGGGAGAGAATAGCCCCCTGAGGAACGCCGCAAAGAAGCGGGGAACCCCCGGAGACATCCTTGCCCCTCCTCACTCGTTGTAGCCGGTTCCAGAGGAAGGAGGTCACCCAATTAAGGGCTGTCCCCCTAACTCCGGCCCTGGCAAGGCGGTGAGTCAATAGATCATAATCGACTGTATCTAACGCCGCTGTGAGGTCCAATAACACGAGCAGCGCCGATCCGCCCTGATCCAGCTGGCAGCGCAACTCATCCGAGATGGAGACCAGGACCGTCTCCGTCCCATGCCCCGGACGGAAGCCGGACTGGAAGGGGTCTAGCCAAGCTGCGTCATCTAGGAAGGACTGCAACTGCTCCATTGCTGCCTTCTCAATTACCTTGCCCAGGAACGATAAAATGATAAATAATAACTAATAAATTGAAAAAATAAAAAAATAAAAAAATAAAAATGAGTTCCCTCTGTCAGCTCCAGCTCCCCATGCAGAGACAGGAGAGAAGTCTCCCACAAGGATGGTAAAACATCAAAACATCTGGGCCTTTCCTGGGCAACATCCTTGCAGACGGCCAATTCTCTCACACCAGAAGCGACTTGCAGTTTCTCAAGTCGCACCTGACACCATAATAATAATAATAATAATAATAATAATAATATTTTTTAAAAAAAATCAAAAGCTACTACATTGTTCTAACTGAGTCTCATTGTCATTTTGTTGTCTCACTCAGAGGGAATAAGCCCCAATGCACTTATTTTAGTCTTCAAGATCTTTATTTAACGTATTGATTTTCCCATTTAGATCCAACTATTCCACCCTTCCTCTAAAGCAGCGTTTCTCAACCTGGGAAACATATATTTCTGACAGTCTTAGGAATCCCTTTGGCAGAGAAGTCTGAAGATCACTCCACCTTTCCTTCTCTTCCCTTTTGGAAACAGATGACCAATCCTCCCACTAAAAGCCCTCCTCTGCTGGGATTGGCCAGCCTCTCAGCAATGGGGAGGGCTGTTTCTCAGACTCCAAGTGGGGAGGGAGAGCAGGCGTGTTCGGCACATGGCAGTGTGGTGTGCATGTGCGGGCGAGGGAGAGCATGTGAGGCTGAAGGGAGGCTCACACAAGCCATGGGAAGTTTGGCAAAAGAGTAAGAGTGCGAGTGACAGCAAGAGAGCAAGTGAGCCAATTATGTGTGTGCACACTAACACACTCCAAAATCTACAAAGCTACAAAGAAGAAAAAGCTCCTGAGCAAAAAGGTTGTTAAGAAAAATGTCTATTTCCTATTATTATAATATTTTTTCTCTAGCCAAACAATTTCTTCAAAGATCTAATTAAGACTTGCAAACGAAGTCTCTGTTTCATCAGAAGGAAGAAAGATAATTTGCGACACGAAGAGTAAGGCGACCTTGCGCTAAAACAGATGTCTGTAAACTCATAAGGAAGCTCCATTAACTATACTATTTAGTAGGGGTGGATATCTCCAGTCATAATACTTTGATTTTCGTAAATTTTTCATATTTGAAATTATTCTGACCCTATATTGACCCTCGTCGTCCAATCCGGAAGTGACCTGTCTAATTCGAAACCGGGTCAGCCATCTACGTAAAGGGCGCATTATTAGGTCGTTTCCAACTTTGGTTGTCAGCTGGCGAGGGGAGTGGAAAGCAGCATAAAAATAACCCCCGTTTGGGTCTTGGTTGGCGAGAGGAGGGTGCCAAGCTGCACCTTCCTCTCGCCATCTGACACCCAAACGGGGTTAAAGATAACCCCCGTTTGGGTCTCGACTGGCGAGAGGAGGGTGCCAGGCTGCACCTTCCACCCTCCTGTCGCCATCTGACACCCAAACGGGGGTTATCTTTAACAGGGGTGTCAGCTGGCCAGAGGGGAGTGCAGGCAGCACCTTCCACCCTCCTGTCGCGCATGCGTGGAACAAATAACATAATAATAACAAAATTTGTTATTAATTACGTTTCAATTATGAAATTTATTTTTAAAATTTCGGATTAATTTCTATAACAACCCACGAGTTTAGAATCAAATTTTTCATGGATCAACCACCCCTACTATTTAGTTTGGTCTAAAGCAGGGGTGCCCACACTTTTTCATCATGCGAGCTACTATATGAACAATCAAGTTGAAATGATCACCTGTTGTGTATGTGAGCGTGGGTGCGCATGCGCGCGCCCATGCTCCTACTGCAGCCTTCTGTCCACGCGGGGCTTCTTTCTTGCCTGCCCATGAACTCGCCGCCGCGCGCACTAGAGAAGGGGACCCTCCTTGCCTGCGCGCACTCTCTCTTAATGTCTTTGTTGCCTTCCTCTTTCCTGCTGCGTGCTTTCGTGAAGCAGGAAGTCCCCATCCCATTCTGCTTCTTGCGTGCACAGCATGCCCCTCCTATGCACGCAGCAGGAGGGTATTTATAGGCGCACCCGCCAGCGCTCCGGCCAGATATGGCTTCGGTGGCGGCTCGGAAGGCGCATGGCTGGGAAGAGGGGCCGCTTGGCTGCTGCCTGGGCCAGAAAACTCAACCGAGAGAGGGACCCACGTGAGGCTGGAGCCTCCCCATGGCAGCCTCCCCCCCTCCCTCCTCCCTCGAGGCTTCCTTACCTGGGCAGGAGAAGGAAGAGTGGAAGAGGTGCTTCCCCAAAGTGACAGATGCAGTGGGGGGGGGCGCCCTTCCTTCCTTTCGAGGGTGTCACTCAGAAAGGACGCCCAAGTGGACGGCTGGCAGGAAGGAGGACCCCTCCCACTGGTGGCAGTCCATGCCCACGGGAGAGAGAGAGAGAGAGAGAGAGAGAGAGAGAGAGAGAGAGGCTCTTCCTAGCCGGCTCTGAAGAGCCACCCTCTCCCCCCCCCCCCGTGGGCCCTCGCCACCTTTCTCCTTCGGAGGCGAGGGAGGGCGAGGCGGGAAAGGCGGCGAGAGCACAAGCAGCAGCAGCAAGTGGAGTCTCCCATCCCGCAGCCCCCTCCTCCTCGGGTTCAGCCCCAGGAACACGGCGCAGCCCTCCCTCCTCGCCCCCAACCAAGGAAATAAAGCAGCCCCACACAGCTCGCTCGCCCAGGTCTCGGCTTGAATGGGAGTCCCGAGGGCAGCAGCAGGGTTTGTGGCAGGGCTTGCTTGGCTTTGCCCCACTTTGCCCGGCCTCCTTCGCCTCTTCCTCTCTCTCTCTCTCTCTCTCCCTCGCTCCTTCCAGCGCCCGCCTGCCTGCCTGCCAAAAGAATCCGAAAAAGTTCTCTGGACTTCTTTCTTCTCTCCTTGGCTCTCTCTCTCTCTCACACACACACACATTCCCTCCATCCCTCCCACAGCCTTGCATCCTATCCGTGTGCATGCCTTCGCCTTGCTCCCCCCCCTCCCCCAGCTGCAACCAATGGGCGGTCATGTCACCACACTGTGCGTGGCAAGATGAGCGCCAGGGCCCGCCCACTAAAGCCTCATTTTGGCAAAAGAAGCCCCGCGAAGGCTGGTGAGGCCCAAAGATCACCTGGAAGAGGGCCGAAGATCACCTGGGTGCTCCCGATCACCATAATGAGCACCCCTGGTCTAAAGTCTAGAATATAGTTTTATTATTAGAATGAAACTGAGCTCATGGGTGTTTACTGGTTATGCTAACTTTGTTTACCAGTAACTTTAGGTATAACAAGTAATTTTGTTGCTCCTGTTGCTAAACAATTGGCATTGAATTCTTGCCCATCAATTGCTAACCATGTGGAGGTAGATTCCTCCTATGCCAGTCCTAACCTTTAACCCAGCCATCACTCTTGAAATGATGATTGA
The DNA here is from genome assembly GCA_030556195.1 of Anolis apletophallus. Classification (NCBI taxonomy): domain Eukaryota; kingdom Metazoa; phylum Chordata; class Lepidosauria; order Squamata; family Anolidae; genus Anolis; species Anolis apletophallus. Next base: position 186,901,460 of record JARBWK010000001.1, on the reverse strand, counting down.
ACTTCATTACTGATTGTTGGTTTTGATGCTTGTTTTTATATATCCTTATGATGTTGTTGTTGTATTTCGCATTGTATATTACTTTGTTATGTTGATTGGGCTTAACCTCATGTACGCCACCCTGAGTCCCTTCGGGGAGATGGAGGTGGGGTACAAAAAAAAGAGTTATTATTATTATTATTATTATTATTATTATTCTGAATATGGTGCAGGCTTGTTTTCTGATGCTCCAGAGATCAGGACACAAAGAAATGGATTCCAACTACAGAAAAAGAGATTCCACTTAAACATTAGGAAAAAACTTTCTGACCATAATTTCCCTGGAGCAGGCATGTAGCCAGGGGGGGGGCTTAGGGGGCGTCAGCCCCCCCCAAATTCTCCGGGTGGTCCGCGAAAAGGCCTTACTGGTACATTATTTAAACTGGTATGTTTATTCATATCATGATCTGATCACCATGCTCATTATATCCCACATTAATGGGGTTATTGGGATAACAATACAAAAGGTTTGCTAGGGTAGACCCTCTTTCACCCAGTCTCAGCTTGAACCAAACTCTGAATCAAAATCCTGGCTACGGCCCTGCCCTGGAGGGTGGTGGAGTCTTGTTCCCTGGAGGTTTTGAAGCAGAAGCTGAATGGCCATCTGCAGGAATGTAGGCGGGGGTGGGGGGTGGGGTGAAGCTTGGGGGCTTCAGCCCCCCTGAAATTACGCGAGAAGGCCTTACTGGTACATTATTTAAACTGTTACGTTTATTCATATCATGATCTGATCACCATGCTCAATATATCCCATATGCATGAGGGTATTGGGATAACGATACAAAAAGCTTGGTAGGGTAGACCCTCTCTCACTCAGACTCAGCCCCCAATCAACCCCCGAAACGAAAAAAATCCTGGCTACGGCCCTGGCCATCTGTAAAGAGTGCTTTCAATGTGTGTTCCCAAATGGCAGAATGGAGTTGGATTGGATGGTTTCTTACAACCATATGATCCCCCAAGATACTCACCCACAGCTGTCATCAAGACTCGACCCATACATGTCCTGTTGAGGCCCGAGAGGATATGGTACTCTCCTTCCAGCTCCTTGTTCATGTGCGTGACGATGAGGCCCATGGGGTGCAAGACGATGTGGTTTTTCAGGTCCCTGTTGAAATAGTAGGAGCGATCTCTGGTGGCGATCAGGATCCATTCACAGTGGGATGTAGAGATATTCACTCTACACAGGATGGAGAAACCCTCTGAACGGGGTACAGGGATGAGGTCTCTGGAGTCGTGGGGGATATGGCGGTAGACAATGGGGCACATGTCAGGTTCTGTGGAAAAGAAATTGGGTGGGTGACTGTTATCAACTGATTTTCTTTGACTATTCCAAAGTGTCAACATTCTCTTTTAACTTAAGTTACTATTGATATATGCAATTTCCGTTTCTGACAATAGATGCTGAGTTAACTGGCACCCATGTCTAGTTGTGTCTGAGTCTGGGGGGTGGTGCTCATCTCCATTTATTAGCCGAAGAGTCAGCATTGTCCATATGGCCAGCATGACTGTATGGAGCACAGTTACCTTCCCGCCGGGGTGGTACCTATTGATTTACTCACATTTGCATGTTTTGAACTGCTAGGTTGGCAGAAGCTGGGGCTAACAGAGGGAGCTCACCATGCTCCATGGATTTGAACCGCCAACCTTTCGGTCAGCAAGTTCAGCAGCTCAATGATGGATCTGGACCAAACTTGGAACGAATACTCAATATGGCCAAATGTGAACACTGGTGGAGTTTGAGGAAAATAGACCTTGACATTTGGGAGTTGTAGTTGCTGAGATTTATAGTTCACCTATAATCAAAGAGCATTCTGAACCCCACCAATGATAGAATTGGGCCCAACTTTCTACACAGAACCTCCCCATGACCAACAGAAAAGACTGTATTTTCTGATGGTCTTTGACGATGCCCCTGATACCCTCTCGTGACCTCCCCAGGGGTCCTGTCCCTCTTTCAGATTATATCTGATTTCATAATGGCAGTACTTCCAAACTGCTATTCATGAGCTCAACATATGTCCTCTTTCCTTATTACAAATACGAATCCAAATCTGTAGATGTAACAGACCTATTAGCTACTTATACATAACTTTTTAAAAGGACCACATGGGACTGTTGTGAAGAATAGTTTGTCAACATTTACTAATGATAATAGCTAAATGAAATCTCCACATTTGGAAGCAGTGTACCTTTGAATATCTTTTGTGGGAGGACAGCAGTTAGACTACAGCATGGAAAACATTGTGGTAATGTGGCGCAACTGGCTAAGTGTCAGCTGCATAAGATCTCTCTGACCAGTAGGTTATGAGTTCAAGGCCTGCCCGGCTCAAGGTGGGTGCTCGACCTTTAAGTGTAGCCTGCTGTCGACCTTTGCAGCCCGAAAGACAGTTGCATCTGTCAAGTAGGAGATAAGGGTACCACATTAAGTGGGGAGGCAAATTTTGCCTGAATTATGAGGCCATTAAAGAACTCCAGGAACGTTGAGGAATGCGGAAGGAACAACAAGGGACGCTGGAACGCTGAGAGATGAAAAGTGCGTCAGCTCCCCCTGGTGGCCAGAGTTTGCCTCTGTTTGTCTATATGTGTGTATGTGAAAACGGCAGGGATTGTCTGCTAAGTATGTGTACCTGTAATCCGCTCTGAGTCCCCTTTGGGGTGAGAAGAGCGGAATATAAATAAAGTGTATTATTATTATTATTATTATTATTTAGACGGAAACTCCACATTTGCAGATTTGGGTTTTGAGGATTTATTTATAGATTAGACTTTAATGTTCACTTCAGGAATCTCCAGGTCTTCAAGTGTAACTTAGCGATCAATTTCTTTCAAAAGATGATCATAAAGTCATGCTGGAAAACCTAGGTATTCCTAGAGATAACTTTTTTCCTTTTTTTACAAATGTCTATGTCCTTCAATACAATTCTATGGTCAACTCCTGATGCTGGAGAACCCAGAAGACTCCATAGGAACCAGATCCTCAACCCAATTGACAACTGCCTGAGCATGTAGTAACAGTGATGAAGATGGTGATATGATATTTTCTCCCAAAGTGGGACCCAAGGTGTTGCTGTTGTCGTTATTAGTTTCCTATTTCACCGTATAGATTGAGATATGAAACAACAGACTGAAACATAACAGGATATACAACATCACATAAGCATCAACTACAGTTAGACAGGGTCCGATGAGTGATCCAATACAACAGCTAGCATATTGATCTTGTTTGCTGCCAGGCATGTAGCCGGGGGGGGGGGGCCTTAGGGGGCTTCAGCCCCCCCGAAATTCTCAGGGTGGTCCGCGAGAAGGCCTTACTGGTACATTATTTAAACTGTTATGTTTATTCATATCATGATCTGATCACCATGCTCATTATATCCCACATTCATGGGGTTTTTGGGATAACAATACAAAAAGTTTGCTAGGGTAGACCCTCTTCCACCCAGTCTCCGCCCCCCCTGAACCAAACTCAGCCCCCCCCCCCCGAATCAAAATCCTGGCTACGGCCCTGTTTGCTGCCACTGTGTTTCAAATAATAATAGCAACAACAACAACTCGTTGCATTATTCATAGATATATCACACAGTCCTAGACACTAGGGAAACATCCGACATGTGATCCAATACAACAGCTAACATAGTGACCTTGTTTGCTGTGTACTAATATTGTTGTATTTCAAATAATAATAATAACAACAATAGTAAAACTAACAAATGAGGAAGATATAAACACACATCTTTTTGATTACTGTGCCTTTGCTCTGAGGCTCTTCTCCTTGTCGCTGTGACCTGGCAACCATAAGGGTGTGTGCCTTCAAGTCCCTTATTTATTTTTTACTTTACCTTTATTAAAAACACATTTTAATAAATTGTACAAATGTGTGTAGGATAAAATACATCCGTTTCATAGTGTTTTCTGGGGCAAGAATATTCAGAAGTGATTTTGCTGAAATATAGCCTACAGCAGTGTTTCCCAACCTTTTTTGAGCCGCTGCACATTTTTTACATTTACAAAATCCTGGGGCACACCACCAACCAAAATGACACAAAATGACACTCTAACACAGTAATACATATAGTTAATATGTTTTTTAAATGTATTTATACACTCAGTGTGAAACCTGGGCCTGTTTCGATGAACTCAACATAGATATCCTGGCAGGAATGGCAGAAAGACACAAACTTCCCACACAGAACTCCCATAACCAAGAGAAAATGCTATAAGAGTTTGGTGGGCAGTAACCGTGAGTTTTGGAGTTGTAGTTCACCTATATCTAGAGAGCACTGTGGACTCAAACAATGTTGGATGAGGACCAAACTTGGCATGAATACTCAATATGCCCAAATGTGAACACAGATGGAGTTTGGGGAAAATAGACCTTGACATTTGGGAGGAAGGCTGAGGAAGGCTGGCGAGGGAGTCCCTCACGGAATCCCGCCTGCCTTTCCTTCCTCCGAGGGCCCTCCTGCCAGACTCTGACCCTTTCCCCCCGGAAGGAAGGCCCTTTCTCCCCTTTGGGGCCCTTCCTCCCTGAGGGGCTCCAGGGGGAAGGGGCGAGGGGAAGGGCGCCCTGGGGCCTCACATGGGACACAGCAGGGCCAAGTCAGGCACCTCCAGATCGGCTGGCTCCTTCGCTTCCTTCACCACCGCAGGAGGAAGGTGAATGCATCTGCAACCCCCGGGACCTAGTGCGCATGCACCCAGACAAGCGCACTTCCACTTCCGCTTCCGTTCCCCGCCCTCCCTCGATTGGAGGCTGGCCGGATGGGGAAATGACCAAAGGAGGTGGTGCCCCACCTTCTTCTTCGCCGCTGCCACCTGGCCCTTCCTCCTCCTCCCCCAAGCTGCATCAGCAGGAGTTCGGCAGGAGGGGGAAGAAAAGGGGGAAGAGAGGTTTTCCCACGGCACACCAGGCTATCGCTCATGGCACACTAGTGTGCTGCGGAACAGCGGTTGGGAAACACTGGTCTACAGTGCCTGGTTTTCGTTGGCAGTCTCCCATCCAGATACTCAACTGTTCTGACCCTGCTTGACTTCCAAGATCAGGCAGGATCTGGTGTCTTTTTGTGTGTATGCACCTTTAAGTCAGTAGCTGACTTATGGGAACCCCATAGATTTCATAAGACTATTCAGTAGTGGTTATGCCTATTTCTTCCCCTGAAACATCACCTCAAGCAGCTGATATTTTGGGTGGTCTCCCATCCATGTAGTAACCAGATCTGAACTTTCTTAGCTTCCAAGGTCAGGCAGGATCCGGTGTCCTTTGTGGCAACCCTAAGTTCTATAGTTAGTCCCTCATAGTAACCCTAAGTGCCATAAATAATATAAATTAAGAAGAGCTTGACAGACCCCTTTCCAGGGCAGATAGGTTGGTTTCTTACCTTCTGCCCCTCCACCAATGGGTCCAGCTCTGACCTCAGTGATCCAGAGCCCTAAAAAGACCCCTAATATTAGGATCAAGGTGGGGATGTCCCCATATAATCTGTTCCCCGCTTTTAGTGGAGATGTACAGGCCCACATTTCAGCAATCACCATGCGGCAGTTGGCCAGGGATGTGAAGCTGAGGCTCCTGGACTGATGTCACAATGGAATCCCAGAAGAGATGGAGGCTGGAGTAACTGTCAACAAGGGACACTTTATATGTGTGTCTGTGATGCTGTTCACAACATCATGCCACTGATTTTTCCCCTTGAATGTGTATCACTTGGGGACTGTGATCCAGGTTTTGAACAGGACAGGGATCAGAACTGGTTTTAAGACAGGATGCATCTGCACTGTGGAACTAGTGCAGTTTGACACCACTTTAACTGCTGTGGCTTCTATTACTATCCTGTTTCGTTTTTTTTTTCACATGAACAAAGTTTATTCAAGATGTTAGCTTCCCCATTACTTTTTTTTCTCATAGAAGGAAATACATTTTAGAGGTCAAGAAGTCCATGCCTGTTTATCTGTGTGTTATGTGAAGACATCTTGCCAAGAAAATCTTGCAATGCTAGCTTCCCCATTACTTTTTTTGTTTTGTTTTTCTCATAGAAGGAAATACATTTTGGGGGTCAAAAAGTCCATGCCTGTTTATCCATGTGTTATGTGAAGACATCTTGCCAAGAAAATCTTACAATAGGTTTGCCTTAGGGCAGGGCTGTCCAACTGGCGGCCCGGGGGCCGTATACGGCCTCCCAGCCCCTTCCCTACGGCCCCCTAAGCTTTTTAATAAAAAATAAAAATTGAAAAATAAAATAAATAATAATAAAAAAAATACCTACTTCCGGGCTCAGAGCAAGTATCACGAGAATACGCAATCCACACTGGATTTCGCTGTCAACATGAGATCACGCCGGCGTTGACAGCGAAATCCCGTGTGGATTGCGTATTCTCGCGATACTCTTCGGCTACTCTACTACTGGATCGCTGAGGCCCACAGACGCGATTAGGACCTTCTTCGACCCATCGGTCGTCGCCTCTCTCGTCATCTGGGTACTCCTGGATCCTGCGCGTTTGGAAAAGGTAGGCCGAAGCAGGGGGCTCCTCAGGGGGCTCCTCATTCCCTCCCCCCATCTCCCCTCATGTATTAAATATAAAATTAAATATATTTAAAGATTAAATAAGGGGAGATGGGATACATTAAAATAAGGGGAGAGGGGAGGATGGAATTAAATATATTTAATATTAAATAAAAATAAGGGGAGGATGGAATTAAATATATTTAATATTAAATAAAAATAAGGGGAGAGGGGAGGATGGAATTAAATATATTTAATATTAAATAAAAATAAGGGGAGAGGGAGGATGGAATTAAATATATTTAATATTAAATAAAAATAAGGGGAGAGGGGAGGATGGAATTAAATATATTTAATATTAAATTAAAATAAGGGGAGAGGGAGGATGGAATTAAATATATTTAATATTAAATTAAAATAAGGGGAGAGGGAGGATGGAATTAAATATATTTAATATTAAATAAAAGATAAGGGGAGAGGGAGGATGGAATTAAATATATTTAATATTAAATTAAAATAAGGGGAGAGGGGAGGATGGAATTAAATATATTTAATATTAAATAAAAATAAGGGAGAGGGAGAGGGCGCCGGGGGAGAGGGCGGGGGGGGAGGGGGCGGGGAGGGGGCGGAGGCGGAGCCGGGGGCGGGGGCAGACCCTACGGCCCCCCAGGTCATCAGTGACCGGAATTCAGGCCCCTGGGCCGGTAGAAGTTGGACAGCCCTGCCTTAGGGCAATGGTTCTCAACCTGTGGGTCACCAGGTGTTTTGGCTTACAACCCCCAGAAAACCAGCCAGTTTACCCAACTGTTAGGATTTCTGGGAGTTGAAGGCCAAAACATCTGGGGACCCACAGGTTGAGAACTACTGTCTTAGGGAAACCATTGCAGCCAGTTAGAAAGCATCTTCTGAACTTCTGATGCATGTGGAAATGGGAGAAAGTAGGGGAAAACATGTAGGATGGTACTGTCAAATCTGCCCATATTGAATCGTTTCAGTGATGTGGAGAAATGGGCATTTCTATGAGCGGTTTCCTACTGAGCATTGATATTTCTCTCCCAAAATCCTGCTTCATGAACCTGGCATATTGATTTTTAAAATTTATTTAATCATTAGGAACACTGTAATTTCAGCAAATAACCACTTTGTTTTTCCTATCATTTCTATGTCATAATAATCTTATTTATTTATTTATTTATTTATTTATTTATTTATTTATTTATTTATTTATTTACAGTATTTATATTCTGCCCTTCTCACCTCACAGGGGACTCAGGATGGTCCACAAATGGTGCACAAATACATGGCAAATATTCAATGCCATAAACACACAACATATATAGACAGACACACAGCGGCTATTTAACTTTCCAGCTTCATGAGGGTATGCTTTTTGAATTCCAGCCACTAGGGGAGCTGTTGCTTCACCATCCACTTGTGACACTGGTGGAGTACTTCCTCCTCCTTCTGCATGCTGCTGGAGAGTTTTATGGCATTGTAAATTAGTTAAATTATCCTCCCCGTATAAACAGTACCTAAATTTCCTACTTGACAGATGCAACTGCCTTTCGGGCTGCAAAGGTTGCCTGGCGGCAGGCATGTAGCCAGGGGGGGGGGGCTAAGGGGGCTTCAGCCCCCCCCCCCCCAAATTCTCAGGGTGGTCCGCGAAAAGGCCTTACTGGTACATTATTTAAACTGTTATGTTTATTCATATCATGATCTGATCACCATGCTCATTATATCCCACATTAATGGGGTTATTGGGATAACAATACAAAAGGTTTGCTAGGGTAGACCCTCTTCCACCCAGTCTCAGCCCCCCGAACCAAACTCAGCCCCCCCCCCCCCGAAATCAAAATCCTGGCTACGGCCCTGCCTGGCGGCGACCTGGAACGCTGCCAAGAGCTACTGCCAAAGGTATGATCAGGTGGTGAGTGATGTTCAGAATAACTTTACTATTGCCATTTTTGGGGACCCCCAACTAGGAGCTAAGGCAATCTTATTTGGGGTTGGGACCCACAATTTCAGAAGCAGTGCTTTAGGCAATTCAATGGTATTCTTCTGCAAGACATAGCTCAAAGCCATCAAATTACCTGAGCACCATTAAATTTGGTCCTAGCATACTATCGTTTCCCTAGACCAGTGTTTTTCAACCTTTTTTGAGCCGCGGCACATTTTTTACATTTACAAAATCCTGGGGGACACCACCAACCAAAATGACACAAAATGACACTCTAACACAGTAATACATATACCGTAGTTAATATGTTTTTAAATGTATTTATGCACTTAGTGTGAAACCTGGGCCTGTTTCAATGAACACAACATATATATGACTTCCTCTCACATATTTATACATGGCTATCATGTCTTCTCTCAGCCTTCTCTTCTTCAGACTAAACATGCTCAGCTCTTCAAGCCGCTCCTCATAGAGCTTGTTCTCCAGACCTTTGTGAAATTTCACCCTGAGTGAAACTTGCTTCCAGTTAACTATGGATGTCATGAAGCTGTTTATAAACAGTTCCCGGGGCTCTAAAAAAATCCAGTAAAACAGTAAAAAAACAACACCATTTCCACGGGGTGTGGCTCAATTTGTTTCTTGGAAACCTGTGTGGGGGCTGCTAGGAGGGGGAGAGTGCCAATTTCCCACGGCACACCTAATGATCGCTGGTTGGGAAACACTGCCCTAGACAACCAACAAATTCTGAAAGAGATATCCTCTGAAGTTTCAAACTAGCTGGATGACTATCTGCTGTGAGTGCTTTGATAGTGTAATCCTGTCTGACAGAATTGGTTAGATAAGCCTTGGCATCACTATGTTTATATAATTCTATGAAGACAACTTGTCTGGGGCTCCGTAAACCTACTCAATCATCTCCTTGAGTTGCTATTTGCCTAACCAAAAAATATTGTTTCTCTTTTCAAACTTGTTTATCATTTAAAGCAGAACGAAGAGTGACCCAGCCAGAAGTCCTGGCTCCATCGAACTTCCCTTGGAGGGAGCACGTGAATGTCAAAAAGGAAGATTGTTGAGATAGCAGCACAGCAAAACACAGTCTCCTGCAGAAGCGGTGGAGAATGGTCATAGAAATGGCAATGCTGTGGTTCTGTCTGACGCTGGTAGGTGAGTAAAGGGACTCGCATGCAGAGATACTTCTTTAGACTTAGAAAAGGGTTGTGAATCTGACGTGACATGCTGCAGGGGTTTCTCTGGGTGATACAATTTAATCTACTGGGGACACCCAACAGAAGATGACAGGTGGAGGACAGTAGTTATTCTGCAGTGATCAGAGTGTCCGGCTGAGACTTGAGACATCCAAGTATAGTTTCTGCTAAGCTTTAAAACTATTGAGTTGCTTTGGGACTATTATTTATTTATTTATTTATTTTATTTACGTCATTTCTATTCCACCCTTCTCACCCCGCAGGGGACTCAGGGCTGATCACAATGCACATATACAGGCAAACATTCACTGCCATTGACACACGACATATATATAGAGGCAATTTAACACAGAAATCAGTTAAATTTAACCCACAAAGTGGTACCTAAATTTCCTACTTGACAGATGCAACTGTCTTTTGGGTTGCAAAGGTCAACAACAAGCTGCACAAATAGGTTGAGAGCTCACCCTGACCAGGGCAGGCCTCGAACTCATGACCTTCTGGTCAGTAGAGATCGTATGCAGCTGACACCCAGCCAGCTGCGCCACATTCCCGGTGCTATCACAGGGCCCTTCCAGACAGGCCCTATATCCCAGGATCTGATCCCAGGTTTTCAGTTTTAAATTGGATTATATGTGTCAACACTGCCAAATAATCCGGGATAAACAGAAAACCTGGTATCAGATCCTGTGATATAGGGCCTGTCTGGAAGGGTCCTAAATAGATTATATTGTTGACTTCCTTAAGATAGAAAATGGTTCTGCCCCAAGCCTCGGGGGGCTTTGTGTATATAGCCAAAAGTAGCAAGTATCCACAGTGTCACAGGGCTCTCTGTAGCTTTAGTACAGCAGGACAATGCTAGTCTTTGAAACCGTTTCCCAACCCACAATTAACTGTTCCACTTTAAATGGTAAAGTGCCATCTGATAAAATCATGGGATTTGCAATTTAAAACTATGAGTCCAAAATTCCTTAACATGTTTCCTAGGCAGTAAAAATAGAATCATAGAATGGTGAAGGCCCTTCATTGCTTTACAATGTAAAGACTCCTCAAAGGTAGATCAAAACAACAAGCAATAGAATATTTATATTAAATAACACATGGTTATTTTTGTTGTTTGATTGCCTTCAAATTAACTTTGATTTATTGTCAAAGGCTATCATGGCTGGAATCACTGGGTTCTTGTAGGTTTTTTGGGCTATCTGGCCATGTTCTAGAAGCATTCTCTCCTGACATTTCACCTGCATCTATGGCAAGCATCCTCAGAGGCTGTGAGGTCCTCACAACTTCTGAGGATGCTTGCCATAGATGCAGGTGAAACGTCAGGAGAGAATGCTTCTAGAACATGGCCAGATAGCCCAAAAAAACCTACAAGAAACCCAGTAACTTTGATTTGTAGAAACCCTATGAATGGGAGACCTCCAAATCCCTCCGTTTTCGCCTCATATCTTGCAGACTCAGGGTCATGGCTTTCTTGGTTGAGCCTATCCATCTGGAGTACCGGGAATGTGGTGCAGTTGGCTAAGTGTCAGCTGCATAAGATCTCTCTGACCAGTAGGTCATGAGTTCGAGGCCTGCCCGGGTCAAGCTGGGTGCTCGACCTTTAAGTGTAGCCTGCTGTCAACCTTTGCAGCCCGAAAGACAGTTGCATCTGTCAAGTAGGAGATAAAGGTACCACATTAAATGGGGAGGCAAATTTTGACTGAATTAGGAGGCCATTAAAGAACTCCAGGAAAGCTGAGGAATGCGGAAGGAACAACAAGGGATGCTGGGAATGCTGAGATTAGGAGTGCGTCAGCTCCCCCTGGTGGCCAGAGTTTGCCTCTGTTCGTCTATATGTGTGTATGTGGAAATGGCAGGGATTGTCTGCTACGTATGTGTACCTGTAATCTGCTCTGAGTCCCCTTCGGGGTGAGAAGAGCGGAATATAAATAAATAAAGTAAGTAAGTAAATAAGTAAATTAAAAAAATTTTCCTCTTTTCCTATTGCCTTTTTCCTCACTAAGTATTATTGTCTTTTCTCCCAGGTCCTACTGCAGCCTTCATGTTGACTGTGCCCAAATCCACAGTTTCCATCCCAGCCAGAAATACAGTTTGGCTCTCTGCCTTTCTGAGTCATCCAACTTCACTGCCAAATTATTTCCAGATACGATGGTATTTTGTCACTGGCTCCGAGTTGGTGCTGATGCTCATGGCTGATAACTGCAAGGCAAATGGGACAAACCAACGTTGGAGGGACTCCTGTAAGATCAGAATTGAAAAGACAGAGGGATACAAACATCGAGCAGAAGTGTCTTCAGATGATGTTTCACTCATGATCCGGGATGTAAGGGCTGAGGATTCTGGGATTTATTCCATCATGTTGATGGCTTTGGGCATGAAGTTATCAGCCAACATCAGCCTAATGGTGACCAATGGTGAGAAAGTTTGATGGGATGATGATGGTAATGGTGATGATAATGATGAACCCCCCACCTCCACCCCCCACCCCCCATTGAAGCAGCTCCACTGGCTGCCAGTCTATTTCTGGGCACAATTCAAAGTTCTGGTTATGACCTTTAAAGCTCTAGATCAGAGGTTCCCAAACTTTTTTGGCCTACCGCCCCTTTTCCAGAAATTTTTTTTACTCACCGCCCCCTTAGAAATTAACTTTTTAAATATGTAATAGCAATTAAACAGAAAGATATATGTATCAATGCAGTGGTTCTCAATCTTTCTGATGCCATGACCCCTAAATAAGGTTCCTCATGTTGTGTTGACCTCCAATGATATTTTCATTGCTACTTCATAAATAATTTTATTTATTTATTTATGCTTCAAACTTATATACTGCCACTCCCCGACGGATCGGAGCGGTTTACAGAGTTTGACACATAACAAAGAACAGCAAAATAGAATAAGACAGTTACATAGACAGAGGGAGGGGGAGTAAGGAGGGTATACGACACTTAAAGGGATCAGCAGCAAAACGAGGGTCTGGGGTAAAATTCAGCTCCCGTGCAGGCTGACGTGCTGCTAAAGAGTGCCGTCTAACATTGACGTCCGTCACACAGTCGAAAGAGGGAAGCTGAGGTACTCCCAGAAAGTCATGGAGAGTCTCCAGGCCAGGGGGAGGAGATCCGTCTCGACCCTCTGGTCCCAGTGACTTAGGAATGAGTCTCTTGTCTGTTGTGGTGTCCTGTTTACAGGGCTGGGGACTCACCAGGGAATGCTCCCATCTCCTGGAACTAATGTTCCAGAAAGTCCTAGTATGGTATCTTTTATGTTTCCTGAAACGCTGTTGCTGGGTTGGTCGAGGCTGGCCTCCCTTCCGAAGCATCTGGCCTTCTACCATGTCCAAGGGGGCAACCTCCGAGGCTTGTAAATCCCCGTAAGCGTCCTTTAAGTGATGGCTCCTCCCATTCTGGGGCTCAGAGATATCCGGTGACTCGTTCTGCTCCTCCTCAAGGATTCTTTGCAGCTTCGGATGTCCTTTGGCGCATGTGCGGCGTCTGTGCCAACTGCGCTTTCGTGGTGGACTCGCCGCTAGGGTTTTCGGGGGCGCTGGCAGTTCGCCAGCCTGCTCGAGGGCTACTCGTAGTTCGGCGTTTTCAAGGCCGCCCGCCATGATGCCCTCGCTTCCCAATCGCTGCCTCTCTGTTTGCTACTCTTACGAATTCTAATCCAAATATCTAATATGCAGGTCAAAGCAAAGGGGGCGGGGCCAAAGAAGAGGGCCACGTGACCCCTCCTAAATGGTCAATCATTCACCGCCCCCTTAAAGGGGTTCACCGCCCCCCAAATTCCCCTGAGCCTCCCACGGTCCCCTTGGATCGCCTCACCGTCCACCAGGGGGCGGTACCGCTCACTTTGAGAATCAGTGCTCTAAATGGTTCAGGCCCAGGCTATTTGACTGACCACACCCCCTTGTACAGAACTGTCCGGCCCAGAGATCAAAAGAGGCCCTTTTCTCAGTTCCACCTCCATCTCAAGCTTGGTAGGTGGGATCGAGAGAGCTGGCCTTCCTTCCTTCCTGGTGGCTGACCCTCGACTCTAGAACTCCCTTCTTCCTAGGGAAGCCAGAACGGCCCCCTCTTTGCTATCCTTCCAGTGGCAAGCTAAGACCTTTTTATTCAAACAGGCATTTAAAAAGATGGTTTTAACGATCATATCAGGGGCTGCTGTGGTTTTAAATGCTTTTATGGATTTAGCCTGAATCGTTTTTAATATTAATGGTGTTTAATACTGTTTTAATATGTGTATATTAGCATATTTTAAGTTGTATTGTAATGATTTAATTGTGAGCCACTTGAGTTTCTGTATGGAGAAAAAAGTGGGATATAAATAATAATAATAATAATAATAATTTTATTTCTATCCTGCCTTTCTCCCTATAGGGACTTGAGGTGGTTAACAATAACATAACACCAATAAAAAAATTGAAACAAGACAAATACAGAATTTTTTTTTTAAAAAAACAATTAAATGTTTGAGTCATGGATATAAAGTTAAAATACAGTTGAAATATAACAAATACAATTGAAGTTACATTCAAACTTACATCCCAGCAGTGTGCCACTCTTTCTTCCCCAAATGCCCGCTGGCACAGAAATTTCTTGACCTGCCTGTTAAAGGTCAGCAGCGATGGGGCCATCCTGGTCTCTTTTGGGAGGTAGTTCCACAGTCTGGGAGCAGCCATTGAAAAAGCTTCCTCCCTTGTTCCCTCCAAACACGCTTGAACAGGTGACAGGACAGAGCACAGATCCTCCCTAGATCAGGGCTGTCCAACTGGCGGCCCGGGGGCCGTATACGCCCCCCAGCCCCTTCCCTCCGGCCCCCTAAGCTTTTTAATTAAAAAAATTGAAAAATAAAGTAAATAATAATTTTTTTTAAAAAAACCCTACTTCTGGGTTCGGAGCAAGTATCGCGAGAATACGCAATCCACACGGGATTTCGCTGTCAACGCGAGATCACGCCGGCGTTGACAGCGAAATCCCGTGTGGATTGCGTATTCTCGCGATACTCTTCGGCTACTCTACTACTGGATCGCTGAGGCCCACAGACGCGATTAGGACCTTCTTCGACTCAGTCGGTCGTCGCCTCTCTCGTCGTCCGGGTACTCCTGGATCCTGCGCGTTTGGAAAAGGTAGGCCAAATAGGGGGCTCCTCAGGGGGCTCCTCATTCCCTCCCCCCATCTCCCCTCATGTATTAAATATAAAATTAAATATATTGAAGGATGAAATAAGGGGAGATGGGATACATTAAGGGGGAGGGGAGGATGGAATTAAATATATTTAATATTAAATTAAAATAAGGGGAGAGGGGAGGATGGAATTAAATATATTTAATATTAAATTAAAATAAGGGGGAGGGGAGGATGGAATTAAATATATTTAATATTAAATAAAAATAAGGGGAGAGGGGAGGATGGAATTAAATATATTTAATATTAAATTGAAATAATTTAATATCTTATCCCTGCATTTTATCTCAGTAAAAGATTATATTTGACTGTATGGATGCAGGGGCGGGGGCGGAGCCAGGGGAGAGGGCAGGGGTGGGGGCAGAGCTGTGGGTGGGGTCAGACCTTACGGCCCCCCAGGTCATCAGTGACCGGAATTCAGGCCCCTGGGCCGGTAGAAGTTGGACAGCCCTGCCCTAGATGATTGTAGATTTCTAACAGATTTGTAGAGAGAGATACAGTCCTTCAAATATCTTGGGCCCAAGCCATATAAAGGGCCTTATAAGTCAGAAGCAGCACTTCAAATTGTGTGCAGAAATAACAACAACAACAAAAGCAACAACAACAACTTGGGAAGTGTCTGACCTGTGATCCAATACAACAGCCAGCACAGTGATCTTGTTTGCTGTGCACTAATCTTGTTGTGTTTCTAATATAATAATAATAATAACAACAACTTTATTTTTGTAACTCGCCTCCATCTCCCCGAAGGGACTTGGGGTGGCTTACATATGGCACAATGTACCTAAAACAACACATAAAATAAATACACAATACAATACAAAATAAAACCAGTAGCATATTAAACAAAAATTTAAGATCAAAAACAGTGTCTAGTAACCTATGGTGAGAACTGAGGTAAAACATGGCCATCTGTAAGCAGGACCAAGGAAATAGGATAGTTGTAGCAAATAAACTAGGGCAGTGTTTATCAACCTTTTTTGAGCCGCTGCACATTTTTTACATTTGCAAAATCCTGGGACACAAACCAAAATGACACAAAATGACACTCTAACACAGTAATACATGTAGTTAATATGTTTTTTAATGTATTTATACACTCAGTGTGAAACCTGGGCCTGTTTCGATGAACACAACATAGATATCCTGGCAGGAATGGCAGAAAGACACACACGAAGGTCTTGCTCAACAGCTGTCAGTCTCTCTCTGTGTTTAGTTTTGGGGAAAATAGACCTTGACATTTGGTAGTTACAGTTTCTGGGATTTATAGTTAACACACAATCAAAGAGCATCCTGAACTCTTGCAACAATGGAATTGAACCAAACTTGGCATATTGAAGTCTCATTACCAACAGAAAGTACTGAAAGGGTTTGCTTGGGAATTGACCTTGAGTTTGGAAGTTGTAGTTCACCTACATCCAGATAGCACTGTGGATTCAAACAATGTTATGTTATGTTGGGGTTTTTTGCTATCCAGAATCACAATGTTGGAAGGAGGCTCACCACTTTAAGGTCCCTAAAACAGGCATGGGAAAACTTTGGCCCTCTGGGTGCTTTGGACTTCAACTCCCACCATTCCTAACAGCCTGCGGCCCTTTCCTGCTTAAGTGGCTGAGGGGGGAAAAGGAAAAGGGCCTGAGGCTGCTAGGAATGGTGGGAGTTGGAGTCCAAAACACCCGGAAGGTCCAAGTTTGCCCATGCCAGCTTTCAACAGAGACCTCTTCCTCCCCCTTCCCCTTTGCGTGCTTTCTTCCCCCTCCTGCCGAACACTTACTTTTTCTTCTCCACTCGGGCTCCCTTCTTCAGGAGAGGAAGGGGGAGGGAGGAAGACGTGACCCGTGCGGGCGCTACTGCGCATACTCGACCCACGTCTTCCTCCCTCCCCCCTCCCTTCCTGAACACACTCACGCTGCCCCCTCGGATCAAAATGCCGGCAGTGTGAGCAACGCAAGGCAAAGCAAGAAGAGCGAGGCTGGGAAGAAGGGAGCCCGAGTGGAGAAGAAAAAGTGTTCGGCAGGAGGGGGAAGAAAGGGTATTGGAGGTTCCAATTTCCCACGGCACTCCTGATGATCGCTCACGGCACACTAGTGTGCCGCGGCACACTGGTTGGGAAATACTGAACTAGGGCATGGGGCAAAAGTGCAGTTCTGTGTCATTAATTGCTGACCTTTGGGAATAGGCATTCTCAAAGGCTTGTCCAAACATTCAGGTCTTCAATCCTGTCTAATTTCCCTAGAGAGGGCATACCAAAGCCAGGGGGCCACCACCGAGAAGGCCCTCTCCCTTGTTCCCAACAACCATGCGTGTGATGGTGGCGGGACCGGAAGGAGGGCCTCTCTGGCAGATCTTAACACTTGAGCAGGAACATTTCTTTAGGGGGGGGGGGGGGTACGGTCACAAAGATAGGCAGGGCCCGAGCCATTCAGGTCTTTGTAGGTGATGACCTGCACTGTGCATTGGGACAGGAAACTTATCAGCAATATGTTGGCAGCCAGTGGAGTTGTTGCAACAGAGGAGTTGTCCGTTCCCTGTAGCCAGCCCCAATTAGTAGGCGGGCTCCTCTTTGGACCAACTGAAGTTACTGAGCACGTTCCAAAAGCAGCCCCATGTAGAGCACATTATAGTAGTCCAACAAGGATATAACGAAAGCATGTAGGATTTTCTTCTCTACTGCATGGCCCTATTTCACTTGGTGTTGCTTTGACTTTGACTTACTTTTAGATCTATTTATTTATTTATTTTTAAAAATTATATTCCGACCTTCTCACCCCAAAGGGGACTCAACATATATACGGCAAACATTCAATGCCGGGACAGGAATTCATATGAGTATGCATAAACATTTAAAAAAATATATCAAAATATTATAATACACCTTTTAAAACCATCATTGGTCATCTGTGTCAAATCTAAATTGGCCTGGTAAAGTTTCCTATCGCTGCCTTATTGCACTTTCCCAAAAGCTTGATAGATCTATCTATCTAACTATCGATCTATCTCTATCATCATAATCTCAGTTGAAGCTCCTACCCTCAAACCATGACGTTGAGGAGTGTGGTTAACCCTAGCCATACCATTTATCTCCATCTTTTCTTCCTTCTTCCCAGCAGAAGATCGTACTTCAAGCAATCAGACTGAAAGTTCCAATAGGAGTCCATTACTGACATTTGTCTCAAGTAAGCTCTCTCTCTCTCTCTCTGCAGATCTCCTTGAAGAAGCCTATCCTATTTCAGGCCTTCCCCACTTGAGGGTTTAACCTCTGTGAATTGGATTATTTGCAAATTTTATTTATTTATTTATTTATTTATTTATTTTAATATTTCGACTTATATACCACCCTTCCCGAAAAGGCTCAAGGTGGTTCACAGCAATGAACAACAAAACACAACATACTTGAAAACATAATAAAAACAGATTAAGACCAGAGTAGGGGTTACAGTTTAGAGATTGAACGCCTGACGGAACAGGTTGGTCTTACAGGCCCTCCCAAAAGCCTGTAGATCAGTTATTGCTTGGGCCTCCTCCGGGAGGGCGTTCCAAAGGGTAGACGCCGCTACAGAAAAAGTGTCCTGCTGCGTCGATGACAAGCGGCAGATCTTAAGTGATGGAACCTCTAGTAGGTTTTGATCCATGGACCGTAGTGGTCTCGGGAACATGCAGGGAAAGGCGGTCCTTCGGGTATTTGCTTAATAAGTTCTCTTTACGAATCTCTAGATCAGGGGTGCTCAGAATGGTGATCGAGATCACCAGGGTGATCTTCGGGCCTCATCCTGGTGATCTTCAGGTCCCTGACCAGGTTTTTTGCTGTTGGTCCTCTTCAAGTGCCCCTGCATGCTGCAAAGAAGTCCTCCGTCGTTGCTCCTCCCCGCTCCCTGCTCGCGTGCCGCCTCCAAAAGCTCCAGAGTCCAAGAGACAGAATGGGCCCCCTCTTTTGGATTCCTCCTCCCTCCGTCCTTCTCCAGCCACTCAGATTTGTAGGAGACCAAAGGGGGCGGGCCTGGATGACGTGATGCATGGCTGGCCCCGCGCGCATGCGCCGAAGCGCCCATTCTGCCTCTCGGACTTCTCGTGAGTTCTTGGAGGCGGCATGCATGCTGGCGGCGTAGAAATAGGAGCAACGACGGAGAAGAAGGACGCTTTGGGGTCATTTCCTTACCGCATCTCAAAGGTCAGTCTTTTTACTTTGGGGTGGGTGCTTGATTGTTCTGTGGCATGTCTCTTTGTTTATTTTTAATGTTTAAAAATGGCCTTTTAGCTCCAAAGCCTCTCTGCTTGCTTTGTTCCTTGAGAAATATATGTTGGGGAATATGGAAATGTGGGGAAAATGGGGTGGTTGGATGTATTTTTGCATGCCCCTTTGTTTACCTTGCTGAGTATTAAATGGCCTTGCAGTTCGAAAGCCTCTCTTCTTACTTTCTGGCTGATAATATGTGTGGTAATATGGCAGTGTGGGAGAAATGGGGTGGTTGGATGTATTTTTATGCTCTGTTTTATATTGTTGTTATTAAATTTAAATGTTGATGTTTTATAACTTCATTTTATGTAAACTGTCCCGAGCCTGCTGGAAGGAGCGGTACATAAAAATGAATAATAAATATAAATAAATAAATAAATAAGAAAATAGTTATACATTTTACATTTCTGGGTAGGTGATCTTTGGGACTTGGTTTTTTAATCAGTAGCTCCCATGCTGAAAAAGTGTGAGCACCCCTGGTCTAGATCTTCCAGCATGAGTCTATGGTTTACTTACAAGTTGCACTGGAGAACTTAGAGATTTCTATGTGTTTGTTAATCCTCCAGTGCAATTTGATAGTCCTCCAGGGGTTGACTATCAAGCCACATTGGGAGACCTAGAAATGCTTAGAGAAGTACACACCGTATTAATAAAGTATATGATGTTGATGTTGAAGGAAGGAGAAAATTATAATGCTGGTGATGCGGACACCCATCTCTTCTCTGCAGTGGATGTGGAAGTCTCTTTCTCATCAGTGAAGGCAGCAAATACTACAGATCATACGGTGCCAAACATTATCCAACTAAGTTTAGCTGGCCTGATTCTCCTCCTCCTTGGAGTGATAATAGCCGAGGTACGTGAATTATCCCTTTCTTTTTTCTGCCTAAGACATATTGTTTTGCACTTCCCTTTCCCTCCACAGTGGGGAGTTCTAGGGCAACATTTACAAGTTGTTGTACATCTGAAAGAAGAACACACTGGATACTATGCCTGTGTGATCAATAAAAATGTTTCAATGCTCATTACAAAATTAGGGGGCAGGGGTGGGATCATCTCTAAAGTATATCCAAAATTGGAGGGGTCTGTATCGTAGCTATAATGAGTTAAGTACTTTTCTGTTATTTTTCATTAAGTAATTGTGCCAATGGGGAAACTTCAGGGGCTCCTTTCTCCCTCATTGTAGAGCTATTGGCATGAAACATGCCACAGTTATATAACACATTTACCACTGTCAGCCCATCAAATTTCAGAACTTTTCACTCTTCCACGAACATTTTGGGGAATTTTCAAAGATTTTATAAACAACATTTCTTTGTTTTTTTTAAAAAAAAACTACAAGAGCTATCTCCTTGAATTTTTAATACAATGACACAAAACAACAGGGCTATGTATTTTCCTTAAGAAAAAGCAGTTACAAGTTGATTACCCTATACCGGGGTGGGCAACCTACAGCCCGCGGGCCGCATCTGGCCCAGCAGCCGATTCTGTCCGGCCCAGGGAGAAGGGCATCGGGGCGAGGCCAAGAAGAAGTGGTGCTACTGCCGCCATCCCATCGCAGCAGCTTTGGCGTGCCTGACATCCCTTTGGAGCGGCGGCTTTGGAGTGAGCTGGCTGAGACATTCTGGGAGCCGTAGGAGTCAGGAAATGCCTCAGCCAGCTCATCCCGGGGCTACAGGAAATCATCCAAAGGCTCCTCCCAGCCACACAGCTGGCACTGATGCTCCCATGCTGGCCATCCGAAGCCTCTCCACTCTAGAGAAAGGAGGAGGAGGCGGAGAGCCCGGAGCTGGTGCTGCCTCCACCCTCGGGCCCTCCCTCACTCCACCGACACATGGCCCTCCATGCAAGAGGGCCAAAGCCCAGGATCACCACCGCGAGGGCACTCCGGAGCCGCCGGAGAAGGCAGGAAGGAACCCCCACTGCCCTGGTGCAGCCCGCGGCAGCCCCTGCTTTGAGGCAGGACCATGGCAATACGGGGAACGGCTGGGGGCAAGAGCGGGCGGAGGCCTGCAGCCTCCGATCGCCTGCTGCTCTGCTCTCCTCTGCTGCAGCGGCGACTGGGTCCGCTTTGCCATCCTCTGGGCTGGATCCATTGGGCCATTCCATCTTGGTTCGCACCTTGTCTTCTTGAATTTAATTTGATTTTATTTTAGTGGTTTTTATTATTATTTTATAATAATTTTATTATAATAATATAATAAATAATATAATATGTTATATTATAATTTCAATATATTACAATGTCGATATATATATATACTATAATATAATAATTTTGATATTACTAATAATATATGAATATTTCTTGATATATTAATATGTTAATATTAAGGATGTGTAATATATAGTAAATATAGTAAGTAAATAAATAAATAATGTAGGTTAGAATGTAGTTCCGCGTTCAAGTGCGGCCCTCCATAATATTTTTTGGCTCTCGTGTGGCCCCTTGGAAAAAATAATTGCCCACCCCTGCTCTATACATAACTGCAATAAAGAATGCCAGCTATTATTTTAACACAAGCAAAGCAATAAGGAAAGAAATGGGGCCAAGGCTTTCTACTCTTTGCTGGTCTAGGATCAGCTTGATAGGTCAGCCTCTCTAATATCTATGTAAATTGAGGGTTCTTCTTCCTTTCCACAGAATATTTCCTTTAGTTATTGTATGGATAAAAAGACGACAGCCGGAGATGGAAGAGAGACAATCTCGTCCTCAACTAGAATGGAATGCGGCTTTCCTCCTTTGCCATACAACCCCTCCATGTTTGTGAAAATGCCAGGGTCAGATGAATTCCATTGTATCATTGGCCGCTGATCTTCCTGGGTTTTGTAACAGAACGTGTTGTATTGCTGAGTTGTCCGAATACATGCTTATATCAATTTCCCCACCCTGGTACCCTCTAGATCAGTGGTTCCCAAACTTTTCTGGCCTACCGCCCCCTTTCCAGAAAAAATTTACTCACCACCCCCCCAGAAATTATTTTTTAAAAAATTTAATAGCAATTAAACAGAAAGATATATGTATTAATGCAGTGGTTCTCAACCTTTCTAATGCCATGACCCCTAAATAAGGTTCCTCATGTTGTGGTGACCCCCCAACCATATTTTCCTTGCTACTTCATAAATAATTTTGCTACTCTTATGAATGCTAATCCAAGTATCTAATATGCAGGTCAAAGCGAAGGGGGAGGGGCCAAAGAAGAGGGCCGCGCGACCCCTCCTAAATGGCCAATCGTTCACCGCCTCCTTAAAGGGGTTCACCGTCCCCCAAATTCCCTTGAGCCTCTCACTGCCTTTTTGGATCGCCTCACTGCCCACCAGGGGGCGGTATCACCCACTTTGAGAATCAGTGCTCTAGATCAGTGTTTTTCAACCTTTTTTGAGCCGTGGCACATTTTTTACATTTACAAAACCCTGGGGCACACCACCAACCAAAATGACACAAAATGACACTCTGACACAGTAATACATATAGTTAATATGTTTTTTAATGTATTTATACACTCAGTGTGAAACCTGGGCCTGTTTCGATGAACACAACATAGATATCCTGGCAGGAATGGCAGAAAGACACATGCGAAGGTCTTGCTCAACAGCTGGGAGTTATAGTTCACCCGCGATCAAAGAGCATTCTGAACTCCACCAATGATGGAATGGAATCAAACTTCCCACACAGAACTCTAGGTCTCTACAGTCACTTACGGGCCCACCAATAAGACTCTGCTCTTGAAAGACAATCATACTCAGCCACAAGTTAGCACATATAGTATAGAATAGTATAATATCCCACCAGTTCCAGCAAACAAAATCAAGGATGTATTAACCACTGAGTTGAACTAGATTGAAGCAGTTTTGATAGTTGGATGTACAGTACATACAACAGTACGAAAATGGCAACTGTCTGTTCAGTGAAGCACAGGTAAATTCTGCTTTGACAGGACTATCTGCAAAACACTGGGCAAGGAGGAGATTGTGAATTCTATAATGTAATAGGATGGCATGGACAGGCTATAATGTACAATTGATCTTATTTTTTTGTGTTTGATTTTTGTAGATTTAATTACACTATGTAACAAAATGTGAAAACATTGATGTTCCTGGTTTGAAAGTGTTATGTCCTGTTTAATTGTGTGGTAATTGCTTTGAAAGTAGTTGCTATACTCCAGAAACTTCGCTTTTGTGGCTGCCACAAACTATGTTGAATTGTTAGTTTTCATCGAAAAACTATAGCAAAATGTGATTCAGGATGTCCCACAAAAACAAAGTTTTTGCAGTTTGACAAAACTTTTCCATGCTTTTATGATAGAACCAATTGGGAAATGACATTTACCTCCGTTTTTATTGTATTTCATTGTATTTTACTGCATTTTTATGGTGTTTTGCTGTGTTTTTATTGTGTGATTTTGTGGTTGTGAGTTGCCCCGAGCTGCCTTGGGAGTGGCGACGCATAAATGCAAATTAATAAATAATAAATAAATTTATAACCCAGGATCATAAATCATGTTACTTAGTGTTATTTGTGGACTTGTTTGGGAATTTCTGGAGTCCTTTGAGCCACAGCAGGTTAAACTTGTGAGCTGCTGAACTTGCTGACCGAAAGGTCAGCAGTTCAGATATGGAGAGTGGGGTGAGCTCCTGCTGTTAGCTTCAGCTTCTGCAAACCTAGCAGTTCAAAACATGCAAATGTGAGTAGATCAGGGCCGTAGCCAGGATTTTGTTTCGGAGGGAGCTGAGTTTGGTTCGGGGGGGGGGGGGCTGAGACTGGGTGGAAGAGGGTCTATCCTAGCAAATCTTTTGTATTGTTATCCCAATAACCCCATGAAGGTGGGATATAATGAGCATGGTGATCAGATCATGATATGAATAAACATAACAGTTTAAATCTTGTACCAGTAAGGCCTTGTCGCGGACCACACGGCGAAGTTGGGGGGGGGGCTGAAGCCCCCTTAGCCCCCCCCCCCCCCCTGGCTACATGCCTGGAGTAGATCAATTGGTACTGCTCCAGAAGGAAGGTAACAGCACTCCATGCAGTCATGCCGGCCACATGACCTTGAGGTATCTATGGACAACTCCGGCTCTTCGGCTTAGAAATTGAGATGAGCACCTCTAGAGTCAGACATGACTAGACTTAATAACAAGGGGGAAACTTTACCTTTACCTTGAATATCTATAGCCATCCAGTGCAACTCTATGACCATCTGACTCCAGATGTTTACTATAGAGTCACACTAGAGTACTTACAGATTCCAACGGTGCATCTACATTCTAAAATCAATGTAGTTTGACACCATATAAACTGCAATGGCTCGAAACTATGGAATCACAAATATCCTGCAATCCTGGTCCCAGGAAACGTGAAGGGCTGACTGTGCAATAAAATAATAATTTGCATTAACAGCATGAATGTTTTGTCCAGCCTTGTACTTTTTAACTGAGATAGCAGAGATGTAGAATCTGTGGGTCTCTAGCAGATAGGCAGAGATGGGGAGAGGGAGGGAGAGGGAAGAGCATCGAATGTTCCTTGTTGGAATATTGGGATTGCTAGATTTTTTTTTTCACTGAGAAATTGTGCGTATAGAACAAATAAGTAACTTTTGAAGTCATTTGCCTGTATATTGCAAATAAAGAAAATTTCATAGGCATGCCTATTAATAGCCCCTGATTATGCCATGGTACTGGGCTTTACCTGTTGCAGATATCCAGGTGCTCCTCTGGTGGTGTCCCTTCACTGGAATTTTTTAAAAATTTTTTTTAACCTAGAACTGAGTTACACAACCCATCTGGAACTCACGTTTCACCTTGCTGAGGTGTCCCAATTGGGTGATGCCAACAACTGTTGCCCCCTCATCATGCCAGTATGTAGCCGCTATCCCATTTTGTGGGAATGCCACGAAATGGCACCTCCTGTGCAGTAATGTCCAGGGAGGAAAGGCAGTGTGAATCGTTTGATCTTGAGGTCATGTGGCCATAGTGTACCTATTTATAGGCTGACTGCGTATAAATACACTCACATAATGTAGGCCACATGACTTTAAGGAGAAATTACCCTCTCTTTTCCCTGTCAACTTTTTGTCAGCTGTCCTCTCTTTTGCTTGACCTAATATATATAGTGCCACAGCATGGATATCTGAATTTATTCTATGGTTTTTCTCAAAATGACCTCCATGGGTCATTATATAAATACAGATAAGTAAATAATGAGCAACACTTAAAAAGCAAGGGAATTCCAGACAAGAATAAATCAGGTTCAGATAGCACCTCCCAACAAAGTATTCCCCTAGACCAGTGTTTTTCAACCTTTTTTGAGCCGCGGCACATTTTTTACATTTACAAAATCCTGGGGCACACCACCAACCAAAATGACACAAAATGACACTCTAACACAGTAATACATATAGTTAATAGGTTTTTAAATGTATTTATACACTCAGTGCGAAACCTGGGCCTGTTTCGATGAACACAACATAGATATCCTGGCAGGAATGGCAGAAATACACACGTACAGCTGTACAATACAATGCAAACATAAATCATAACAACTGCGCCAGTAGTGTGGATGTATGGAATATGCAGTCCGTGAAGACAAGCTGCTATCCCCCACTGGGCCCGGCCCCGCCGGAGGAGGGATGCGCGAGGGCCCCCGCTGCAGCTCCAAGGGGAAAACTCCCCGGAGCCAGGTCACCAAGGGAGGGACAAAGCCCCCCTTAGTCCCCTATATAATGAGATAATCTCCCTGGAAAATGAAAAGAACCCGAGTGGGGAGGCACAAAATGATAATCCTGTGGAGTGGCGGCCCCGGCTCCGCGTGGCTCCTCATGGAGCACCCCCCTCCTCCTCCTGGTCCCTCCCAGAGCCAAGTCTGGTGCCCGGATACCGTCCCGTATGGGGGGAACCCCGTGCCAGGGTCCAGATGGTGCCCGGTCCTCAGGAGAATGATGGAAGAGTGGCGAGGCTGTCAAGGCGCGCTATCGCGAGGTGTATCCAATTGCCGAGGCTGGGGTCCGTGAAGACGCTGTCCTCGGAGATGACGAGTTGCGCCAGGAGCGGGGGCCAGGTAGGCGCCCTCCGTAGAAGATGTGCTGGCGGGTAATGATGACGCCCCAATGGAGGCTGAGCGTGCTGGGCATTGACGTCAGGGAGATCCCGAGCTGAACCCGGAAGGGACGGGGGCTCAGTTAAAGGGCCACTGTATATAGAAAATAAGCCTCAAGTCCCGGGCATTCCCAGGACAGAGTCCCACTGGTGAAGCAACGGCCTAATGGCCAAGGGGCTAGGGCCTGGGTCCCGGGGGGGGAAAAGGAGTAAACCCCCTCCCAGGACACTGTACAGGTGCCCAAGCGAGTCCCAACGCAGGGCCAGGTGCTGGTGGGCAGACGCAGCGTGGATATCAAAAGTAAGAATGTCCAACACACACTGGTACAAAATATGAAAATGTGGTTTATTGGGCCCACAGTTGCATAACCATGTGGCCCAGGCGGTATAGCATCAACCGCAAAAACACCAAATCATGAACGCCAGTGAATTATACACTACATGAACCCTGGGGGCTGGCAGCTCCCTGCTAGGGTGTAAACGCTCACGGGTGGTATTCTGGTCTTTGGAGGGTCCCAAATCCCCGTTTCGCTAATAACAATTGTAGCTTCGTCAGGGCGTAAATGATAACACATGCAATCATGGTATTGGTGAGGGAGATCAACCTATCACCTGTGAATAAATATAAATACACTCAGTAACAGCAAAAGGGCAAGGTAAAGGGATACATAAATGCTAAAACTATACAAATATTTGGTGTCATGACCAAACATACTCACATGAAATTAGAGAACCATTATCATCGCAAAATGTGGATGAATTCCACCGAATGGAAGGTGACCCAAAGGTGGGTCTGGAACTGAACCAGGGGCTTATATACTCAATGCTAGAAGGGTGGAGAGCAGGGCTGGGCTTACCCCACCCTGAAGGACAAAGGTGGAAGAAATTTAGGTGATCAAGGTTTGTATATTGATGGCCTCATTGAGGCCAGCAGGTGTTTCGCTGGAGAGCAAGATAATCCATTTGTATTCTGTCCTAATTAAAGCTGTATGGGAATCCCCATACTCGCGAGTATACACTTTCTCCAAACCCATGCAGGAGAAGGAGTTACAAGGGTGTTTTAGGTCAGAAAAATGTTTATATAGGATGGAATCAGTGGCCCCGTTCTTAATTTTGGACCTATGCTCGATTATCCTTGTGCGGAGTTGTCTGCTGGTCTGGCCCACGTAAACGTACCCACATGGGCAGACCAGTGAATAAATTAAATTAGAAGTGGCACACGTGAAGAACCCCCTGATGTCAAATGTCCTATCCTTAAGTCTATTCTGGATAGTTGTGGCAGTATTGACCTGCTGACAAATGCTGCAGGATCCACATATTTTGGTGCCTGGTTTAAAAGCACTATGGGGGTGAGTCTTTCTTTGGTGGTCGGAGTGTACCAAAATGTAATTCCCGCTAGCAATAGCCAATACTGTTTGACTATATTCTGTATATGTAGTGAGTGGGGGGAATACGTCAAGGGCCATACCAGCCTGGTCTCCTGTCTAGATATATTTTTAGGTTTCAACAAAGTGTTTCTGGGGACTTGCCTCACTTTGGTGAGTGCTTGATCTAATATGGATGTAGGGTATCCCCTTCCGGATAAGTCAGTAAGAAGTCCACTGGCCGCTTTCTCAAAGTCCTGATCATGCGAAGAATTCTGCTTGATCCGTAGGAGCTGTGAATAAGGTAAGTTGTATCTCAGCGACCGTGTGTGGTGGCTCTGGAAGTGCAGGAACGAATTCCTGTCTGTAGGTTTCTTAAATGTGCTAACCTTGATGGTCCCACACATTTACGGATCAGTATTGGCCATTGCTAGCGGGAATTCCAGGCCTAGAAGAACATCCGATGGTGGCACACAAAAAGACCAGGTCCATCAGAGACATTTTGGTACACTCCGACCACCAAAGAAAGACTCACCCCCATAGTGCTTTTAAACCAGGCACCAAAATATGTGGATCCTGCAGCATTTGTCAGCAGGTCAATACTGCCACAACTATCCAGAATAGACTTAAGGATAGGACATTTGACATCAGGGGGTTCTTCACGTGTGCCACTTCTAATTTAATTTATTCACTGGTCTGCCCATGTGGGTACGTTTACGTGGGCCAGACCAGCAGACAACTCCGCACAAGGATAATCGAGCATAGGTCCAAAATTTAGAACGGGGCCACTGATTCCATCCTATATAAACATTTTTCTGACCTAAAACACCCTTGTAACTCCTTCTCCTGCATGGGTTTGGAGAAAGTGTATACTCGCGAGTATGGGGATTCCCATACAGCTTTAATTAGGACAGAATACAAATGGATTATCTTGCTCTCCAGCGAAACACCTGCTGGCCTCAATGAGGCCATCAATATACAAACCTTGATCACCTAAATTTCTTCCACCTTTGTCCTTCAGGGTGGGGTAAGCCCAGCCCTGCTCTCCACCCTTCTAGCATTGAGTATATAAGCCCCTGGTTCAGTTCCAGACCCACCTTTGGGTCACCTTCCATTCGGTGGAATTCATCCACATTTTGCGATGATAATGGTTCTCTAATTTCATGTGAGTATGTTTGGTCATGACACCAAATATTTGTATAGTTTTAGCATTTATGTATCCCTTTACCTTGCCCTTTTGCTGTTACTGAGTGTATTTATATTTATTCACAGGTGATATGTTGATCTCCTCACCAATACCATGATTGCATGTGTTATCATTTACGCCCTGACGAAGCTACAATTGTTATTAGCGAAACGGGGATTTGGGACCCTCCAAAGACCAGAATACCACCCGTAGGCGTTTACACCCTAGCAGGGGAGCTGCCAGCCCCTTGCGGGGTTCATGTAGTGTATAATTCACTGGCGTTCATGATTTGGTGTTTTTGCGGTTGATGCTATACCGCCTGGGCCACATGGTTATGCAACTGTGGGCCCAATAAACCACATTTTCATATTTTGTACCAGTGTGTGTTGGACATTCTTGCTTTTGATATCCACGCTGCGTCTGCCCACCAGCACCTGGCCCTGCGTTGGGACTCGCTTGGGCACCTGTACAGTGTCCTGGGAGGGGGTTTACTCCTTTTCCCCCCCAGGACCCAGGCCCTAGCCCCTTGGCCATTAGGCCGTTGCTTCACCCAGTGGGACTCTGTCCTGGGAATGCCCGGGACTTGAGGCTTATTTTTCTATATACAGTGGCCCTTTAACTGAGCCCCCCCGTCCCTTCCGGGTTCAGCTCGGGATCTCCCTGACGTCAATACGCCAGCACGCTCAGCCTCCATTGGGACGTCATCATTACCCGCCAGCACGTCTTCTACGGAGGACGCCTACCTGGCCCCCGCGCTCCTGACGCAACTACGTCATCTCCGAGGGACGCGTCTTCACGGACCCCAGCCTCGGCAATTGGATACACCTCGCAATAGCGCGCCTTGACAGCCTCGCCACTCTTCCATCATTCTCCTGAGGACCGGGCACCATCTGGACCCTGGCACGGGGTTCCCCCCATACGGGACGGTATCCGGGCACCAGACTTGGCTCTGGGAGGGACCAGGAGGAGGAGGGGGGTGCTCCGCAGGGAGCCACGCGGAGCGGGGGCCGCCACTCCACAGGATTATCATTTTGTGCCTCCCCACTCGGGTTCTTTTCATTTTCCAGGGAGATTATCTCATTATATAGGGGACTAAGGGGGGCTTTGTCCCTCCCTTGGTGACCTGGCTCCGGGAGTTTTCCCTTTGAGCTGCAGCGGGGGCCCCTCGCATCCCTCCCAGCGGGGCCGGGCCCAGTGGGGGATAGCAGCTTGTCTTCACGGACTGCATATTCCATACATCCACACTACTGCCGCAGTTGTTATGATTTATGTTTGCATTGTATTGTACAGCTGTACGTGTGTATTTGTGCCTTGGGCAAGTACCCCAGTGTTCTAGTGTAAGGAATGGCAGAAAGACACAAACTTCCCACACAGAACTCCCAAACCAAGAGAAAATACTATAAGAGTTTGGAGTTGTAGTTCACCTATATCCAGAGAGCACTGTGGATTCAAACAATATTGGATCAGGACCAAACCTGGCATGAATACTCAATATGCCCAAATGCGAACACAGATGGAGTTTGGGGAAAATAGACCTTGACATTTGGGAGTTAACGTTTCTGGGATTTATAGTTAACACACAATCAAAGAACATCCTGAACTCTTGCAACAACGGAATTGAACCAAACTTGGCATGTTGAATTCTCATTACCAAGAGAAAGTACTGAAAGGGTTTGTTTGGGAATTGATCTTGAGTTTGGAAGTTGTAGTTCACCTACACCCAGAGAGTACTGTGGACTCAAACAATGTTATGTTATGTTGTTGTTTGTTTTCTATCCAGAATCACAACGCTGGAAGGAGGCTCACCACTTTAAGGTCCCTGAAACAGGCATGGTAAAACTTCGGCCCTCTGGGTGGTTTGGACTCCAACTCCCACCATTCCTAACAGCCTGAGGCTCTTTCCTGCTTAAGTGGCTGAGGGGAAAAAAGGAAAAGGGCCAGAGGCTGCTAGGAATGGTGGGAGTTGGAGTCCAAAACACCCGGAAGGTCCAAGTTTGCCCATGCCAGCTTTCGACAGAGACCTCTTCCTCCCCCTTTTCCTTCACTCCCTTTCTTCCCCCTCCTGCCAAACACTTACTTTTTCTTCTCCTCTGCCGCCATTTTGATCCAAGGGGGCAGCGTGAGCGTGTTCAGCAGGGGAGGCGGGAGGGAGGAAGACGTGACCCGTGCGGGCGCTACTGCGCAGACTCGTCCCAGAGCAAAGTAAGGCAAAGCGAGCAGAGCGAGGCTGGGAAGAAGAGAGCCCGAATGGAGAAGAAAAGGTGTTCAGCAGGGGGGGGGGGGAGTAAGGGTATTGGAGGTTCCAATTTCCCACGGCACACCTGATGATCGCTCACGTCACACTAGTGTGCCACGGCACACTGGTTGGGAAACACTGCCCTAGACACTAACCAGTCAGACTTTGAAGCTGCAAGGCCATTAAGTGCTAATCAAGGCGGACATGTATAAATATGTGAGGGGAAGTCATAGGGAGGAGGGAGCAAGCTTGTTTTCTGCTGCCCTGGAGAGTAGGACGCAATGGAACAATGGCTTCAAACTACAAAAAAGGAGATTCCACCTGAACATTAGGAAGGACTTCCTGACTGTGAGAGCCAATCAGCAGTGGAACTTTCTGCCCCAGAGTGTGGTGGTGGCTCCTTCTTTGGAAGCTTTTAAACAGAGGCTGGATGGCCATCTGTCAGGGGTGCTTTAAATGCGATTTTCCTGATTCTTGGTGGAGGGTTGGACTGGATGGCCCATGGGGTCTCTTCCAACTCTATCATTCTATGACATTTGCAAGATTCACATTTGCCTCGAGCAGACAAGTGTTATTTATTTATTTATTTTTATTTCCAACATTTCTACCCCGCTCTTCTCTACCCCCAAGGGGGACTCAGAGCGGCCTAACAAAAGGCACAATTTGATGCCAGCATAATAAAATACAATATAAAACCAAAAACATATAGCATTAAAATACATTAAAATACAATTAACATTAACACATCATAGACATTCTCTTAAGTTAAAAACAGTATTTCGTCCATAGCAGGAGCATTGAGCCATATCCATCAACACATCCTGACCAAAGTGCTGCATTGTGGTAATGTGCAAATGTCTGGTCCCACAGCCAGGATTTCACTTTTTTCCTGAATGCCAGGAGGGATGGGGTTGATCGTGTGTCGCTTGGAAGCGCGTTCCACAGATGGGGAGCCACCACCGAGAAGGCCCTCTCCCTCGTCCCCACCAACCGCATTTGAGAAGTTGGCGGGAGCGAGAGCAGGGCCTCCCCGGATGATCTTAAGTTACAAGATGGGACATAGAGGCTGATGCGTTCGGACAAGTAAGCTGGGCCAGAACCATATAGAGCTTTAAAGGTCAAAATCAGCACTTTGAATTGAGCTCGGAAGTGGCCAGGCAGCCAGTGGAGCCGACACAACAGGGGGGTGGTATGCTCCCTGTATGTAGCTCCTGTTAGTAATCTGGCTGCCACCTGTTGGACTAATTGTAATTTCCGAACTGTCTTCAAAGGCAGCCCCACGTAGAGTGTGTTGCAGTAATCTATTCGGGATGTGACCAGAGCGTGGACGACCATAGCCAGATCAGACTTCCCAAGGTACGGGCGCAGCTGGCGCACGAGTCTTAACTGTGCAAAAGTTCCCCTGGCCACTAACGAGACCTGGGCTTCCAGGCTCAGCGATGAGTCCAGGATCACTCCCAAGCTGTGAACCTGCGTCTTCAGGGGGAGTGTAACCTCATCCAACACAGGCTGTAACCCTATGCCCTGTTCGGCCTTTTTCTTCCACCCTGGATATTCCACAGGTATACAAACCCCACTTGCCTAGTTTTCAACAGACCCCTCAACCTCTGAGGATGTCTGACATGGACGTGGGCAAAACATCAGGAGCAAATGCTTCTGGAACATGGTCATACAGCCTGGAAAACTCACAGAGACCCAGTGATTCCAGGCATGAAAACCTTTGACAACACAATGTCCTCCATGTTTTGTGGAAAGTAGGTAGGATGAAGCTCTCAATTAGAGCTTTACATTCAAAATGAAACGTCGTTTTAAAAAGGCACGTGTTCAAAAGTGTAGCCATGGGCCTGATTCTTTCCAGTCTTTTTTATTGAAAAAATATTATCGGCATATCAAAAAGAACAGACAGAACATTTTTGACCAATTTTTAAAGACATGGAGCTGAATTCATGCAGGTCTTTGTGCTCACATGCAGCAGAGAAACATGTATATCAGGGCTGTCCAACAGGCAGCCCGTGGGCCGTACACGCCCCCCCCCCCCAGCCTGTTGGACCCGGCCCCCGCTACCCTCTTGAAAGAATTTTTTAAAAAATATAATTAAAAAAAATTTTTTTAAAAAAATGGCGGCCGGGGGGGGGGGGCGGAGGAGGCGGGGCAGGGAGGAGGAAGGGAGCCAGCTCCTCCTCCCTGCACCGCCCCTCTGTCCCTCTCTCGGCACCACCGCTGCGAGATCGCAGTGGCGGGGGGGAGGGAGGGGAGGAGGCGGGGCAGGGAGAAGGAAGGGAGCCAGCTCCTCCTCCTTTCCTTGCCTCCTCCGTCCCTCTCTCCGCCCCGCCGCTGCGATCCGGTTCGCAGCGGCGGGGGGGAGAGAGGAATCCTCCCTCCTCCTCCTCTTTCCCCCCGGCGCCACAGCGATCGGGACACGGGCTGCGCCGGGAAGGGCGGGAGGGAGCAAGGGGGCGGGCCTCCTCCTCCTTCCCGGCGCAGCCGGTGTCCCGATCGCCGTGGCGCCGGGGGGGAAAGAGGAGGAGGAGGAATCCTCCCTTCCTCCTCCTCCTCTTTCCCCCCGGCGCCACGGCGATCGGGACACCGGCTGCGCCAGGAAGGGAGCGAGGGGGCGGGCCTCCTCCTCCTTCCCGGCGCGGCTGCCGTGGTGCCTTGGAAGGGAGGGCCTCCTTCCTCCCCCCCAGCGGCGCCGGTGAAACCACCGGCTTCCGCGGCTGCTGTGATGCCTTGGAAGGGAGAGGGTCCCCCGCAGCGCCTCCCTCCCAAAGCGTCACGGCAGCCGCGAAAGCCAGTGAAACCACCGGCTTCCGCAGCTGCTGTGATGCCTTGGAAGGGAGGGGGTCCCCCGCAGCACCTCCCTCCCAAAGCGTCACGGCAGCCGCGGAAGCCAGTGAAACCACTGGCTTCCGCAGCTGCTGTGATGCCTTGAAGGAGGGGGTCCCGCAGCGCCTCCTTCCTCCCAAATGTCCACGGCAGCCGCAGAAGCCAGTGAAACCACCGGCTTCCGCGGCTGCTGTGATGCCTTGGAAGGGAGGGGGTCCCCCGCAGCGCCTCCCTTCCTCCCAAAGCGTCATGGCAGCCGC
The DNA here is from genome assembly GCA_030556195.1 of Anolis apletophallus. Lineage (NCBI taxonomy): Eukaryota > Metazoa > Chordata > Lepidosauria > Squamata > Anolidae > Anolis > Anolis apletophallus. The sequence continues at coordinate 186,867,384 of JARBWK010000001.1, read as the reverse complement.
GGAAGCCGGTGAAACCACCGGCTTCCGCGGCTGCTGTGATGCCTTGGAAGGGAGGGGGTCCCCCGCAGCGCCTCCCTCCCAAAGCGTCACGGCAGCCGCGGAAGCCAGTGAAACCACCGGCTTCCGCGGCTGCTGTGATGCCTTGGAAGGGAGGGGGGTCCCCCGCAGCGCCTCCCTCCCAACGCCTCCCTCCCTCCCACGGCAGCCGCGGAAGCCAGTGAAACCACCCCGCTCAGAACAGCTGTTCTGATGCTTTGGGAGAGGGGTGGAGCCGCGTCTCCCAAAGCGCCAGAAGAGCTGGGCGCTTGGCCAGGGGCATGGCCAGGGCGTGGCCGGGTGGCCCCCCAGGTGATCACTCACCAGAAGTCCGGCCCCTGAGCCGGCAGAAGTTGGACTGCCCTGATGTATATCACAAGTGGAATGCAAATACAAGGAATTAGAACTGAAAATAATAACGAAATGGTATAGAGCACCAATTCAACTGGCACACATGATTCAGTAATTAAATCCCAAATGCTGGCATTGTGGAAGTCGGGAAGCATGGTATTCACATCTATGGTGGGAATGTGACGAGATACAAAAATTCTGGAGTCAAATTCTAGACCAGGTAGAATTACATACTAAAATAAAATTTGATATAAATATGCAAATTTTGTTATTAGGAATATATGGTGAGAGAAGAGTTAAGGACCAAGACCAGGAATTAATGATGATGATGTTTAGAGCAGCACATGCAGTAATAGCTTGGGGTTGGAAAGAAAAAAAGAAATGGACACTTGAAAAATGGTATGAATATGTGTGGGACCAAATACAACTAGATATTATGGACATCATAAGAAGCAAAAAGACATGGCCAGACAAACAGAAGAAAATTAAAGAAATTTGGACTCCATTTAAAAGATGGTTACAGGTCGTTAAACCAGATGATGAAAGCTGGAAGAAAAAATTTGAAAGAATCGAAAGAAGGCTCATGTAACGGAGAAAAGGGACTTCATTGTCAACAGGGAAAAGGGAGGGGTGGGAGGGGGGGAGAAGGGAATGAAAAAGGACAAAAGGCATGGTAATTGTGGTTATGTATAGTTGTTTATAATAAAAACATTTTTAAAAAAACAAGTAGAATGCAAATCACTACACAACTGGAAACATTGTCGCTCCCACTGTTTCTTGACCCGGAATCTGAAAAAGAGAGAAAAATACACAAAATGATCAAGGAAGGCTCTAGAACAGTGGTTCTCAACCTTCCTAATTATTTTCGCTGCTACTTCATAACTTTAATTTTGCTACTGTTATGAATCATCAAGGTAGTTGAGAGGGCAGTAATGGAGCAGTTGCAGTCCTTCTTAGATGATGCAACATGGCTAGACCCCTTCCAGTCCGGCTTCCGTTCGGGGCACGGGACGGAGACGGTCCTGGTCTCCATCACAGATCAACTCCGCTGCCAGCTCGACCAAGGCGGGTCTGCGCTGCTCGTGTTATTGGACCTCACGGCAGCGTTTGACACGGTCGACCACAATCTACTTTTTTTTTTAAAATATATTTTTATTGGTTTTTGTGGTTTTTGATACAAATATATAGATACATTGGGAAGGGAGGATAGGGAGGGGGGGTGTAGGTAGGTCGGGGATGGGGTGGGATGGAGAGGGGAGGGGGTATTATCACATACTAGACAGACTAACAGATAAAATACATGGTTGACTTCCATTCGGTTTGAGAGTGGGATTATCTTTCCTCTAAGGTAAAAAGTTCCTTGCTAGGTTTTAACTAAGTTTTCAGTTCTTTCTTATGTTACCTTCCTTGGTATCTTCTTTGTCCTTAGTTAAACCTTTTAGTCCTTTTTGTACATTTTTATTGGACTCCAGTCCGTTTCACTTCTAGGCTGGCCGGTATTTTTGCTCAGGAAGAATGTTAATATGTCCATGTCTTTAATGTCGTCTAATTTCTGGAGCCAGTCCTCTTGTTGTGGTATCCTATTGGATTTCCATACTTTGGCAAATGCAACTCTTGCTGCTGTCGTCATGTAGGTAAAGAGTTTCTCAGTATTCTTATCCATTACCCGGTCCCTGTCCATCAATCCCAATAGGTAGTATTCCGGTTTCATTGGATATTTTACTTTTAAGATGTTTTGTGTGGTCTTGTGTATCTCTCTCCAATACTTTGTTGTGACTGGGCAGGACGGTCGACCACAATCTACTGATCCACCGCCTGGCCATGGCTGGAGTGAGGGGGACAGTTCTTAAATGGCTGACCTCCTTCCTCCACCAGCGGTCTCAGCGTGTGAGGAGGGGCGAGGTGGTCTCCGAGGGCTCCTCATTAGTTTGTGGAGTTCCGCAAGGGGCCATTCTCTCCCTCTGTTATTCAACATCTACATGCAGCCGCTTGCACAGCTGGTGCGGAGTTATGGGCTGGAGTGCCACCAGTACGCTGACGACACCCAGCTCATTCTGAGGATGGAGGACAGGCCGGGATCCATCCCCGATAATTTCCAACACTGCCTCGAGGCCATTACTGGATGGCTGCGTGCCAGTAGGTTGAGGGTGAATCCGGCAAAGACGGAGATCTTGTGGTTGGGCTGCTCGGGTGGTGTAGATGTCCAGCTTCCGACCCTGGACGGTGTGGTGCTATGCCCATCTCCTTCCGTTAAGAGCCTGGGGGTCCATCTGGACTCCCAGCTGACCATGGAGGCCCAGGTCTCCGCGGTCAGCAAGGTTGCTTTTTTCATCTGCGACAGGCTCGGAGGCTGGCCCCTATATCTCCCGGAATGACCTGGCCACGGTGATCCAAGCTACGGTCATCTCAAGGCTGGATTACTGTAACGCGCTTTACGTTGGCCTTCCTTTGTCGGCGACCCGGAAGCTCAAGCTGGTGCAGAACACTGCCGCCCGGCTCCTGTCTAGAACCCCAGCAGGCCGCCACATCACACCTGTTTTGCAGGATCTGCACTGGCTCCCAATCGAGCACCGGATCTCCTTCAAGGTGTTGGTTCTTACCTTTAAGGCCTTGCATGGCCTGGGGCCAGCGTACTTGGGGGACCGACTCACCCCACACTGTCCCCGAGATCACTACGCTCCGAGGATGCTAATTTGTTAGAGATACCCTCGGCGAAATCGGCTAAACTGACATCTACTCGCCGGAGGGCATTCTCCGTTATAGCTCCTACGCTGTGGAACGCCCTCCCGGCTGGAACGCGGGCTATAAAGGACCTGCTCCCGTTTAGACGCGCCTGCAAAACTTATTTGTTTAAGCAGGCCTTCGGTGAGTAGGTCCTGCCCATGTTCCGCTTTAGCCGCTGTCCTGGGGTGTCACGCTATCTAATTTCTGAACTGTACCTGGGGGTTTTGTATTTTGCTGTTTTAACTGTTTAATTGTCTTAGATGTTTTATCGCATTGCTTGTGTGTAGTTGCATCTTCGATTCCTGTGAGCCGCCGCGAGCCTCAGGGAGTCGGCGGCATAGAAACCCGAATAATAAATAAATAAATAAACAGGGAATAGGGAGGGGTGGGAGGGGGAGGGAGAAGGGGATGAAAAAGGACAAAAGGCATGGTAATTGTGGTTATGTATAGTTGTTTATAATAAAAACATTTTTAAAAAAACAAGTAGAATGCAAATCACTACACAACTGGAAACATTGTCGCTCCCACTGTTTCTTGACCCGGAATCTGAAAAAGAGAGAAAAATACACAAAATGATCAAGGAAGGCTCTAGAACAGTGGTTCTCGACCTTCCTAATGCTGTGACCCCTTAATACAGTCCCTAATGTTGTGATGATTCCAACCATCAAATTATTTTCGCTGCTACTTCATAACTTTAATTTTGCTACTGTTATGAATCATCATTTAAATATCTGATATGCAGGATGTATTTTAATTCACTGGACCAAATTTGGCACAAATACCCAATACGGCCAAATTTGGGTACTGGTGGGGTTGGGGGAAGATTGATTTTGTCTTTTGGGAATTGTAGTTCTAGGGATTTATAGTTCACTTACAATCAAAGAGTATTCTGAACACCACCAGCGATGGAATTGAACCAAAGTTGACACACAGAACTCCCATGAGCAACAGAAATACTGGAAGGATTTGGTGGGCATGGACCTTGAGTTTTAGAGTTGTAGTTCACCTACATCCAGAGAGCACTATGGACTCAAATAATGGTGGGTCTGGACCAAACTTGGCATGAATACTCAATATGCCCAAATGTGAACCTCGGTGGTGTTTGGGGAAATAGACCTTGACATTTTGGGGTTGTAGTTCCTGGGATATATTATTTACCTATAATCAAAGAGCATTCTGAACTTCCCAAATGATAGAATTGGGCCAACACAGAACCCCTATGACCAACAAAAAATAGTGTGTTTTCTGATGGTCTTTGGTGACCCGTCTGGTACCCCCTCATGACCCCCTCAGGGTCTCAACCCCCAGGCTGAGAAATGCTGCTCTAGAATATCTCCAAAGAAGGAGCCTCCACCACACTCCGGGGCAGAGAGTTCCACTGCTGAACAGCTCTCACAGTTTGGAAGTTCTTCCTAATGTTCAAGTGGAATCTCATTTCTCGTAGTTTGAAGCCATTGTTCCACGTCCTGGTCCAAGGGCAGCAGAAAACAAGCTTGCTCCCTCCTCCCTGTGACTTTCCCTCACCTATTTATCCATGGCCATCATGTCTCCTCTCAGTCTTCTCTTCTGCCAGCTAAACATGCCCAGCTCTTTAAGCCGCTCCTCATAGGGCTTGTTCTCCAGACTCTTGATCATTCATCTCATGATGAAATTAATGCACACCTGGAATAGCGTCTTCTTCATTTTGGCTCTGATTGCATGGGATTTTATTAGAATTCAGCATTACAGGCCTACAGAAAGTACTTGGTATAGTATTTATATCCACGGATAATACATCCACAGATTCATCCATTCATGGCATGTAAATGTTTTTTTTAAAAAATCCAAATGATTTTGCCATTTTATAGAAGTGAAACCATTTCACTACACTATTTGTTTGTTTGTTTGTTTGTTTGTTTGTCACGTTTCTATATCGCCCCTCTCAGCCCGAAGGTGACGGGACGGTTTGCACAGGCACTCTCTGCCCTCAATACAACACAGCAACAAGTCAACCCCCCCCCCCCCGAAAAAAACATCATAACAATTTAAGAATTAAAAACATACAATTGCAGCCCCAGCGTCATGTTGAAATCAGTTTCCATCACACCGTCGTCATTCCTTATATCCAATTAAGCCTTATATTTCATCAACAAATGCCTGCTCAAATAGCCAGGTCTTGACTTTCTTGCGAAACGTCAGGAGGGAGGGGGCCGATCTGATGTCTTTAGGGAGGGGGTTCCAAAGCCGAGGAGCCACCACTGAAAAGGCCCTGTCTCTCGTCCCCGCCAGTAGCGCCTGCGAAGAAGGCGGGACCGAGAGCAGGGCCTCTCCAGATGATCTTAAACATCTCGATGGTTCATAGGGAGAGATGCGTTCGGACAGGTAAGTTGGACCCGAACCGTTTAGGGCTTTAAAGGCTAAAGCCAGCACTTTGAATTGTGCCCGGTAGCAAACTGGCAGCCAGTGGAGCTGGCACAACAGAGGAGTTGTGCGCTCTCTGAATGGCACTCCTGTTATCAACCTGGCTGCTGTCCGTTGGACTAGTTGCAGCTTCCGAACAGTCTTCAAAGGCAACCCCACGTAGAGAGCATTGCAGTAATCTATACGGGATGTAACCAGAGCATGGACCACCATGGCCAAGTCAGACTTCCCAAGGTACAGGCGCAGATGGCGCACAAGTTTTAACTGTGCAAATGCTCCCCTGGTCACCGCCGAAACCTGGGGTTCCAGGCTCAGCGATGAGTCCAGGATCACACCCAAACTGCGAACCTGCGTCTTCAGGGGGAGTGTAGGAGTGTAACCCCGTCTAACACAGGCTGTAACCCTATGCCCTGTTCGGCCTTTCGACTGACCAGGAGTGCCTCTGCCTTGTCTGGATTCAATTTCAATTTGTTCGCCCTCCTCCAGTCCGACACAGCGGCCAAGCACTGGTTCAGGACCTGAACAGCCTCCTTAGTAGCAGGTGGGAAGGAGTGACAGAGTTGGACGTCATCTGCGTACTACTGTCTATAATGGGGCCTGAGCATCCATAGGTATCCATGGGGGTTCTGGAACCAAATCCCTGCAGAAACCACAGGCCCACTGTATTCCCTGGCAAGTACTTGGTGCCAATTTATCCCCACTAGAGCTCAACGAAATCCCCTCAAAAGAGCTACTATCCATTTTGCTGCATCTGGTCTCTTTCAGACTAAAAATGACACCATAGGGGTTGCATAACACAGTGGTAGCCAGTAGCAGTAGCCCTCACCACAGGCTGGCAGGAGAGGGGTTGCTATTTGCCGTGTGCTACCTTAACACTAGTTTTGCTGAAAGGCAAGAGATTATGTTAATCGTACCAATGCTGTTGATAAAATCTCCCTTTTTGTTGAGGAGCCAGACTAAATGTCTAAAGCAGCTGCTGCACAACAACAGTGGGATGTGTGACCTGCCTATTTACGCGACTGCATCCCCCCATGTAAACCTGTTTGAGCCTTGGCAGGAGAGGCCCTCCTCTCGGTCCTGCCTGCTTTGCAAGCAAGGCTGGTGGGGATGAGGGAGAGGGAAAGGGCCTTCTCAGTGGTGCCGCCCGACTCTGGAATGCGCTCACCAGGGAGAATAGACAGGCATCCATCATCACAGCATTCAGGAGGGACTTGAAGACCTGGTTATTTAAGTAGGCTTTTGACAGTGATTGGCTAACCCAGTGTTTCCCAACCAGTGTGCCGGAGCACACGAGTGTGCCGTGAGCGATCATCAGGTGTGCACCGGCACACTGGTTGGGAAACACTGGGAAACCTCCAGGAAAGGGGGTGGGGGGCAGAGAGTCTAATGTGTTGAAGTATAAAACCCCAAGAAACCTACCTCGACAAAGGCACAAAATTACAAACACCCCCCACCTGTTGTCTACTTGGTCTCTCCCACTCCATGCATTGGGAAGGCCTGCCTCCCTTTCCCCAAGTAGAGACCTCCTCTTGCCTCCTGGGGGTTCTGTGTGGGAAGTTTGGCCCAGTTCTATCATTGGTGGGGTTCAGAACGCTCTTTGATTGTATGTGAACTATAAATCCCAGCAACTACAACTCCCAAATGTCAAGGTCTATTTCCCCTGAACTCCATCTGCGTTCATATTTGGGCATATTGAGTATTCATGCCAAGTTTGGTCCTGATCCAACATTGTTTGAGTCCACAGTGCTCTCTGGATATAGGTGAACTACAACTCCAAAACTCAAGGTCAATGCCCACCAAACTCTTATAGCATTTTCTCTTGGTTATGGGAGTTCTGGGTGGGAAGTTTATGTCTTTCTGCCATTCCTGCCAGGATATCTATGTTGTGTTCATCGAATCAGGCCCAGATTTCACACTGAGTGTATAAATACATTTTAAAAACATATTAACTATATGTATTACTGTGTTAGAGTGTCATTTTGGTTGGTGGTGTGCCCCAGGGTTTTGCAAATGTAAAAAGTGTGCCGTGGCTCAAAAAAGGTTGGGAAACACTGGGCTAACCTCTAGGATATGGATTTATGGTAGCAAACCTTAAGCTCATAGGAATGACTGTTTTAATCTAATGTTTATTTATTTACAGTATTTATATTCCACCCTTCTCACCCTGAAGGGGACTCAGGGCGGATCACAATGCACACATACACAGCAAACATTCAATGTCGCTTTCTAGACATACGGACAGATAGAGGTATTTTTGGCATTTCCACTTTGGTGCTTGGAGGTTAAGCTCGATTCTGGCCACGGGGGGAGGGGGAGCTAGAGCATCATCTACTATGACGCTGTGTCATTTTGATCATATTTCCTCCTTGCTCTTTGATCACTGGCATTTTTACGGTGCCGTAAAATACCCCTCTATTTTAAGAGGTCCCTAATTTCTCTACTCACAGCTCAGCTGTTTTTGAACTATTTAGGTGGACAGTAAGTTAGGCTTAGCAGTTGGGCACTCAATCCAACTCAGGCTTCAAACCTGTCACTTTCCGGTCGACAGTGATCTACTGCAGCTGGTGACTAACCAGCTGTGCTACAGCCCAGGTCATATTTATAAAATGTATAATTTTATTGTTAATTCCCATTATTTGATTGTGTTGTATTTTGTGTTTTATATTTATTGATGTGTTATTATTTGCTTACCCCATTTTTTGTATTTCATTGAATAGTACTTATTGCATTTTATGTTGTAAGCCAGGGTTGTCCAACTGGTGGCCCGGGGGCCATATACGGCCCCCGGCCCCTTCCCTCCGCCCCCCTAAGCTTTTTAATAAAAAATAAAAATTGAAAAATAAAAAAAAATTTTTTTTTAAAAAAAAACCACCTACTTCCGGGTTTGAAGCAAGTATCGCGAGAATACGCAATCCACACGGGATTTCGCTGTCAACGCGAGATCACGCCGGCGTTGACAGCGAAATTCTGGATTACGTATTCTCGCGATACCCTTCGGCTACTCTACTACTGGATCGCTGAGGCCCACAGAAGCGATTCGGACCTTCTTCGACTCAGTCGTCTGGGTACTCCTGGATCCTGCGCGTTTGGAAAAGGTAGGCCGAAGCAGGGGGCTCCCCAGGGGGCTCCTCATTCCCTCCCCCCATCTCCCTCATGTATTAAATATAAAATTAAATATATTTAAAGATGAAATAAGGGAGATGGGATACATTAGGAGGGAGGGAGGATGGAATTAAATATATTTAAGATTAAATAAAAATAAGTGGAGTGGAGGATGGAATTAAATATATTTAATATTAAATAAAAATAAGGGGGGAGGGGAGGATGGAATTAAATATATTTAATATTAAATTAAAATAATTTAATATCTTATCCCTGCATTTTATCTCAGTAAAAGATTATATTTGACTGTATGCATGCCCCTTTTGAATGCCCACCCTGCATTTAATGTTAGTAAAAGATTATATTTGACTGTATGGATGCCCCTTTTGAATGCCCACCCTGCAATTTATCTCAGTAAAAGATTATATTTGACTGTATGCATGCAGGGTGGGGGCGGAGCCGGGGGCAGGGAGGGGCGGAGCCAGGGGCGGGGGCAGACCCTACGGCCCCCAGGTCATCAGTGACCGGAATTCAGGCCCCTGGGCCAGTAGAAGTTGGACAGCCCTGTTGTAAGCCACCTCAAGTCCCCTGGGGAGAGGGGAAGGGATATAAATAATAATAATTATTATTATTATTGGCCAAATGTCATACTTAACTTTGTACAAAGGAGAGGACTACAGTCACCATCACCCCTGGCTATTTGCTATCTTGATTGCAGTGGATGGGAACTGGAGCATGATAACATCGGGAGGGACCAGGGGATCCCCAGTCTGTTCTATAAGTTCTATTATAGCCCCACCTTCATATAAGATATTTACCTAACACAGAGACATTTATTTCCAAGCAATTTCCATCCAGGTTCAGAATCCTGTAGGGGCCACTGTTTTCTACCTTCATAGTCGACATGACCAAAGTTTTATCTTTCACAGAGATATTCGTGTTGAAATTAGGAATGAGAGGCATGCAAATTTCTACATCAAATTGGCAGGCGTTGTCCCATTTTGACGTTGAGCTGTTCCGAAAACAGACATCACGAATCTTTCCAAAGTTGCTCAGGGACACATTAAAGCTGTCTCCTTCTTGCACAGTGATTTCGGACGAACTGCATGCCCTATTTTCTAGAGGTGGAAAACACAAAGGAGATAGTTTCTGGCAGCTGTAACAGGTAAGCAAAAATGCTTAAACAATTGACAATAGAACTGAAACAGGGAATCACTGATTTTTGGCCCCTTGTACACTGTGATATAAAATCCAGATTATCTGCTTTGAACTTGATTATATGGCAGTGTAGACTCAAACCAGATAATGTGGATCATTTGCTTTGATAATCTGGATTATATGGCAGTACTGAAGGGGCCTTTGATGTCACGTTCCAGAAATCTCAGACTGCATGTTCAATGGCAAGAGATGGTGAGAATAGCAATCGCAAGAGCTCCCTAGCTCTGGAACATAAGTTACTAGTAGCCAAAAGTGACAAAAAGAACAAAAACACACAGACCAATTTTATCTCTTCCATAGGAGGCTTTTCTTTATAGCAAAATAATATGGTTGCACTATTTACAAGAACAAGGTTTCCATGACACAAAAAAAAGTTCAACCTTCACACTGGAGCTTCACACATGAGGCCTTCTTATACCGAGGCTTACCTTCCGGACATGGCCTCCTTTGCAGAGGGAGGGAGCGAATGGCGTGCGGGCCTGGAGGGAGACACAGAACGCTGCCTCTTAGCGTGCTGATCTCTGCCCCTGGATGGGGGGCGTGGCCTCGCGCGCCGGCTCCCTGCTGAATCCGAGGAATGCAGCGGCAGGAAATACGGTCCCGATGGAGGGGGAGGACCTGGAGTGACATCTGGAGCTTCTTGATGAGGTGAATCCTGAATAGCGCCTCAGAATCCGGGTGCCTCCAAAGCTCCCTCTTGCTCTGGTATCAGAGTGGGTCCGAAACTACTCCCTCTGCAAAGAAGGCCATGTCCGGAAGGGAGGGAGAAGAGGGCCAGGTGCTCGGGATTGGACCCAGGGACATAGCCAGGCACCCTTTCCACAACCAACACGCCCAACTCCCCCTTGGCATTCGCAAGCTCCAAGAGTTGGGAGAGACCCCAGGGGCCGGCCACGGCATTTTTTTTATTGTTTCAACTTTTTTTTTTGGTCTGTGATCTGCACCCCCCTCGGCTTGCGCCCCTGGGCCATGGCCTAGGTTGGCCTTATGGGTAATCCGGGCCTGAGAGGTTGGATGGCCATCTGGCAGGGATCCTTTGATTGTGATTTTCCTGCATGGCAAGGGGTTGGACTAGATGGCCCATGCGGTTTCTTCCAACTCTATTATTCCATGATTCTATGTTGTATAAAATTACCCTCCCGTTATATGTACACTAGAGCGGGCCTGGCCAACAGGCGGCCCGGGGGCTGCACACGGCCCGCCAGCCCCTTGGATCCGGCCCCCCTACCCTCCTGCAAGAAAAATTGTAGCGGCGGCACAGCTGTCCGCCATTACCTGTCCTGGCTCTTCAGCAGACAGGAAATGAGTCAGGACAGGAAATGACGCCGTGGAGCCAAAGGACTACAAGTCCCAGCTTCCCCTCCGCGGCGCCATTTCCTTTGAGACTAGAAGAGTACAGGAAGTACTCTTCTGCTGTGTCTTCAGCTCCTGCCTCTGTGTCTTTGCCTCTCTCGTGCTCCGGCTCCTGGATCCTCGTTGGAAGAGAGAAAGCCGGACCGGAGCAAGGCTGTGTGGAGCTCCGTTTGGGCAGCGGTCGTTTGGGAAGGATGCCGAACTAAGGTAGGCTCAAGCAGAGGGCTGTTTTGCTGGGGTGGGCTCCTTCCTTCCTTCCTTCCTTCCTTCCTTCCTTCCTTCCTTCCTTCCTTCCTTCCTTCCTTCCTTCCTTCCATCCATTCTTGCTTTTATTTTATATATTTTTATATTTTTTTATTTTAATTTTTAATTTTTATTTTATTTATTTTATTTTATTCTTGCATTTATTCCTCCCTCATTTCTTCCCTCTATCCATCTTCCTTCCTTCCTCTTCCTTTCTTTTATTCTTTAATTTTATTTTTATTTATTTTTAATTTATTTTTATTTTATTTTATTTTATTTTAAAAAATTTATTATAGCAGGCCTGGGCAAACTTGGGCCCTCGGGGTGCTTTTTTGCTTCAACTCTCACAATTCCTAACGGCACAGGCCTTGTGTAATTAACCCCCCTATTCCACTCGTCAATTATATCAGATATGCTTGCAGATTTTGGATGTAAACCTCTCTTGTACCATTGCTATTTGAGGGGACGGGGGGGACGGGGGGGTGCTGTGAAAACTACTTCTATTGCTGATTGTGAATATTTCATCTTCCAGCAATGAATAAGAAATTAATAATGCAACTAGTAATTGTAACTGTAATAAGTATAAGTATAACTGTCAACTATTAATTGTAACAATAGTCGTATTAGAGGTAAGAGGGTTTTTTTCAACTTTTTCACACTGCGGCCCCCCAGGTGATCAGTGACTGGGATTCCGGCCCTTGGGCCGGTAGAAGTTGGACAGCCCTGCACTAGAGTCTTGCTTATCCAACATAAATGGGCCTGCAGAACATTGTTGGATAATAAGGAGGGATTAAGGAAAAGCCTATTAAACATCAAATTACATTATGATTTTACTAATTAATCACCAAAACATCATGTTTTACAACAATTTGACAGAAAAAGCTGTTCAATACATGGTAACTCTGTATTAATTACTGCATTTACAAATTTAGCACCAAAATATTGCAACAACTGTGGATCCAGGTGGCAGACAGACTGCATTGGATAATATAGAACGTTGGATGAGCAAAGGTTGGATAATCAAGACTCTACCGTATAAGGTTTGTATGAAACATAAAATTAATTTTGAGTTCAGACTTAGGTTTCTTTGCCAAGATATTTCACTGTGTACTGCTACTTCAAGCAATTGAAAAATCTAGGAAACTCCTAAATCCCAACACTTCTGATCCCAAGTGTTTTGCATAAGAAATACTTAACCTGCAATGCACTTGATACACCTACAGATTTTGGTATCCATGCTACTTTGAGATAAGATTCCTTCTATGAGTGAACCCACCCTGACAAAATCCAGAAGATGCCTCACAAGCTTGTGAGATTTCTGAGCAAGGTCATCGTTTCACTTATTGGAGATATTTAAGGAGGTGCTGGACAGCCATCTGGTAGTAATCCAGAACTGGAGTACATCAGACAAGAGCGAAGTATGATCCCCTAGAAGTTTCTGTACTGCTACAGTCGAGCCTCGCTTATCCAACTTTTGCTCATCCAACATCCTGTATTATCCAACGCAATCTGCCTCCTGTCTGGATGTACAGCTGTTTCAATACATTACAATGTTTTGGTGCTAAATTCGTACATACAGTAATTATTACATAATGTTACTGTGTATTGACCTGCTTTTTCTGTCAATTTGTTGTAAAACATGGTGTTTTTGTGCCTAATTTGTAGAATCATCACATAATTTGACATTTAAGAGGGTTTTCCTTAATCCCTCCTTATTATCCAAAATTTTCACTTATCCAACATTATGCTGTCCCACAGGCCCGGATTAACACCTTTTTGCACCCTAGCCACACTTTGGAATTACGCCCGCTTTAAGCCAACCGCATCCCCCCCAACACTCAGACCCACACTAAGTATATCTATCTACATTATCGAACTGATGCGGTTTGATACCATTTTAACCACTGTGGCTCACAGGAGCCGAGAGCAATCCCAGGCCAGTCTTCAGGGGAACCCGTTCTTTCCAAGCACCCTACCATGCTGCTTTGACGCCTCTTCCCTCAGCTTTAACCCTGTCAGCTGCTGCCCTGCTTCCCTCCCAGGCAACGGAAGGAAGATAGGAAGGAAGGACATGTCTCTTTTCTCTGACGCGTTATTTGCGCCACGGAAACCGCCCTGCAGCTTCTGGCCCTGTCAAAGAAAAATCTTCTCCCACTTTTTCTCTCACAGTCTCCTTTCTTGAAGGGGCTGACGGGAATGGTAGTCCGTACGGGCGTCTTGTGAACGAGGTCAGTCGGAACACAAAGTACATTTCCCGGCGTCTTCGGAATCTCGGAACGTGGGATTTGGAAGGCGCCAAAGTTTGGTCAAAGAGGGAGGGTGTGCAGTGCGCCAAGAGAGGCTGAAGGAGAAGGAGAGGAGAGGAGCCGGTCAGGAGACAAGGGATTCTTTCTCCTCCTCCTCCGAGATTATTTGTTTCAACATTATTAATTTTTTTGGTCCCTGATCTGCACTCCTCTCAGCTTGCGCCCCTAGGCCATGGCCTCGGTTGGCCCTATGGGTAATCCGGGCCTGCTGGCCAATTTATATTGGATAAGCGAGACTGTACTGTTTTTCCAACAGTGCTAGGAAGCTGAACTAATGGGCAATCATGCTGGGAATTGCAACCCAGCTATGTCTGTATGATATACCTTTCCTTGGGAAGGTATATCATATACCCAGCTGGTTCGTGAGATATATATATATATATATATATATATATATATATATATATATACCCAGCTGGTTCGCGACTTTGGTCTGGAGTGTTATCAGTACGCTGATGACACCCAGCTTCTGCTGAGAATGGACGGCAGGCCGGATACCGTACCTGATTGTTTCCATCTATGCCTTGAAGCTGTGACTGGATGGCTGCGTGCCAGCCGGCTGAAGGTGAATCCGTCGAAGACGGAGATCTTGTGACCCGGTCGCCCTGGGCTGGATGAGTGCCGGTTGCCTACCCTGGATGGCGAGCAACTTAGCCCGTCATCCCTTGTTAAGAGCTTAGGTGTCCAATTGGACCCTTTGCTATCCATGGAGGCCCAGGTCTCTATGGTTAGCAAAACGTCGTTTTTCCATCTACGACAGGCTAGGCGACTGGCCCCCTACCTCTCCAGGGATGACCTGGCCATGGTGATCCAAGCGACTGTCATCTCAAGGCTGGACTACTGTAAAGCCCTCTACTTTGGCCTTCCCTTATCGACAATCCGGAAACTCAAGCTGGTGCAGAATTTTTGTGATGATTTAATATTTTTGTCTTTTTGTAGCTTTTTATAAAAGTCAGCCAAAATTTTTGTCCTTTGTATGTCATCATGATCCCTTCATCTCTTTCCCATCTAAATCTCATGTTTAGTTTTTTTTTTTAGTTCATCCATAAGGAAGAAGTGTTTATGACATCTTTTAAGTGTAGATAAGGGATATTCTTTCAGTATTATTATCTTGGTTTCTTTAAAGAACATAGATTTACATGTACTCTTTTCCAAAGCCTCCATTCTCGTCTTTTTTCAGGCGAAATCCACAATAATGTCTCTTGGAACATTGCTGTTTTTTGCATAATTAGTTTGAATCCTGTATACTTTGTCCATTCTTTCATTTGCTTCTTGTTCCGAAATTTCTAACAGTTCTGCTATTAATTTGATCATTATTTCCTTAGTATTTGTTCGCTTCCATAACATTGCAAAAACTCAATTTAAAATCCATTTCCTTTCATTCTAATTTCTCTTGTGCTTTCTCAAGCCTAACATTTGTATTATCCAGGTTTTCCATTCTTTATTGAATTTTTGTTTGGTTTTCTGCCAATTTTGTATTATCTGCTTTTAAGTCTTTTATATCTTGCTTCACTTTAGACATCTCACTTTTCATTGTCCCCATTTCCTTTTTCAATTCTCTTTGCATTTTTGCACTGTATTTCCTGTATCTTTTTTGTTGTTCCTCTTGCTTTAATGCTCTTGTCAAAAAATCCTTTCGTAGAGCATCTTATTTCCCTGAGACTTTTTGTATTTCTTTTAAAATATCATTCATGACAACTTCTTCTTTATACTCCTTCAAATCTGTTTCTGATTAACGTTTTTGGTTGGTCATTATTCCAAATATTGATAAAATAGAACTAAGCTTTATTTAATTTTGCTCAGTCTTTTTACCCTTCCTCTAAATTCCCTTTTCTCCCTTTACCTTCCCGCTTCGCCCTTGACTCCACTCAGTCTCTTTAAGCTTCTGTTGTAAGATGCCTCCGACGTCCCATGTATCTTGCTGCTCCTTCAACAACTCACCTTCATATCTTTCCTTTTGTTTTTCTATTAAATGACTGGCCTTTCTATCTTGTTCCTTTTCCATGGTTTTTGTCTCTTCCGGACTCTTTAAAATTGCCCCCCTTGCAACTTCTGCTTTCTACATGGGGTTGCATTTGAAGACTGTTCAGAAGCTCCAAATGACCCAACAGGCGGCAGCGTGGTTACTAACAGGAGTAACACTCAGGAAGCATACTGCTCCTTTGTTGTGTCAGCTCCACTGGCTGCCAATTTGCTACCGAGCACAATTCAAAGTGCTAACTTTAGCCTATAAAGCCCTAAACGATTCCAGCCCAGCTTACCTATCTGAACATATCTTCTCCTATGAACCATCTAGAACAGGGCTGCTCAGGAAGTCGATCGCGATCGACTGGTCGATCCCGGGGTCGAAGGAGGTCGATCCCAGCCGGATGGGGCGCTTCTCAGAGGGGGCGGAGCCAGGTCGCACCAAGCCCCACCCCTCCCCAACTTCAGCGCTACCACAGCTTCTCCAGGCATGAGGAGGGTAATGCCAAGCCAGTAGTGGCTATCTATGCTACCACTGGCTTGGCATTACCCTCCTCTATCCTGGAGAAGCTGTGGTAGAGCTAAAGCCAGAGGGTGCGGAGCCAGGCCACGCCAAGCCCCACCCCTTCCCCTGCTCTGCCCTGCTTCTCTCTCGGTAGATCTTTCTGACTTGGTTTTATTATAAGTAGCTCTCATGCTGAAAAAGTGTGGGCACCCTTGATCTAGGAGCTTAAGATCATCTGGGGAAGCCCTGCTCTCGATCCCGCCTGCCTCGCAAGGGTGATTGGCGGAGATGCAGGACAGCGCCTTCTCAGTGGTGGCCTGCCGGCTATGGAACCTTCCCCCCCCCCCCAGGGGTATTAGATTGGCCTCCTCCCTCTTGACTTTCTGGAAAAAAGTAAAGACCTGGCTCTTTGAGCAAGTTTTTGAGAATGCAGCGGAATAGATAACACAGAACTATGAATGATGAACATGTAATGGCCAGACGATGTTACTGGATAATGTTTTTAACAAGATGACACCGATGATTATAAGTTTTAATGGTTTTTATATACGTTTTATATTGTCATGTTGATTGTTTTTAATTGCACTTTTATGAATGCCTGGCATCGAATTATGCCAATCTGTAACCGGCCTTGAGTCGCCATATGGCTGAGAAAAGCGGGCTATAAATATTGTAAATAAATAAAAAGTAAACATTCTTACCTGAACTATTTTATTTCATTTTCCAAAAATGTAATTCCATACTCACTTTTAGGTTCACAAGTGTTTGGGAAGGCCTGACTGGAAGTTAGCCAGATGATAGAAAAAAGGAATGCACACGTTCCCCTGAAAAGGTTCTTCATGCTCCCTGTAGAGTCGTTTAGAAAACCTGGACCAATTGAGGCATGAGGGAGATTCTTGTAAATACAGGCATATCTCGGGTAATCAAGCCTCTGACAAAGAAGTCCCTTTTCACAAAGTATTTTTACAACCTCAGCTTCCCCTTTCCCCCTTATTCTCTCTCTGACTAGTATTTATTTATCACTAGCTTGGGGACCCAGCAGCGCCCGGGTTATTTGAGAAAGGCATTGGTTGCCTGTGATCCAAATTGAGTCTAGATCCAATGTCAGCAGGGGTCAGTGGATACCGTTGAACTACTACTCCCATATGCATGTCCCATTGTCGATTTCTATCCTTCCCCAAACAACACCAGGATGTAGAGTGGGTCATGGGAATTCTGTGTGCCAAGTGTGGACTTGATCAGTCATTGGTGTGGTTCATAGTTGTCTCTGGAAGTGAGTGAAGGTACTGGAAATCCCATCATCCATTGTCCATTATCCCCAAATCCTCAGCAGGATGTAGAGTGGATTATGGGGGCTCTGTGTGCCAAGTTTGGTGCAGGTCTGTCATTCGTGCGGGTGACAGTCGCCGGTGGAAGTGGGAGCGAATCAGAAAGCTAACACATACACACATACATACCCACATACACTGACTTTTATTATATGTACTAATTAGGGTACCTGGCAGTACCTGGGATATTGTTTGTTTTGGGGTGTTAGATAATATCATGTAGTTAATTAGTAACATTATTTATTAGAAAAAAGCCAGTCTTTGATTCAGTTTTTATTAGTGCTCCCATTAGAAAATATATAACAATGTGGATGAACCTCAATTCCCATTACTGTGGGTCAATCCTCTCTAGACCAGCCCTGTATACACAGCTGGCCATGTTGAGTCTGTGTGCCAAGTTTGGTCCAGATGTGATGTCAGCTGGGGTCAGTACTCTGTATAAGGGTGAACTACAACTGCCATATGCCAAGGGCAGTCACCCCCGAACCCTCTAGTTGGCCATGTTGAGTCTGTGTGCCAAGTTTGGTCCAGATCTGATGTCGGCTGGGGTTAGTTCTGGTCCAGATCCAACGCTCTAGTTGGCCATGAGTCTGGTTTGGTCCAGATCCAACGTTGGCTCTCTTTGGATGCAGGTGAACTACAACTCCTATAAATCAAGGTCAATTCCCCCTAAACCTGGTCATTGGGGCTCTACATACCAAATGTGATCCAGATCTATTATTGAAGGGGGTCTGCCTTGATGCAAGGTGAACTACAACCCCACCGTGTTGAATCAGTCCCCCAAACCCATCCAGTCTGTTCAGTTGCTGATGAATTCCTCTCAGGAAAGGGTAGGAAAGGGTTAAGGGAGAGGCAGTGGGTGGGGTGATGCAAATGGATAGAGAAATGAATCCTGGGATGCCTGCCTGTGGTGGAGGGAACACCTAAAATGTAGGAGGAAATTGTCCCTGAATGAAAGCATTTCTTGGATGATGGGTCGTAGTGTGTGTGGAGGACATAGGAAGGGTTTGGGCCACAAAGTCATGGCACTCACTATAACATGCATTGTCCATGAAGGGAGTGCCTTGGAGGCTTCTCAGCGCTTGGAACTATAGCCTGTTTGTGGAGGCCGGAGGCTGTCTGTGTAAGTGGGCAACTCCGCCACGTACATACATACACATTTTTCACTTTTATTATGTGTATAGATAGATATAGATTGATTGATTGATAGATGATAGATAGATAGATGTCAGAAGCAAGTTGAGGGTCCAGTTAAAATGGATTTTAAACACAATTTTTTTAAAAAATCCCAACAACTTGGCATTATGCTAAATGTTCTTTGACCATTTACTATTTATTTATTATTTATTTATTTATTATTTCGCATTTGTCTGTCGCCCCCCCCCCCCCAACGGCTCGGGGCGACTTATAACAGTTCGTAAAATACAATTGTCAGATAACTCATAAGCCACAGTAATACCATAAAGATGGAATTACAATTAGAACAGTTGAAACAAGAAATGGAGTCACAGTGGGCTGACAGCTAGGCGGTGTGAGCTACAGTTTAGCTAACTCCGAAGGCTTGTTGGAACAGCAATGTCTTAACTGCTCTCCTGAACGAGAGGAGGCCCTGAGTGGCACGGATGCCGGCGGGCAGTGCATTCCACATGGTAGGGGCTGCAACAGAGAAAGCCCGGCGGCGGGTTGCGGACAGATGGTAGGTCCTCACATTTGGGATTATGAGGGGAGGGATCGGGATGATGAAAAAGGGCTGAAGAAACACAGAGGCAAAGTTCACCACTTCTAAGAACCATTCATTTTATCACGTTCTGCATGGCTTAAATCTTTCTCTGTGAAAGCACCTCCCTCCTGGAAACAATGTAGAGACATTAGGAATGTAGTAGCATTGAAATGAATGAAAGGAAACAGCCACTGATCTCTTCCAAACAGCCACAGGACATGTGAGCTTTCCTTCCACACGCCAGTTGCTTCCAGATATGGTAGATTATAAGTCACCTTAGCCCTCACATGGGAGGAGGCAATAAACTCTATAAACATTTGACCTCTATGATCCCTTTTGCATCTACATGTGGATGTGTGGATGTTCTCCCCCATCCCACTGAACATAGTATATTAATAAAAATATTTTTGTTGTGCATATTATCATAACTTACAGTTTGTCTTGAATTCTTGCGTTGTTCGTCTCTCTTCCCTTTGCCCGCCAATTCCCCCTCCCCCCGCTATCAGCCTCTTCTCCTTCCCCTTGCCCCACCCAAGAGACGTTACTTTTCTTGCACTTTGGCTTTGATCTCGTGTTATTTGCTCCCTTCATTGCTCCACCCATCCAGGAAACTGCCTTGTCATGTGCCTGTCATGTGCCTGGCTGCGCCAATGGTGGAACGCTATGAGAAGCCGAGCGCGATTTTGTTTTAAAAAAGGAACGTTATATTTGTCATGTCTGGGGGTGGAGAAAAGCGTAATGGGGAACTGCACGGCGATGATCGTACAACCATTTCTATGGCCTCCTTTCAACTTCCCTCTCCTTCTCGCTGGGTCTAGACATTGTGAATGACAATCAGGAAGAGTTTCTTGGGTTGCTTTGGATGATCCACTTCCTCACCCCAGACAACCCAAACTCTGCATGGTTTTCAGGAAGTCCATGACGGTGAGGATGCAAGAATGGATTGTCCAAAAGAGACCCAGAAAACTCTTGGCTTATTTCTTGAGGCTCGTCAAGGCAGTTGTAGGGAATTTCAAGAAATCCCTTCTTCCTTCTCCCATGCTACAGATGGGCTAGGGTTGCCATATGTCCCTTATTCTAAGGGACGTCCCTTATTTTGGCCCTAAAATTTGTGTCCTGTTTTTTCAGGCCCTGTCCCTTATTATTGACTAACAGGACAGGACTGGGCAGGGTTGACCAGAGGAAGGCGCACGTTGTGGTTTCCACAGCAATGCCTGCCCAGGGATTCCAACTCACAGGGCAGGCTGGCAGTCGTGCGCTTGCGAGTGTGTGCCTGCCTGCATCCCCGTTGGAAGGAAGAGGCGATACAGGACTTTTTCAAAGTACAGAAGACTCAATTAACTGTTACCCAAGGGGAATGTTAGATCATGTTGGATAAAGATAGTTTCTGTTTGCTTGAGAGTTACTCTTAAAATAGGCCTAGCTGTGCATCCCAATACTATACAATGCTGTGTATCCCATACTATACTATACCATTAACTATTGACATAATAGACATGAAGATGTACTATCTTATAAAATTTATTTTATTTAAATGTTTAGACAGTGCACTTTTAAAGTCAGCAAAGTCAAATACTAAATACAGATGGAGAAAATAAGGTAGTTCTAATGTTTTTTCTGCATAACAAAACATGCAGAAACATACCATGTACTGTTAAGAGGGTGTAAGTCAGTTTCTTTTGTCAGTTTTAATCATTACCTTATTCTGTTAATAAAACTATTTATACCTAACATTTGAGTTTCAAGTTTTTAATGAAGTGTCCCTTATTTTTGTGAAAAATCCCATAAATGTCCCTTATTTCTTATATCAAAAAGTGGCAACCCAGAGATGGGCCAGAGTTATCACTCTATTATCAGAGAGATTTCAGCAACCAGTGAGTCTACATCCACCCCAAAGAGCCCAGTTTCCTCCATGAAAAGCTCCACAGATATAAACCTACTCTAAACTGTGTTTCTATTGGTGGTAAGCCCGGAAAGACAGCATTCAAAGTAAATTAGGAGTTCCATCAGAGAAAGCTAGGACGCAAGGGATTGGTTCCGTTGGAGATAAAGCCTATCTGTCCCATTTGATAGGATTGGTAGCCTGACCTATCATCCTGAAGCTGATAGTTGCCTTCTGTTGGAGAGTAACTTTCCAAAGATTAGAAAATGGAAAGCTCTCCCACCATTCCCAGCCTAACTGCAACAACTTCAAAGTGCCAAATGTCCTACTAATTTTTTCCTCTTTTTGGTTATCTATCTCCTATGTTGAAGTTTATGGTTGATCCCATTCCCTTTTCTAGGATACTGCAAGGACACATCAATCCTCAGTGGACACACATACACAGAAGTTTGCTCCTTTTGTCATTTACTATTCTCACAGCAGATGTCTCTTGTTGAAGGGTGGCCCTAGAGCAATGTTTCCCAACCAGTGTGCCGGGGCACACTAGTGTGCCGTGAGCGATCATCAGGTGTGCCGTGAGAAATTGGAACCTCCAGGAAGGGGGGGGGGGGAGTCTAGTGTGTTGAAGTATAAAAACCCTAAGAAACCTACCTCGATAAAGGTACAAAATTACAAACACCCCCCCCCTCCCGTTGTCTACTTGGTCTCTCCTCTCCATGCATTGGGAAGGCCGCCTTCCTTTCCCCAAGTAGAGACCTCCTCTTGCCTCCTGGGGTTCTGTGTGGGAAGTTTGGCCCAGTTCTATCATTGGTGGGGTTCAGAATGCTCTTTGATTGTAGGGGAACTATAAATTCCAGCATCTACAACTCCCAAATGTCAAGGTCTATTTCCCCTGAACTCCATCTGCGTTCATATTTGGGTATATTGAGTATTCATGCCAAGTTTGGTCCTGATCCAATATTGTTTGAGTCCACAGTGCTCTCTGGATGTAGGTGAACTACAACTCCAAAACTCAAGGTCAATGCCCACCAAACTCTTATAGCATTTTCTCTTGGTATGTATACTTACCTTGACTGTTTAGACAATCTAGAACAATACAATCAAAATAACAGCATCTTGTGACTGGCTAAATAAACGATACAGAATTAAGCACAATAGTCATGAAACAGTCAAGGTAAGTATACATACCAAAGAGTTTGTAACAAGGAGCATCACAGGTAAGACAGTCTTAAGGCTGAATGCAGCAAGTAACAATACAAGTAAATGACATATATAGAGAGCCATACATCTCTATATATGTCATTTACTTGTATTGTTACTAATACAGCGACGCGCCCTGATGAAACGTCTTTAAGACGCGAAAACGGCAAAAAGCCTTGGCGCCTTGGAGAAAATCCGGCCGTTTGGCACTGTCCCGGCTCTCCCTTGATTTTGGGTTCCAGCGCTGCCAATTCCAGCGCCCCTCACGACAGTCGCTGTCGTAAACCGCACTTCGCCTTCTGGCTTTACTTTCGGCGCACGCCGAGCAGCTCGCCCCCCTCCCGCTTGGAAACGCGGCTTCTACTTCGCCTCCGTTCCCCGCCACGGCTTTTTTCCAAGCCGCTCGGCCTCACGGCGGACCCCTCCCTGGATTTTTGCCTCTCTTGGACTGCCTCCCACGATTCATGGAGGTTTGCCTACTCTGTATCTAATACATGCCACTATTGTGATGTTTATTCTTACCTATTTGTTGCATAACTTTGCTTACTTGAGAGACGAGGGAGCGCTCCCGCCTGCATTGTTTATTTGTTGATTTCTCCATGCATGTAATATCATTCTATGTATGTTAATACAGCTATTTTGATTGATATACTGAGCGGGTTCTTACACATTGCCTGGGGGTTTTCCATTCATGCGAGCCTGGTCACCCCGAGTGATACATTTTTTGTTTACTTAATTCCTGCCAGGATATCTATGTTGAGTTCATTGAAACAGGCCCAGGTTTCACACTGAATGTATAAATACATTTAAAAAACATATTGACTATATGTATTACTGTGTTAGAGTGTCATTTTGTGTCATTTTGGTTGGTGTTGTGCCCCAGGGTTTTGCAAATGTAAAAAGTGTGCCGCGGCTCAAAAAAAGTTGGGAAACAATGCCCTAGAGCCACTATCCCTCCCCTCCTCCCCCTTGGTTGCGACCTATAGTTTGGGGTTCCCATAGTTTGGGGATCTTGTTGAGATTTGAGGGCGACAGTGTATTTGATCCTCTACCCAAAATGTGGGGTTACAGTATAAGACGTTCTGCAAGGGAATTGCTGTTTAAAAGCTAATATTAAAGAGACAAGCTTAAAGAATATTAAATCTGGCCACCACATACTGTATATACTCGAGTATAAGCCGAACCGAATATAAGCCGAGGCACCTAATTTTACCACAAAAAACTGGGAAAACTTCTTGATTCGAATATAAACCGAGGATGAAAAATGCAGCAGCTACTGATAAATTTCAAAAATAAAAAATGTCTCTGCCTCTTTCTTTCCTTCCTTCCTGCCTTCCTTCACAGAAGCCCAGCGCTTCCATGGTCTCCTCCACCGGCAACACCTCCTCCTCGGTGCAGGCACCTGCCCTCCGACTCGGCATGTTAAGATGATGACAGACAAACAGGGTGCCCCAGGGCATGGGCAAAATGTCCCCTCCCCTCCCTTGTCCTGACCAGTTTCTCCATGGAGCGGGCCGGAGGAGGAGGAGGACCAGCAGTAATAGCAGTCTCCTCCTCCGGCCCGTTCCATGGAGCCCAACGCCAGCCAGATTCAGAGCTTTTTTCTCTCAGCCAGGGCCGTAGCCAGGATTTTGATTCGGGGCCGGGGGGGCTGAGACTGGGTGGAAGAGGGTCTACCCTAGCAAACCTTTTGTATTGTTATCCCAATAACCCCATGAATGTGGGATATAATGAGCATGGTGATCAGATCATGATATGAATAAACATAACCATTTAAATAGTGTACCAGTAAGGCCTTCTCGCAGACCACCCTGAGAATTTGGGGGGCTGAAGCCCCCTAAGCCCCCCCCCTGGCTACATGCCTGCTCTCAGCCTACCACCCTGGCTTATACCTTGGCTCGAATATAAGCCGAGGTGGACTTTTTCAGCCCCCCAAAAGGGCAGAAAAACCCGGCTTATATTTGAGTATATGTGGTAATTTGGTGCATCAACAGTTAGACCCATTTCTGGACGTAGTTTTTTGAGATACCAACTACCTCATCAGGTAGGCCGATTTGCCCGTTGTACGCTGCTTCTCCTCTTCACATGATGTACAGGCACCTCTGGCTAGGCTCCGTACCAAAAAGGGACAAGAAGCAGTGTACGACGGGCAAATCGGCCTGCCATTACCATGTTGCCTTCCCAGCAATGGGATGCAGGACAAGGTAACACGAGCGATGCGGAGCGTGGAGCGGCAGCATCTCCACACCCCTGCCAGGAGTCCATGGATTCACCCCAATGCAGAGTGAATCCATGGACCTTTTTGATGAGGTCCTAAGACAACAAGGTTTGGGGGGGGGCGCACTGCGTAATACATTTTCAGAAAGAGAGAAACAAAGTGACTTTCAGCTGACAACACTGAAAGAAAAGCCAAACATTTTTTGTTTCTTTTTCCTGGGAACGATGAATCTTTTGATTCACTACACCAGTGCTTCCCAGCCTTCGTTGAGCCGCGGCACATTTTTTACATTTACAAAATCCTGGGGCACACCACCAACCAAAATGACACAAAATGACACTCTAACACAGTAATACATAGAGTTAATATGTTTTTAACTGTATTTATACACTCAGTGTGAAACCTGGGCCTGTTTCGATGAACACAACATAGATATCCTGGCAGGAATGGGAGAAAGACACACACGAAGGTCTTGCTCAACAGCTGTCAGTCTCTCTGTGTGTTTAGTTTTTATCGCAGTCACCCGGTCCTAAGGGAAAACGTACCCGGTCCTCAGGGAAGCCGGCTGGAAAGAGAGCAGCCAGACGGAAGCACATTCTGAGGCAGAGAGTTCCACTGCTGAACAGCTCTCACAGTCAGGAAGTTCTTCCTAATGTTCACCCTCCTACACAGACACGCTTCCCTGTGATGTTTGCTTTTCTGCCTGCGCTGTTGTGCTCTCTCTCTCTCTCTCTCTCTCTCTCTCTCTCTCTCTCTCTCTCTATATATATATATATATATATATATATATATATACTGTGTGTGTGTGTGTGTGTGTATATATATATATATATATATAAATGTAATATTCATTTGTGGGATTAACATAACTCAAAAACCAATGGACAAATTGCTGCCAAATTTGGTCACAAAACATACTAATACTAACCCAAGGAGGGACCATCAGTCAAAAAATTGATTTTTTCATTTGGAAGTTGTAGCTGCTGGGATTTATAGTTAACACACAATCAAAGAGCATCCTGAACTCCACCTACGATGAAATGGAATCAAACTTCCCACACAGAACTCCCATAACCAAGAGAAAATGCTATAAGAGTTTGGTGGGCATTGACCTTGAGTTTTAGAGTTGTAGTTCACCTATATCCAGAGAGCACTGTGGACTCAAACAATGTTGGATCAGGACCAAACTTGGCATGAATACTCAATATGCCCAAATATGAACACAGATGGAGTTTGGCGAAAATAGACCTTGACATTTGGGAGTTACAGTTTCTGGGATTTATAGTTAACACACAAGCAAAGAGCATCCTGAACTCTTGCAACAATGGAATTGAACCAAAGTTGGCACACAGAATTCACATGACCAACCAAAAATACCAGAAGGGATTGGTGAGCACTGACCTTGAGTTTTAGAGTTGTAGTTCACCTACATCCAGAGAGCACTGTGGACTCAAACAATGATAGATCTGGACCAAACATGGCACAAATACTCAATATGCCCAAATGTGAACACTGGTGGAGTTTGGGGGGAAATAGACTTGACGCTAGGTTTCTCCCAGGGACAATTGCTAAGCATGAGATGGGACCAAGCCAAGGATCTCATTAAGCAACGGATCCTGGACATAGAGCGCCAATCCGACCTAGCCTGTTCCCCAGCCTTCATTGCTATGGAAGCCACTAGATACCTCACTGCCCCCATGGCATACTTAACAGACCTGGAAGTGCCCAAACGCCGAAGGGCTTTTACCCTGGCAAGATGCCAAGCCCTCCCATCGGCTGTATTGGAGGGGAGGTATCAGAAGACCCCCTTCAAGCAGAGACTATGCCCCTGTGGGTCTGGTCATGTGGAAACAACTGAGCACGTGCTTCTTCAATGCATGTTCTACAGAGATCTTAGATCCAATCTCATTGGGCCATGGCTTTTAAAATACCCGGGGCGCAGTGAAAAATATTATTCCACCCTGTTGCTTTCGGACTCTAACACTACAATAACTTACAGTGTTGCTAAGTTCTGTGCTGCTGCTCTTAATATCAGACAGAGGATGATTGACACCGTAAGGCAACAATAGCCTGTCTTTTGAAATATATTTTATACTGATTTGTAATCTAATTTTAAATAACTGTTTACTGGGGAGCTGTCCTTCTCTTCCTAGGGCGCTTGTGCCCGCTTTGTGCTGGTCAGTGACCGTAATAAAGTTTTGTTGTTGTTGTTGACTTGACATTTGGAAGTAGTTGCTGGGATTTATAGTTCCCCTACAATCAAAGAGCATTCTAAACCCCAGCAATGATAGAACTGGGCCAAACTTCCCACACAGAACCCCCCAGGTGGCTCCCTTCCTGAATGGGTCCCTCTTCCACACATACCCCGAAAGTGCCCATTCTGTCCCCTCCCTCCCTCTCTGGCAAAACAATGGCTTTGCAAAGGCGAGGCCAGAAAACATCCGCAGCCGCAGCAGCCCAGCGCCTTCCCTCTCCTCCAACCCTCTCCTCGCACACACACAACCAGAAGGGAAGGCACTCACTCGGGCCACGGTTGCCTGCCTTCCTTCCTTCTTTCCTGCAGTTCGAAAGAAGAAGCCGGTGAGCCTGCCTCGTACTGCACTCCTCACTTCCGCTTCACTTCCGCCCTCCCTCGATCGGAGGCTGGCTGGCTGGGGAAACGGCCGAAGGAGGCGGCATCCCGGCCCCTTCTTCGCCGCTGCTGCCGCCCGGCTCTTCGTCCTCCTCCTCCGCCCCCAAGCAGCAGCAGCAGGAGTTCGGCAGGAGGGGGAAGAAAGGGAGGAAGAGAGGTTTCCCCACGGCACACCAGGTGATCGCTCACGGCACACTAGTGTGCTGCGGAACAGCGGTTGGGAAACACTGCACTACACTACAGGATAGTAGAACAGGGCATTTGCAATCTTCTCTGGGGCATCTATACTAGTTTATAATCCAGTTTCTGATTGCATATGAACTGCATTGAACTGGGTTATATGGCAGTGTCAACTCATATAATTCGGTTTAATGACGTTAATCTGCATCCTGAAACTGGATTATATGGCAGTGTAGATCCGGCCTAAGAGAACTAAAAGAAGTAAGAATCCAATGAAAGAATACTTCACTCACCTGCTTTTTGTCTTCCTTGTCAAAAGAGTTGCATCAATCCAGCCCCCTGCTCCAAAAGGGAGCCATTGCTGGAAGAATGTGATTTTGCAGTCCTTTAAGTAGAATGTTCCATAAATCCTTTCACCTGTTCCGAAATTCAGACACGGCTCTCCTTGGTCTCTTTGGCAGAGGTTTCCTACTGATCTGAGATCTCTCTACCAGCTCCTAAACTTTTGGGTGATCTGAGCTTTGTCATATGATGGACTCAGAAACAGATCACGTCATAGGAAAAATACTGAGCGCATTACTCAGCAGACAACACATGAAGAATCTCATTGTGGTGGCGAAATGCATAGGTTTTTTTGGGAAGTGAATTGACATATAAACCACACCAACTATTCGCAGTAAAATAAAATAGTTTCCTTTTCAGAGTATTTCCTCCTCCTGCAGACTTCTCCATCAGATTGAATTTCTTGTAAAACATGTGAGGAAGAAATTCCCTTCTGGCCACATATTTATCATAATCTAACAAAATTATTTATTTATTTATTTATTTATTTATTTATTTATTATTCGGTTTTATATTCCGCTCCTCCCAGCAGGCTCGGGGCGGATCACAAAATGCAAGCATACAATAAAACACACAATACAACAATAAAACGCATCATAAAACATACAGTAAAAGCACAATACGTAGCCATGGTGGTACGTAGCCATGGTGGTACGGTATTTAGAATTCCTAAATATTCTTAAGGCACTAAAACTTCTCTGATCTTGGAAGGCAAACAGCGTAAGCTCTAGTTAATATTTTGATGGAAGACTTGCAAAAACCATTGTGCTGTGGGCTATATTCTAGAGCACTGTTTCCCAACCAGTGTGCCGTGGCACACTAGTGTGCCGTGAGCAATCATCAGGTGTGCCGTGGGAAATTGGAACCTCCAATACTCTTTCTTCCCCCTCCTGCCCAACACTTTTTTCTTCTCCACTCGGGCTCCCTTCTTCCCAGCCTCGCTCTGCTCACTTTGCCTCGCTTTGCTCTGGGGCGAGTCTGCGCAGTAGCGCCCGCACGGGTCACGTCTTCCTCCCTCCCCCTCCCCTCCTGAACACGCTCACGCTGCCCCCTCGGATCAAAATGGCGGCAGAAGCGGCAGTGTAGAAGTGTTTGGCAGGAGGGGGAAGAAAGGGCGCGAAGGGGAAGGGGGAGGAAGAGGTCTCTGTCGAAAGCTGGCATGGGCAAACTTGGACCTTCCAGGTGTTTTGGACTCCAACTCCCACCATTGCTAGCAGCCTCAGGCTCTTTTCCTTTCCCCCCTCAGCCATTTAAGCAGGAAAGGGCCTCAGGCTGTTAGGAATGGTGGGAGTTGAAGTCCAAAGCACCCAGAGGGCCAAAGTTTTCCCATGCCTGTTTTAGGGACCTTAAAGTGGTGAGCCTCCTTCCAACATTGTGATTCTGGATAGAAAACAAACAACAACATAACATAACATTGTTTGAGTCCACAGTGCTCTCTGGGTGTAGGTGAACTACAACTTCCAAACTCAAGGTCAATTCCCAAGCAAACCCTTTCAGTACTTTCTGTTGGTAATGAGAGTTCAATATGCCAAGTTTGGTTCAATTCCATTGTTGCAAGAGTTCAGGCTGCTCTTTGATTGTAGGGGAACTATAAATCCCAGAAACTGTAACTCCCAAATGCCAAGGTCTATTTTCCCTAAACTCCATCTGTGTTCACATTTGTGCATATTGAGTATTCACGCCAAATTTGGTCCTGATCCAACATTGTTTCAGTCCAGAGTGCTCTCTGGATATAGGTGAACTACAACTCCAAAACCCAAGGTCAAACTCTTATAGTATTTTCTCTTGGTTATGGGAGTTCTGTTTGGGAATCTGATCCCAGGTTTTCTGTTTATTCCAGATTATCTGGCAGTGGGCTCGTATAATCCAAATTAATGCAGAGAATTTGGGATCAGATACTAGGATATAGGGACTGTCTGAAGGGGCCCTAATATAGCCAATGTTGAGAGATAACAGATTTGCAGCCCGGCAACATCTAGATCACCACAGTGCCATGTTTCCCATGATCTAAGCAAAATATCCGAAGTTGCTTTTTCAAAGGAATGATGGCTGTCACTTGTCAGCCATGAATCTTGAAATGTGAGTCATTACTGTTACTCAATATGTGGTCAGTGGCTAGGACTTTTTTTTGTGCAAGCGCAAACAAAGCACCTAGTCTTGTGATTACTTGTTGTTGTTACGTACCTATGTCATTTACAAACTATAGCAACTCTATCATATCCTTTTTTTAAATAAAAAAAAAACAGGATTTGCTCAAGAGAGATTTGCCATGCTAGAGCCATAAATACTTTAAAACATTTTTAATGGTAGCTAACTAGTATGTTCTGTAGAAAATTCTTCATGCCCTTACATTGCCCTTTTTGGAGGCTAGGATCTTGAGGTGACCTTAAAAGGAGCAATCCTCTTGGGAGATATGTAATTGTACCTTTCTTCCTCATAGAAGATTTTTACACTTTACTCAGAAGGCTCCAGTCCAACTTACCTGTCCAAACATATCTCCCTCTATGAACCAGTTTGTAGATTAAGATCTTCCGGGGAGGTCCTGCTTCCGGCCCCACAGGTGCAGCTGGTGGGGATGAGGGACAGGTCCTTCTTGGTGGTGGCCCCACAGCTGTAGAACTCCCTCCTGAGTGAAATCGGGTTGGCTCCCTCACTCCTGACCTTTAGGAGGCAGCTAAAGACCTGGCTGTGGAACTAAGCATTCAGTCCATCAGGGGCGGTCCGTCCATGTAAGCAACCTACGCGGCCGCGTGGGGCGCCATCTTGGATGGGTGCCGCCACGCCGGCCGCATTGCCGGCCGCACCGCCATAGCAAACATCCCTGCTGCCTGCAGCAGCTTCTGAGCATGCACGGAGATTTTTGCGCATGCCCAGAACCTCCGGAGCGCTCTCCCTTGACCTGTGCAATGCCCCGTGGGAGGGACCGGCAGCGGGCACCAGGAAGAGCTAGGAGAGGCCTTCGAAGGCCCCTCCTAGCACTTTCTGGTTTCCCTTGGCAGCCCCACCCACGGGGCGTTGCACAGGGGGAGGGGGAGCGCTCTCCCGCCCTCTGCAACACCCCATGGGTGGGGCTGGCAGGGGAAACCAGGAAGCGTGAGGAGGGGCCTTCGAAGGCCTCTCCTAGCGCTTCCTGGTGCCCGCTGCTGGCCCCTCCCACGGCGCGTGCACAGGGCAGGGAGGCGCTCTCCCGTCCTCTGCAACGCCTCGTGGGTGGGGCTGGCAGGGGAAACCAGGAAGCGCGAGGAGGGGCCTTCGAAGGCCTTCTAATTGCACAGGGCAAGGAGCGGCGGCGCGTGGGAGGAATGGAAGGAGCACGCGCAAGGTACCAAGAAAAAGATTGGGGAGGGGCGCAAAAATAATGTTTGGGGGGCTGGGGGCAAAATAATGTGTGTGTGTGGGGGGGGGGAAATAATTTTCGCCTACCATGCGAAATTACCTTAGACCACCCCTGCAGCCCATCACAGGAATATTTAAAGTTAAAGTGAAAGTTGAAAGTGCAATGACCTAGGACTGTTTATGGACAATGGTTATGTCTCTGCAGACTTAAAAATAAATTGGATTAGAATTACAACATATTAAACATAATTAAAATACATTCAGTGTTAAAACACGTCATCCAAGAATCAGAGTCTAAGGCCATTCCCTAATCAATTGCACACATTCTACATAAAAATTACTGCACTGCCCTATTTTCCAAGATCGCCAGGTTTTAATTTATTTATTTACGGCATTTCTACCCTGCCTTTCTCACTCAAGGCGGCTTTACATACAGGCAACAATTTGATGCCCTAAAACACAATGTACACTTAAATAAATATTAAAATAGAACTTAAAAACAATTTAAACATTTAAAAACCATACATTCAGACTAAAACACGTAATGCACGAGCATAATCCTGGTCATTGTTGGAGCTCAGCCTGTAATTGTGTTTAAGGATGAGGGTGCTTTAGATGTGGGGAGTGATGACAATGAGTTTCAAGATGGCAATAGTCTGGTTAATATTATTGATGCGGAGAATGATCCCTGTTCAAACTGTAGTTTCTCATGAGAATGTCCCTGAAGGGTGTGGGGATGATGGTGTGCTCCCTGAACTGCTACCAGAGAATTCCCATGATTTGGAGCTTGAAAACTGCTTGGCACCTGGCCCAGCTGCAGAAATTAATGAGCAAATATTTATTTATTTTATTTATTTCCACCATTTCTACCTCGCTTCTTCTCAACCCCCGAGGGGGGACTCAGAGCGGCCTAACAACGGCAACAATTCGATGCCAAAAACACAGTATACATATATTAGAAAACCAAAAACAGTCAAAATTAAATACATTAAAATACAGTTAGCATTAAAATACATTAAATTACAATTAGCATTAAAATACATCATATACATTCGCATAAGTTAAAAACAGTATTCCGTCCATAATAGAAGCATTGGGTCATGTCCACCAGTTTGCCATTTCAATCCAATCTAAAGTGCTGTATCGTGCTAATGTGCAAACGCCTGGTCCCATAACCAGGATTTCACTTTTTTCATGAATGCCAGGAGGGATGGGGTTGATCGTATATCAATTGGGAGTGCGTTCCACAGATGGGGAGCCACCACCGAGAAGGCCCTCTCCCTCGCCCCCACCAACCGCATTTGAGAAGTAGGCGGGAGCGAGAGCAGGGCCTCCCCGGATGATCTTAAATTACGAGGTGGGACGTAGCGGCCGATGCGTTCGGACAAGTAAGCTGGGCCAGAACCGTATAGAGCTTTAAAGGTCAAAACCAGCACTTTGAATTGAGCTCGGAATTGGACAGGCAGCCAGTGGAGCTGACACAACAGGGGGTGGTATGCTCCTGTATGTAGCTCCCGTTAGCAATCTGGCTGCCGCCCGCTGGACTAATTGCAGTTTCCGAACTGTCTTCAAAGGCAACCCCACGTAGAGTGCGTTGCAGTAATCTATTCGGGATGTGACCAGAGCATGGATGACCGTAGCCAGATCAGACTTCCCAAGGTACGGGCGCAGCAGGCGCACGAGTCTTAACTGTGCAAAAGCTCCCCTGGCCACCGCCGAGACCTGGGGTTCCAGGCTCAGCGATGAGTCCAGGATCACTCCCAAGCTGCGAACCTAGATAGACGGGAGGAGATTAGGCAAAACAGAAGAGCCGAACAGTGGTTTCGGCGTTCTGTCAGGCCCAGAGAGAGAAAGATAAGGTATGTCCCAAGCGAAACCTATTTTTGAGCGCTTGGGATATACCTTAACGAGGAGATAAAAGTCCCAAGTATAGGATATGTAGTCAGGTGAAGCATTGTTTGGAATCAAGTCAAGTTCTCGTCCTTGTTTCTTGAAAGTTTTGCTTAAATGCCTTTGTTTCATGGTTTTGATTCTTGGATTCTATGATTTTATATTCATGCCTTGGATTCATGATTCCTGGTTTCTTGGATTTTATTAGAGAAGTTTTGCCTTTGTTTTTCATGGACTTGGATGGACTATTACCCTGGACTACTTTGTTCTGGCGTATCTTCCTACCTAATAAGATTTACCTGTTTCTTTAAAGTGCTGTTTACTGCTTTTTAATTATCTCCAGTAAAGGGATTGTTTTCCTACTCAACTGCATGGTGTTTAAAATCAGGGGGCTTTTCCTGGTTTGGAGTGCAACAGCCATTCTAATGGTCACTGCACATTGTTCCATGTCTATCCATTGCACAAAGCCTTGGTCACAAAGTCACGTTTTCAGTTTATTGCAGAAAGTCAGGAGGGAGGGGGCTGATCTAACATTTCTAGGGAGGGAGTTTCACAGCTGAGGGGCCACCAGTGAGAAGGCCCTGCCTCTCGTCCCTGCCAATTGAGCCTGCGAAGAAGGTGGGACCGGGAGTAGGGCCTCCCCAGATGATCTTAAACTCTGCAGTGGTTCATAGAGGGAGATACATTTGGGCAGATAAGCTGGGCCAGAACCGTTTAGAGCTCTATAGGCTAAAGCAGTGTTTCTCAACCAGTGTGCCGTGGCACACTAGTGTGCTGTGAGCGATCATCAGGTGTGCCGCGAGAAAAGCTCTCTGCCCCCCTTCCTTCCCCCCTCGTCCTGCCGAACTCCTGCTGCTTGGGAGAAGAGGAAGGGACGGGCGGCCGCAAAGAAAAAGAAGAAGGGACCGGGGCACCTCCTCCTTCGGCCGTTTCACCAACCAGCCTCCAATCTGCCATGACTCCCGCCATGACTCCCGCCCCTTGCTTGTTGAAGCCGCGCGGAGGAGGAGCCCCGCCTACTGAAGCCCGTCCACCGCTCGTGCTCCTCCTCTGTGAGAGACCTGAAGCTGGGGGGAGGGAGGGCATGACGCAGCCTGGCTCCGCCCCCTCCCCCCAGCTTAGCACTCCCACAGCTTCGCCAGCCTTGAGGGGGCAGTGCCAAGCCAGCGATGGCAGAGCCAGTACAATGCTGGCTTGCCCCCTCAAAGCTGGTGAAGCTGTGGGAGAACTGAAGCCGGGGGAGGGGCAGGGCTTGGCGTGACCTGGCTCCA
Source organism: Anolis apletophallus (assembly GCA_030556195.1). Taxonomy (NCBI): domain Eukaryota; kingdom Metazoa; phylum Chordata; class Lepidosauria; order Squamata; family Anolidae; genus Anolis; species Anolis apletophallus. The sequence goes on along the minus strand of JARBWK010000001.1, from coordinate 186,833,182 downwards.
CCCCCTCCTCCAGCTTAAGCGCCCTCACAGCTTCACCAGCCTTGAGGGGGCAGTGCCAAGCCAGCGGTGGCAGAGCCAGCACAATGCTAGCTTGGCACTGCCCCCTCAAGGCTGGGAAGCTGTGAGAGAACTGAAGCCAGGGGGAGGGGGCGGGGCATGGTGTGGCCTGTCTCCCCTGACTTCAGCACTCCCAGCAGCTGCTCCCAGCAGCTCACCATCCCCTGCCGTTCTTTACTGTGTTAGAGTGTCATTTTGTGTCATTTTGGTTGGTGGTGTGCCCCCCGGATTTTTTAAATGTTAACAGTGTACCGCGGCTCAAAAAAGGTTGGGAAACACTGGGCTAAAGCCAGGACTTTGAATTGTGCTCGGTAGCAGATTGGCAGCTAGTGGAGCTGACATAATAGGGAGGGTTGTATGCTCCCTGTACCCTGCTCCGGCGAGCAACCTGGCTGCTCTCCGTTGGACTATTTGTAGCTTCCAAACAGTCTTCCAAGGCAGAAGACTTTTTTTAAACTTTTTACTCTCCTTCTAAAGGCTAGGAGGGAGGAGGCTTATCTAATATGGCTAGGGAGTGAGTTCCACAACCAAGGGGCCACCACTGAGAAAGCCCTGTCTCTTGTCCCCACCAGCCGCCCTTGCGAGGAAAGTGGAATCAAGAGCAGGGCCTCCGCAGATGATCTTAGTCTCAAAGTTGGTTTGTAGGGGGAGATACATTCGGACAGGTAAACTGGGCCTATATTCTGGGATATAGGGCTATGTGGAAGGGCCCTCTGTGTTCACTACTTCTGATTTCCCTAGTTATATTTACTTTCTATAACTTCAAAGAAAAGGAGAAAAGCCCAACAGCGGTTCCTTCCTTTTTCCCACCGCAGAATACCAAGTGTTTCTATTTTTGCAGAACCGAAACAAAAGCCAACCATCTCTTATGAAACAGCCTTTCTAACTTACATCCTTATTGAATAACTTTAAAAAACAATGTCATTCTGATACTGGGTTGCCACTTTTTGATATAAGAAATAAGGGACATTTATGGTATTTTTCACAAAAATAAGGGACACTTCATTAAAAACTTGAAACTCAAACGTTAGGTATAAATAGTTTTATTAACAGAATACGGTAATGATTAAAACTGACAAAAGAAACTGACTTATACCCTCTTAACAGTACATGGTATGTTTCTGCATGTTTTGTCATGCACAAAAAACATTAGAACTACCTTATTTTCTCCATCTGTATTTAGTACTTGACTTTGCTGACTTTAAAAGTGCACTGTCTAAACATTTAAATAAAATAAATTTTATAAGATAGTACATCTTCATGTCTATTATGTCAATAGTTAATGGTATAGTATAGTATGGGATATACAGCATTGTATAGTATTGGGATGCACAGCTAGGCCTATTTTAAGAGTAACTCTCAAGCAACCAGAAACTATCTTTATCCAACATGAGCCAACATTCCCCTTGGGTAACGGTTAATTAGTCTACTGTACTTTGAAAAAGTCCTGTATCGCCTCTTCCTTCCAACGGGGACGCAGGCAGGCACACACTCACAAGCGCACGACTGTCAGCCTGCCCTGTGAGTTGGAATCCCTGGGCAGGCATTGCTGTGGAAACCGCAACGTGCGCCTTCCTCTGGTCAACCCTGCCCAGTCCTCTCCTGTTAGTCAATAATAAGGGACAGGGCCTGAAAAAACGGGACACAAATTTTAGGGCCAAAATAAGGGACGTCCCTTAGAATAAGGGACATATGGCAACCCTATTCTGATATGTATTTATATATATATATATATATATATATATATATATATAAGCTTGAATAAGTTCAAATATTGGTTTTATTAAGTACAGTAGTCAGCTCATTGACATTCTATACATCTGTATTATAGAATTAATGCAGTTGAACACTACTTTAGCTGTAATTTGGTGAGGCACCAGCTCTCTATGGCAGAGAAGGCAAAAGACCAAGCCCATAGCCAGAAAAAAATGGAGGGGTGGTGTTGGTGTTGAAACAATCTTAATTTTATTTAACAAATAATCAAGACTAGGTCAATAACAGAAAATAATTTAAATTCTGTAACTCATGCCATATTTTATATAGACTTAATTGAATCAAATTTCTATTTTAGTTACAAAGTTTCAAGTCTTTAAAAAAAAACCTGAAAACAACTTTCTCAGTAATTTAGCTGTTAAAAAAGAACACCTATTGGAAACACTTGAAAACTATGTCAATACACTTCGACAGAAATCAGGCTCCATCAATAAACTTTGGTGGGTACTCAAGAGAGCAAGTCAAGTCAGCCATTCTTGCCCCATTGTGCTTCTTATGCATAATTTCAAACATTTAGGAGTTGATAATGACCTTTTACTACTGGCTGTTAACAATATCAAAGGTGCAGAAATCTGAAGAAGTTTTTTTCATATAGAAAAAACTATTTATCACAGATAAGATGTAGATTAGAATCAGAGATACAGCATTTTGAAAGATCTTATACATATACTAGCTGAACCCGGCACGCGTTGCTGTGCCGTATGTAGGAGATGTGAGGAAGTCTGGGTATTGTATTGTTGGGAATGATGTGATTATGTGTTTTGTGTGTGTTTATATGTGTATGTTTGTGTGTATATATGTGTGTGTTGATTTGTGTGTGTGTGTATGTATGTGTCGGTTTTTGTGTATGTATATGTCTATATTTGTGTATGTGTGTATGTGTGTGTATATGTGTATATTTATATGTGTGTGTGGTTGTGTATTTATGTTTGTTTGTGTATGTATGTATATGTGTATATTTGTGTCTGTATATATGTGTCTGTGTGTATAGTTCTTTTTGTATTTATTTGTCTGTGTATATCTATCTATGTGTGTATGTGTTTGTATGTGTGTATATATATGTGTGTCTCTATGTGTATGTATCTATGTGTATGTGTCCATGTGTGGGTTTATGTGTTGATATAGATGTGTGTGTATATGTATTTGTGTGTCTATATATGTGTATATATGTCTATGTGTACGTTTGTGTTGGTGTGGTAATGTTTGGGTGGTTTTTGTATGGATGTCAATAGTAATGTATATGTTGGTAGCTTGCCTGTCCGTGTCTTTCATTGGTCGCCCGTAGTCGTCAGCTCCCTTGGGGGGGGATGGGGGATCCCCGGTAGGAGGGTGTCCCACCCCTTGGCCTCTTCGTCCGGAAGTGGTTGGGAGGTGGTGCGCCGCTTCACCCGGCCACGCCATCGTTTCTCCGGGCTTCTCCGGCGCCTCTTCCCCGGTCCCTGACCCGGGCCGCACGGAAGAGACCGTGTCCATTTCGCCTCACGCGGCCTCGGTCCAGGAGCGGCGTGGTAACAGGCGAGGAGAGGGGAAGAAGGCCAAGGAGGCGACGGTGCTGCCCGGGTCCCAAACAGGAAGGCGCTGGAAAACGGGCCAGCGCGGAGCCTTCTGGGAGGTGTAGTTAACTTACCTTCCAGGCGCCACATGGAGCCGGGTCGCGCGGACGCCTTTCCCGCTGTGTCCTCGGTCTCTCTCGCCGGCTGCCTTCCTGTTTGGGACCCGGGCCGCGGCCCCATCCTTGGCCTTCTGCCCCTCTCCTCGGCCGTTGGCGATGGTGTGGGCTGGGTCCCAAAGAGGCTGGCAGCCGCTGCGGAAGGCCAAGGATGCGGTGGAGAAGGCGGGGCGTGGATGCAGCGGGTAAGGAGCCGGGATGTGGTTGTTGTTTAGCATGCGGGAAGCGGCGTGGAGGCGGCGAAGGAGGCTGTGAAGGTAGCGGTGGTGGTGTGCTCGGTGGCGGTGGCACGGGGCCGGTCGGATGTTGCGCATGCTCGGTATGGTGATGTGTTCATTGCGGCCATTTTGTGTGTCGGGTGTTTGCGCATGCGTAGTAATGTTGGTTTTGGGGGGATGTTTTGGGGGTGTTGTGTGGTGTTTCGGGGTGTTTTTGTGGGTGGTTGATGTACCTCGGGGTGGGGATGAGTGGCCCTGGGTTTTGTTGTGTGTGGGGGAAATGTAGTTTTGGCGTGCATTTGCCCCGTTGCACGACCACTTCCCTTTTATATATATAGATTTTCACTTTAAATTGGAATACCTAAAAATCAGGATCTATAACCCACCCATATCACTACATTTTTAGAAACACCATTAAAATGCCTTTAATTTGATACCTAGTTCTTCAAAAAATGCTTGATAGTTTCAGAGAACTTAAAGTATAAACATTTTAAATAAGCACAAATTATCATTGTTGTTTTATACCTGGAAACATCATAAATTGCATTTAAGCAAGTTTTTTCTTATGGAATTTAAACTGGGAAGTCATATTCTGATTTCGGTTTTGGTGGGTTATATCGTATTCACATTATCTGCAGTTCAAAATTTGGTTGCTTCCACTATGTCGGCTATTATTGCTATTCCAATGTAAATTGGCAGAAAGGTAGGTAAGGATATTGTGAATAAATTATCAAAATTTGCTTGAGATAGTGCTTGCAGTTCTGGAGGAACTCTAATTTTTGCATCTCATAGCATGTGGAATTGGTTAATTAGTTAAAATTCATGAGTAAAACCGGTTTTTTTAACCTGAAAAATGGAGGGGGGCTGTTGGACCTGTAACCCCCCCCCCCCTTGCTATGAGCTTGCTAAAGCCTGTGCTGCACTCACAAAGCTCAGGTGGTGCTGTATTCAGTGTCAATGTTGATTTTTGTGGAGAGGTCGCTCCCAAGGTAGTGGAAATGTTCAACATTTACTAATGTTGCACCATTAAGCTGTATTTCTGGCATTGTAGAGCAGTGTTTCCCAACCTTTTTTGAGGCACACTATTAACATTAAAAAAATCCAGGGGCACACCACCAACCAAAATGACACAAAATGACCCCCTAACACAGTAAAGAACGGCTGGGGGATGGTTGCCTGCTGGGAGCAGCTGCTGGGAGTGCTGAAGTCGGGGAGTCTTGGCATTGCCCTCTCAAGGCTGGAGAAACTGTGGGAGAGCTGAAGCCAGGCCGCGCAATGCCCCACCCCCTCCCCCTGGCTTCAGCTCTCCCACAGTTTCTCCAGCCTTGAGAGGGCAATGCCAAGCCAGCGGTGGCAGAGCCAGCACAATGGCTTGGCACTGTCCCCTCAAGGCTGGAGCAGCTGTGGGAGAGCAGAAGCCGGGGGAGGGGCGGAGCCAGGCCACGCCATGTCCCGCCCCCCTCCCCTGGCTTCCTCCTCCGGGCAGTTTCAGCAAGCGAGGGGTGACAGTCATGGTGGGAGTCATGGCAGATTGGAGGCTGGCTGGGAAAATGGCCGAAGGAGGCAGCGCCCCGGCCCCTTCTTCTTTTTCTTCGCAGCCGCCCGGCCCTTCCCCCTCTTCCCCCAAGCAGCAGGAGTTCAGCAGGAGGAGGGGGAAGGAAGGGGGGCAGAGAGCTTTTCTCTCAGCACAGCAGGAGGTCTGTCATGGCACACTACTGTGCCGCATCACAGCGGTTGGGAAGCACTGTTGTAGAGGGATTGGCGGGTGGCTGCTGGAAGAGCACTCAAGCTTCTCGTATGCTTCTGCAAAGGTGTTTAGAGTGGCATGTAGGTCTTCTTCTGAATGCGCACAGACTACGCTGTCATCAGCATATTGGAGTTCTATAATAGATGTTAATTAATAGATGTTTATTTATTAATGGTATTTGTATCCCATCAGCCCCGAAGTGGGACTCAGCACGGCTTAAAGCTAGCGTTAAAAACTGTGGCAAAGACACTGAAAACTGGGAAGCCCTTGGCCCTTGAGCACTCTGGCTGGAGGTCAGCTGTGACCAGCAGTGCTGCAGAATTCAAAGAGGCACGAATGGAGAGCAAAAGGGAGAAATGTGCCAACAGGCAGGCACATCAAGGCAACCCTGACCGGAACCACCTTCCACCTGGAAACTGATGTCCTCACTGTGGAAGAGCATACAAATCAAAAATAGGGCTCCACAGTCACCTAAATATCCATCCTCAGATACTACACTTGGAAGGCTATCATACTTGGACAACGAAGGATCGCCTAAGTACCAAATATACTCAAGTATAAGCTGAGTTTTTCAGCCCTTTTTAGACTGAAAAAGCTCCCCTTGGCTTATACTCGAGTCAAAGTTATTTACTATTTTACTCTGTTGTCATTATTATTATTATTATTACATTTATTATTTTACTCTGTTATTATTTGTATTACATTTATTATTATACTCTATTATTATTACATGTATTACTTTATTCTATTTAGGATTGTTATTATGACATTTATTATTTTACTCTATTATTATTGGAAAGACACGCAAGCATATTTACATTGAAGAAGGTTAGAGATCTTTCTCTGTTGCGGCCCCCGTCCTGTGGAACTCTCTACCGCCAGACCAAAGAGCCAGTCTTGACCTGCCCCAATTCTTGGCGGCACTGAAGACATGGCTATTTAGGAAAGCCTATGCATAATATGACAACCTACCGAGTCCGATATTTTAGCCATTTTAATATTTTAATGTTGTAATACTCTAGTACTGTTACTGCTAGCTGTGTAAGTCGCCCGGAGCACACTTGTGGAAGGCGACTCATCTCGATACCTTTATAAAGCGGAATGTTTGTATGTGTCCGGAGGGCGGTGTGTCCGGAGGGCGGAGGGGCGGAAGGAAATGTGGCAGCTTTCGGATTGGCTCCCACTCTGGGGTTATTTGCATAAGCAACTCCCATTGGCCAGCCAACGTGAACATTCCGAGACTCAAAAGTGCCAGAGGGAAGTAAGGAAAAGGCCTGAGCCAGTCAGGCATGGTGGGAGTTTAAGTCCCAAACACTTTGCAGCCCCCAACAATGAGACAACAAAACCAAACTTGGCACACAGAACCCCCAAGACCCACTTTACGTCTTGGTGCAGTTTGAGGGAGGCTGGGCCATGGATTGGCCAGCATTCCAACATCCCAAATCTCAAAGGTGCCAGACAGAGTTCTTTACAAAAACGCTTCCTTCAGCTGATTTTAAAAAAACTAACCCTCAGCCTGAATTGACAGTAAGGCTTCCTCAACTTGATTCTCCTGACTAGGCCTCAGCCGGACCTGAACCAAGCTTGGCACACATAACCCCCATGATGCCCTTTACGTCCTGGTGCAGTTTGGGAAAGATGGACCATGGATTATGGAATTTGTAGTACTTCCAAGCGCTTTGCTTCCCAAAGACCATCGTGGCCCCTAACAAAGACCGATAAATATCAAACTTGGCACACAGAGCCCCCATGACCCACTCTACATCCTGCTGCAGTTTGGAGGAGGGCAGACCATGGATGATGGGACTTGCAGTACCTTCCCTCACTTTCCAAGACTGCTGCAAACCTAATCCAATCACTCATCAACACCAAACCTGGCACACAGACCCCCATGGCCCACTCAACATCCTGGTGCAGTTCTGTGTGAGATGGACCACGGATGATGGGACTTGAAGTACCTTCACTCACTTCCTAAAAACAATACAACCCTCATCCATTCACCAATACAGATCAAACTTGGCGCACAGAGCCCCATGACCCAATATACATCCTACTGCAATTTGGGGGAGGTTGGACCACAGATGATGGGACTTCCAGTACCTTCAGTAATTTCATAATACCACTGTAACTCCCAATACTGATGGATCAAGACCAAACTTGGCACACAGGAACCCCCCCCCCCCCAAAAAAATGACCCACTCTACATCCTGCTCCACTTCTCAAATGACCCGGGCACCGCCGAGTCCCCAAGCTAGTAAATAATAAAGTTCAGTTCAGTTCAGTAATGATTTAATCAGAGTTAGACAGTCTTATTTTAAATTACAGTTTTATGTAAATATTCAGAAACATTTAACCTACTGATGCCTCAATTAATGTAATTTTATGGGATCTACTTTTATTTTGAAATTTACAAGTAGCTGCTGCATTTCCCACCCTCGGATTATACTCGAGTCAATGCGTTTTCCCACATTTTTGTGGTGAAATCAGGTGCCTCGGCTTATATTTGGGTCCGCTTGTACTCGAGTATATATGGTAAGTAAGTAGTAAACTAAAGACTGTATAAAACTACAACTTGCTCAACCATTCATCTTTTTCATAACATTGTTTCAAATCTTCCTCCCACTTGCTCTCTTTCCGCTCTTCCCCTTTTTGTTCACCTCCCTCCTTCCGAGACTGGGAACGCGTACTGCACTGCCATCCCCCACTGGGCTTCTGTGAAAACACTCCCATGTGTAGCAGTGTGGTCTTTATCATGTTGAGGGAATCTGGAGAGTGCATCCGCTACATTGTCCTTTTCTCTGAAAAACCGCAAACGGAAATTGAAGCTAGAAAAATACTGTGCCCAATGTATCTGCTTGGCAGAGAGCTTTTGGGGATTTCGGAAATACTGTAAGTCAGGGGTGTTCACACGTTTTCAGCATGCGAGCCACTTCAAAAACTACCAAGTCAAAAGGATCTACCTACCCACTACTCAGAGAGCCAGAAAAGCAAAATATTTGGAAATTTATTTCAGTGAGAGCCATATAATATATTTTAAGACTGAATTCAACTAAATGTGAATAAGCCCCTGAATGTATTCATAATAATAATGATGATAATATTCATTCAGTCTCTGCTACTACTAATAATAATAGTAACAACAAGAACAATAGGTTCCTAGAGTAAAAGGAGACTTCCAAGGGCCATCCAGTCCAACCTCCTTCTGCCATAAGGAAAAAACACAATCAAAGCATTCCTCACAGATGGCCATTCAGTTTCTAATAATAATAATAATAATAATAATAATAACAATGGGTTCCTAGAATAGGAGGAGACCTCCAAGGGCCATCCAGTCCAACCTCCTTCTGCACCTGGGCGGTGTCGGGAGCCTGCGGGGTGGGACTGAGCCTTCCTCCCACCCTGCCTGCGATCTACCAGGACACCCTACGCGATCTACCAGTAGATCACGATCTACCTAATGAGCACTTCTGCTGTAAGTTCTTATGGTCGCCGTGACACTTTAAAGTTGTGCTAAACTGCATTGATTCTACAGTTTGGATGCACCTATTTTCAAAGTTATTACAGTATTTTTGCATTTGTACGCAACTGTGCTTCTCTCACTCAATTTTAACATCACAATACAGGCAGTCCATGAGTTACAAACATATGACTCATAGTTAAGAACAGGGGTGAAACAATAGGAAGTGAGAGACATCTATCCTTTGGAATGGACGTTCACCCCTGGAAGAGTTATTATGTAGAAAAGATGTCTGCACTAAAGCTTTTGTAATGCTTGGAAAGGGGGGTCCCAATAAAGCAGGCTCACTCCAAGCTGAGTTGAAGGATAGATCTTTTATTGAGCTCCTTACTCCACGCTGAACAAAGATAGACTAAAGAAAGCCCGCGCAAACATTCCTCAAGAATCCCTCCCCGGCCCGCCCCCCGCTGGGCCCCTCCTTCCAAGGCTTGACCAAATGGCCAGTCCACATATCAAAGGCCCGGAAGGTATCTGGCAGATCAAAGGGGATGAGCCTGATGGTTTCCCGCTCGGCAGTGTCCATATCACTTGGCGCGATCGGCTTGGTCCGTTATGGCATGAAACGAACCAACCGGAGCTGACATAGCGCCCCCCTCCGCAAGAGAGTGACCTGCAAGGGAAAGAACACAGAAAGAAAAAAGAAAGGGGTCAGGGGCCCGGCTTGTCCGGGAAAGCGGCGTGAAAAGCCTTAACTAGTCTTGGGGCGCTAACGTGTGGTGCTAACACCCACTCAGGGTGTAGGTCCTTGGCAGTCCATTTAACTAAATAACTAAGGCGGCCCTTGTGGCGCCGTGAGTCCAAGATGTCCTTAATCTCAAAGTGGGTATGGGACCCCACCATAATAGGCACCGGAGCGCCCTCCTCGGCGGACCACTTCCGGTCAGACACAGCTTTCTTCAATAAGCTCACGTGGAACACAGGGTGGACCTTACGCCAGGTGTGCGGCAGGTCCAGCTTGACCGCCACGGGGTTGATTATCTCCACCACGCTGAGGGGCCCTACAAATTTGCTGGCAAACTTGCGGGACGGCTGAGTCGACTTTAGGTTCTTGGTGGAGAGGAACACACGGTCCCCCACTGCATACGTAGGCTGGGGCCCCCTCTTCTTGTCAGCGTACAGCTTGTAAGAGTCCCTGGCCTGTCGCAGCGCCGACTGGATATCCGGCCAGGCTGCCGCCACCTTGGCTCCCCATTCGGTGGCCGGAGTTGCCGGGTCGGCGGCGGGAGTCGCCGCAGGGAAGGGCGGAAAGTCACGGCCGGAGACAATGCGGAAAGGAGAAGCCCCCGTCGAGGCGTGCTCGGCGTTGTTGTAGCTGTATTCCGCCACCGCTAACAACTCAGCCCAGTTGTCTTGCTGGTAGGTTGAGTAGCACCGGAGGTATTGCTGCAAGGTGCGCTGGACCCTCTCCGTAGCGCCATCCGTCCCTGGGTGAAACGCCGTACTTAAAGCCCGTTGGGACCCCAACCCTGCCAGGAACGCCTTCCAGAACCGGGACGTGAATTGAGGCCCTCGGTCACTCACCACTCGTCGCGGACAGCCGTGGAGCCGGAAGACGTGTTGGGTGAAGAGGCGTGCCAACTCCGGGGCCGTGGGCAACCTCCGGAGCGGGACAAAGTGTGCTTGTTTTGAGAACAGGTCCACCACTGTCCAAATGGTGGTGTATCCGCCGCTGGGCGGCAGGTCGACGACGAAGTCCATTGCTATTTCGCTCCAAGGCTCGGCCGGGTCAGCCACCGGTTGCAGCAGCCCCGTCGGCCGGCCCACCTTGGGCTTGCTCCGTGCACACACCTCGCACTCCGCTATGTAGCCACCGGTGTCTTTTCTCATGCCCGTCCACCAGAACTGCCGGGCCAATAGCTTTAGAGTCTTAGTGAGGCCAAAGTGGCCAGACAATTTGGAGTCGTGGGCTTGGGCCAGGACCGAGGCCCTCTGGCTCTGGGGAACATATAACTTGTCTTTGTAGTACCATATGCCTCTAGCCTCGGTTAAGTCTTCGCGGTGCTCCTTAAGCCAGGCGTCAGTTCCATAAGCTGCCGCTAGTTCCGCTAACAGTTCTGGGGTCCCAGGGACCGTGGGATTTGGGGCCCGATCCGCCGCCCGGGTGCGGGCCACTAGGCCCAGCTGGTTTTTGGAGAACACGGTCCCCACTTCTTCCGGCGCCGAGTAGTCAGCCTCAGGCATCCTGGAGAGCGTGTCGGCCAACACGTTCTTCGGGCCCGGCAGATACTTGAGCTGGAAGTTGAAGCGGCTGAAGAACTGCGCCCATCTCAGCTGCTTGGCGTTGAGTCTCTGGGGGGTTTGGAGTGCCTGCAAATTCTTGTGGTCTGTCCACACTTCGAAGGGCAGAGCGGTGCCTTCCAAGAAGTGCCTCCAGTGGCTTAGCGCCGCCCGCACGGCAAAGGACTCCTTCTCCCATACATGCCACCGCTTCTCTGACGGGGTGAACTTCTTGGACAGGTATGCGCAGGGTCGCAGGGTTCCGTCCTCATCTCGCTGCAGGAGGATCGCCCCATAGGCCGCCTCTGAGGCATCACACTGCACAGTGAAGGGCTTGTCGGGCTGGGGGTGCCTCAGCAGCGGCTGACTGGTGAAGCTCCTCTTGAGGCTGTCGAAAGCCTCCTGGCACTGCGAGGTCCAGTTGAGCTTTGCTCCTGGTGATTTGGCTTTCTTTGTCTCCCCAATCCCTTGGTTTTTAATAGTTCAGTTAAGGGGCGCTATTTTAGCAAAGTTCTGGATGAACTGCCTGTAAAAGTTGGCGAACCCCAAAAAGCCCTGTAGTTGCCGCCGGGTTCGCGGGGCCTCCCACGCGAGCACGTCCCTCACCTTACTTGGGTCCATGGCCAGGCCGCGCGTGGAGATGCGATACCCTAGGTAGTCCAGTTCCTGTCGGTGGAACTCGCACTTGACAGTTTGACGAACAGCTGGTTCTCTCGCAACCGCCGCAACACCTCCCGGGTCATCTCGACATGCTCCGCCTCCGATTTGGAATATATTAACACGTCATCTAGGTACACTAGAACTCCCTTGTAGAGTAGGTCCCTGAAGATTTCATTGATGAATTGCTGGAAAAAAATCCGGGGTGACCCTGAATTGGTACTGTCCCAGGTGGCAGTTGAACGCGGTCTTCCAGCAGTCTTCGCCCTTCACCCGAATCCGGTAGAACGCTTCTCGGATGTCCAGTTTGGTAAAGATCTGCGCCTCCCCAGCTGGGCCAGGATTTCGGACATCAGCGGCAGCGGTAGGGGCTAGAGGAGCTGATAGCATTGAGGCCTCTGTAGTCTACACACAGTCGCAGCGACCCGTCCGCCTTGGGCCTGAACAGGACGGAGCTGCGATCGGGCTGGTTGACTTTTCAATAAAACCCCTGTCTATATTTTTATCAATAAAGTCTCTTAAGGCCTTTCTTTCGGGTTCCGACAGGGCGTATAGTTTTGGGCTAGGCAACTTGGCGCCCTTTTCAATCTCGATTGCGCAATCGGACTTCCGGGTGGGGGCAGCTGGTCACTTTCCCGCTCACTAAAGACCTCCCTAAGTCTTCATACTCTCGCGGGACTTCGCTGGGCAAGCTCTCTGCTGCCCCCACGCCCGCTCCCTCAAGGATTGGGGTGTCCGCGTCTTCAAGGTCATCTAGCCTTGCCCGGGCCTCTCCGCTCCCGAACTGCACCGCTCCGGTCTCCCAGTTGATCTGAGGGTTTTGGCTGCGCAGCCAGGGAGCCCCAGGATGATGGGTTGGTGGGCCATTGCCGAAATGACGAATCTTAGCTTTTCTCGGTGGGACCCCATCTGCACTCGGAGCTCCCCTGTCTTATGGGTGGCTGGCCCCCCATTCGCCGGGGACCCATCTAACTGGGAAAATAAGATCTGCTCGACCAGGGCTTGTGGCCTTATCCCCAGCTGCCTCGCAAATCTCGGGGACATCAGGCACCTGGTGCACCCGCTGTCTATCATGGCTGTAGTCTCTATGGGTTGGCTGGCCTCGGGGCCCCACACCTGAATGTCCAGCTTGTAGGTGCCGCACCCAGGAGGGTCTAACTCACCGCCCGAAGGGGTCTGGATCTGCCGTCGGGCGTCTACAGCAGATCGTTGTCGTTTCCCGCCATCCACTCGGAGTCGCTCTCCTCCGTCTCCGGCTCTAGTTCCTCAGCCTCCCGTAGGGGCCTGGGTGCCCGCGCCGTCTCCGCTGCTGCTGCCTTGCCTCGGCCAGGGGGTTTGGCCGGTGTTGCCGGTTTGACCTCCGGGCGCCCGCTCCGCCCCGGCGAGGGACTTTCTTTGGCACTCCGCTGCCCGGTGCCCTTCTCGCCCGCACGAGAAGCAGGCTCCTCTCGTCCCTGGCGGGGCTTACGGGCGGGCTCAACGGGGTCGGGAGGTAGGTCGGCGGGAGCGCCCCGACCGCCCGGTGGGCCCGTGCCTGTCCCGCGGGACCTCCCACCATCTCGGTGGCGCCTAGGCATTTGCTCCATGTCGCACTCCACTCTCCCGGCCAGGGCTATCCAACCCTCCAGGGTCTCGGATTTCCTCGGTGCACGCCCATTCCAGAATGTCCTGCCTCAGGCCTGCCTTGAAGCACTCGAGTATGGTGGATTCAGACCAACCTCGGATCTTCCCCGCTAGAGCTCGGAAGTTCAGAGCGTACTCTGAGACGGTTTTCTGGCCTTGGTAAATCCTCCTCAACTGGGCCTTGGCTTTCTCCCCGGCTAACGGGTCCCCGAACCGGATTCGCAAGGCCTCCAACAGGACGTCTAGCCGCAGCAGATGCGGCGATCGAGTGTCTGTTAGTTGTATCAGCCAGTCGGCCGCGGCCTCCTTTAGGTTGGCCCCCACAGCCCGCACCTTGGCCGCCTCCGAGGGGAACGTATCCCCATAGTCCACCATGTAATTCTGGACGTTGGTGACAAAGTATGATAGTTGGCGGGGTCCCCGTCGAACTTTAACTTTAATTCTCTTCTCGTCCCCGTAATCACCTGCCACTGGACCCACAGGCACGGTCGGGGTGTAGAGGCATCCCCTCTGGGTGGAAGTAGCTCCTCCGAGAACCTCACCGCGGCCCTCCCGGATCGGCTCGCCCCTCGGCTCCTGCCTCTTCCGGAGAAGACGGGCTCGGGCGTCCCCCAAGGCCTCTCCTCCGGCCTACTCATCAGCATGTCCAACTGCGCCTGCATCTTCTGCATCGCTTCCGACATCTGGAACATCTGCACCTCCATCCGCAACATCTCGTTGCTGGGTGCTCTCACTTTGCGACGAACATCCTTCGGTGGTCGGGTCTGGTCAGGGATCCCCCCATCTTCCATCCCGGGCACCACCACCTGCGGTTCCCCACCGGACGCTCCGGCTTCGACCTCGCCCCGCTTCCGTCCTCCTCCTCCTCGTCTGGGATTACCGGAGGTTGCTCCTCGCGAGGCGTCCCTTCGGCTTGAAACATCTCTGCGAAGTTGGTTACGGTCGGAAGGCTTTCACGGCCGTAGAAGTTGGTGAGTCTATCTTTATGTAATGCTTGGAAAGGGGGGTCCCAATAAAGCAGGCTCACTCCAAGCTGAGTTGAAGGATAGATCTTTTATTGAGCTCCTTACTCCACGCTGAACAAAGATAGACTAAAGAAAGCCCGCGCAAACATTCCTCAAGGATCCCTTCCCGGCCCGCCCCCCGCTGGGCCCCTCCTTCCAAGGCTTGACCAAATGGCCAGTCCACATATCAAAGGCCCGGAAGGTATCTGGCAGATCAAAGGGGATGAGCCTGATGGTTTCCCGCTCGGCAGTGTCCATATCACTTGGCGCGATCGGCTTGGTCCGTTATGGCATGAAACGAACCAACCGGAGCTGACAGCTTTACCACCACCATTTTTCAAATATCCAATGATCACAGGGACAGAAATGTTCTGAACAGGGGCACAGATAGCAACATAAACTTCACGGGGGTGTTATCCCTTCCCTGTGCTATTCAAAGCATGTGTGTGTGTGTGTGTGTGTATGCATTCTATAGGTTATATAGGTTTGTTCTTGTGTGGAATTTGTTTATTAAATCAGAATAGGTATTTTTTGACTTAATAAACAAATTCCACACAAGAACAAACCTATAGAACAGGGGTGCTCACACTTTTTCAGCATGGGAGCTACTGATTAAAAAACCAAGTCCCAAAGATCACCTACCCAGAAATGTAAAACGTATAACTATTTTCTTATTTATTTATTTATATTTATTATTCATTTTTATGTACCACTCCTTTCAGCAGGCTCGGGGCAGTTGACATAAAATGAAGTTATAAAACATCAACATTTCAATTTAATAACAACAATATAAAACAGAGCATAAAAATACATCCAACCACCCCATTTCTCCCACACTGCCGTATTACCACACATATTATCAGCCAGAAAGTAAGAAGAGAGGCTTTTGAACTGCAAGGCCATTTAATACTCAGCAAGGTAAACAAAGGGGCATGCAAAAATACATCCAACCACCCCGTTTCTCCCACACTGCCATATTACCACACATATTATCAGCCAGAAAGTAAGAGGAGAGGCTTTTGAACTGCAAGGCCATTTAATACTCAGTAAGGTAAACAAAGGGGCATGCAAAAATACATCCAACCACCCCATTTCTCCCACATTTCCATATTCCCCAACATATATTTCTCAAGGAACAAAGCAAGCAGAGAGGCTTTGGAGCTAAAAGGCAATTTTTAAACATTAAAAACAAACAAAGAGACATGCCACAGAACAATCAAGCACCCACCCCAAAGTAAAAAGACCGACCTTTGAGATGCGGTAAGGAAATGACCCCAAAGCGTCCTTCTTCTTCTCCTCCTCCGTTGCTGCTCCTATTTCCATGCCGCCAGCATGCGTGCCGTCTCCAAGAGCTCACGAGAAGTCAGAGAGGTAAAATGGGTGCTTCTGCGCATTCGCGCGGGGCCAGCCATGCATCGCGTCATCCAGGCCCGCCCCCTTTGGTCTCCTACGACTCTGAGTGGCTGGAGAAGAATGGAGGGAGGAGGAGGAATCCAAAAGAGGGGGCCCATTCTGCCTCTTGGACTCTGGAGCTTTTGGAGGCGGCGTGCGAGCAGGGAGTGGGGAGGAGCAACGACGGAGGACTTCTTTGCAGCATGCAGGGGCGCGTGAGGAGGAGCAACAGCAAAAAACCTGGTCAGGGGCCTGAAGATCACCAGGATGAGGCCCGAAGATCACCCTGGTGATCGCGATCACCGTTCTTTGCACCCCTGCTATAGAACATATCTTGTTTGTAATTTGGGGACTGCCTGTAGTTGTGCTTGTAAGGATAACCTGAGAGATACACAATAATTAAGCATTGCAAAAAAAGCCCTTTGTTATTGGGTCAGGATATCAATTTTTCAACATTTTTGTTTCATTTCCCCCAGAAAAAGGCATACGGACAAGAAAAGGGTGATCAGATGGGAATGAAGGAGACTTGGTGTATAACAACACCATAATTACCTTTCTAGGAGCCCCCTGTGGCACAGTGGGTTAAACCGCAGAGCTGCTGAACTTGCTGATCGAAAGGTCTGCGGTTCGAATCTGGGGAGCACCGTGTCTTCCGCTGTTAGCCCCAGCTTCTGCCAACCTAGCCATTCAAAAACATGCAAATGTGAGTAGATCAATAGCAGGGGTGGGCAATTATTTTTTCCAAGGGGCCACACGAGAGCCAAAAAGTATTATGGAGGGCCACACCTAAAGGCTGAACTACATTCTAATCTACATAATTTATTTATTTACTATATTTTCTATACATTACACATCATTAATATTAACATTAATATGTCAAGAAATATTCATATATTATTAGTATTAATATCATAATTATTATATTATAGTATATATATAGACATTATAATATATTGAAATTATAATATAATATAACATATTATATTATTTATTATATTATTATAATAAAATTATTATAAAATAATAATAATAATAACCACTAAAATAAAATTCAAGAAGACAAGTGCAAACCAAGGTGGAGGCTGACATCCTCAAGAGAGGAAGGATCCCAAGATGAAATGGCCCAATGGCCCCAGCCCAGATGATGCAAGGAATAATCACACACACACCCCAAAAGGGCCAAGAGGAAGAGGGCACCCGGTTCCTGACTTCTACCCACCTCTGGCTCCGGTTCCCCCTTGGAGTTTCCACTCCGAAACAAAAAGAATCTGAATTAGGGCTTCCGGTCGGGCAAAGATGGCGGCAGGTCGGGTGTTTTGACAGCTCCTCAAGACACCACCCGTTACTTGGATCGGAGGGCGATTTGCGCCCCCTCTCCAGGTGGCTTTCACCCACCAAGGAGACACGAAGCCGAGGGTCAACACCGCAGGCCCCAGGAGTCGCTCCCTCCTCAAGAGGGGGGGACTGAGTGGGCCCGGTGCCATCCCAGACAGGCGAGTGGATCGGAGTTCGGGAAGCGGGGACCACCCCGCAATCACTGCCAGCCCAGCCCACCCTAACCTAAAGGAGGAGACAACCGGCCCTCGGAGGGGGAAGGAAAAAAAAAAGGAAAAAAGGCAGTAAGTAAAAGAAGAGGCACTGACAGGGACTTTCCAAGGCACCAGGGCAGCCCAAATAGACCCCGAGATAACGATCAGCCCAGCGGGACCCCCACTGCCACCGGGCACAAAGGGCGAAGGAAGAGAACCAGCTAGAGGGGCGACTCTCCTGAGTCCCAGTCCTCCCCCCCCCCATCTAACCAAGCAGGGAGGGACTCAAGAAGGCCAGGGCAACAGTAAAAAGAAAAGGCCCCAAGATGGCGGCCTGAAACAACGACCTGGGGAGACGTCTTCTTCCAGCAGTCTAGCCACCAAGAGCGGGAAGCGCCAGCCAATCAGGGGAAAGGGGAAGGCGGGCGGAAGCACAGAGCGGCGCAGCCGGGCCCAAAAGGAGGAGGGAGAGGCGCAGACCGGAAGTGCGCGGACGATTAGAAGAAGGGACCATCCGGAACTGCGGGGCGGGCTGAGCAAACCCCCCCCCCGCTCAACGAACAACAACAACAAACAGGGGAGGAGGGGCTTGGAGCTGGGAACGGACCGGCCAAGCGACGGAGAACGGCGACAGGGACACAGGAAGGCATCAGGGCCGCAGAAAAGGAGGGTGAGCAGAAGGAGGGGAAGAGGAGAGCGGGTGGCTGCCGGCTGTGAGACGGGGAGAGTCCAGGAGAGAGGTGGAGACTCAGCCCCGCACCCAGACAACAGCCGTCATACCAGACAAGTCAGGCGGGCGCATCCCCCCCCCCAAAGAGCAAGAGGAAGAAAGGGGCAGGAGAAAGGAACAAACAAATACGAAGGAGGGGGAAAAGAAAGAGCCCCCCCCCCCCCCGAACAGGGGCACCTGGAAAGAAGTGATCAGCCTGGGCAAAAGGGGAGGGCTGATTGGTGCAAAGGGCAGCAAGGGAAAGAGCAGCAATCAGTTGGCAGGGGGATTTGACAGAGCAGTGCACCCATCCTGCTCTCCTGCCAAGTTTCATCTAGCCAAGCAGCCCATTCGCTTAATAATACTGTCAGCTTTCAGTAGGAGTCCAGACACAGGATAAACAACTATGTCTCTGAAGGATATTCTGAGAGAGTTACAGAGGCTGGGACAAAAGCAGGACCTGATCCTAGAAAAGGTGGAAATAATGCTAGAGGGGCACAAGAATGCGGTCCAGGAGCAATCTCACTGGGGGAGAGATGAACA
Source organism: Anolis apletophallus (assembly GCA_030556195.1). NCBI lineage: Eukaryota > Metazoa > Chordata > Lepidosauria > Squamata > Anolidae > Anolis > Anolis apletophallus. Next base: position 186,814,527 of record JARBWK010000001.1, on the reverse strand, counting down.
AACTGAAGAAGGGACCGCTATGCTGACGAATGAGTACGAAGAAGGAAAAGGAAAAGATAGTGGCAAGGAAAAGGAATCAGCAATGCAAGGCGAATTGAAGGAGAGAGAAGAGAAAAATATAGACCAAAAGCAAAAGCAAGAAGTATGGGAACAGCTGGAGTCCATTCAGAGAGCTAAAAATGCTGGGGCTGTGCCACAGAAAGCTGCCAGCTTGTCCACCAAGACTAGGATGTACATTGTCCTCCAACGGAACCCCTCTCAGCTCCCAAAGAGGAATAAAACCAACGGAACTGGAAAGCACTTCAACAAAAAGAAAAGCCAAGGGAACAAAGAGAGCCGAAGAAAGAAAGATAACCTACAGAAAATATGCCCTCTCCATGCAGTGATGACTATAAGCTATGGCCTCTGGAAACATGATCCTCCAGAGGCGGATGAAGGAGAAGCAGAATCCCCTAAAGAAAATGGTTAGCTACGACCTCAGGGAAAAAGGAACGAACAGAACTAGCTACCTAACCGACAAATACTAGCTAATGGACATGGGCACTCTAATCACCTAATTGAAGGGTTAAAAAAAAAAACGAATTGGAGGGGACAAAATTGAGGAGAACTGATTGGACGTCCTTTGTGAATTACCTAAAGGCTGGAGAGCTAAACCAACACACTCAAGATATTTGACAAAGGGGAAGGAAAATACCAAAGGCCAATCAAACGGAACCTCCAAGAGTACCTTGCACCCTTAATCTCAATGACACTCTCATCTTAATTTCCCTCCCCCGTACGGGGACGAAACAAATGGGATTATATAACAATACCGGAGGCCAACTCACCATGCCCCTTCCTCCCCCATCACATCCTCACCCAGACTCTCCTCCCCAATTCCTCTCCCCTGCCCCCACCTCTTTACCCTAAGCCCACCACCCATGCTTCTCTCTCTCTCTCTCTCCTGTTCCTACCGCCCTTTACCTGAAATTGTTCCCCCACTTTTACTGTTTACGACAAAACCCCAATAAATATATTTCAAAAAAAAAAAAGAATCTGAATTAGGAAGGCAGGGGGAAAAGCAGAGGCAGGCACACTCAAGCTCTTTGGGAAACCCCACAAGTTCCTGGGAAAAGCTGGCTGCGTTTTCCTGTGGGGAGGGCTTGGTTGATTGTTCCTTGCATCCAAAAGGCCATGGAGTCCTCCCCACAAGAAAACGCAGCCAGCCTTTTCCCCCTGCCTCCTTCCCAAGGAAACCCTCCGCCAGGCAGGCTCCCTCCCTCCCTCGCTCTCTCACCTCTGGACTTCGGGTGCTGCTCACCTTTTGGATGCAAGGAATAATCAGCCAAGGCGAGGGAGGAAAAGGCGGCGGGGCTTACCTTGTGCTGGAAATGGGGGAGCAGCACCCGGAGTCCAGAAGCGAGAGAGCGAGGGAGGGAGGGAGCCTGCCTGGCGGAGGGTTTCCTTGGGAAGGAGGCTGAGGCAGTCCTGCTCCACCGCCGCCTGGCTCCAGCGGGCGACAATCGAGCCGGGAGAACTAACTCTCAGGTGGCGGCAGCGGAGGGGGTTCCGCCATGTCAGTCACTGGTGGCATCGAGCAGGAAGTTCTTCGGGAGCCGCAGCGAGGGACAGGAGGAGGCACTCTGCTCCCTCCCTTCTCTTCCGGAAGGAAGCAATGGGCCGGATGGCATCGCCCAAAGGGCCGCATTTGGCCCGTGGGCCATAGTTTGCCCGCCCCTGATCAATAGGTACTGCTCTGGAGGGAAGGTAACGTCGCTCCATGCAGTCCTGCCGGCCACATGACCTTGAAGGTGGCTAGGGACAACGCTGGCTCTTCGGCTTAGAAATGGAGATGAGCATCAACCACCAGAGTCGGACATGACTTGACTTAATATAGAAACAGGTGCATGGGGTTGCTTGAATAAGTCAAAGCAACGAGGAGAGTAACGAAATAGTAACAGATATAATTTTATCTTCTGATTTCTATACTTCAGATTAAACAATATACACAAATTGTGTTGCTACACAGTAAAGCAGTAATTATGCACAAATATCCAGGTAAGTACCACACATAAATTGAAAATACGCCTAAACATCAGTGGACTATTCTGAATAATTCAATCTCTAAGTAGAAAGTCCCAGCAAGAGCACCCCCGCAAACAATGAAGTAGCTATAAAAGTCTTTCAAATAAACAAGAATGCATGAATAATGCTTATCAGCATAGATGCGGTGAGTGTCCAAATCGGTCGACAATCCTGTGGATACTTGTGCCTGACCGTTTCGCCTTTAAGAAGCTTTTTCCAAGACCGGGAACAATCTTCGGCGTTCCCAAACAACGTAGCGAATTATTCTAAACAATATATGCAATAAGATACATGAGTAACAGTATGGGATACCCCACAAAGTAACCCCGTACGAGGAGCGTAACAAGTAGCATTCATACCTTAGAACATCTAGGAAAATCATATAGAGGCACCGGGCCTTCTTCGGTCAAATCTGGGACAGTGTAATGCGGAACAGAGAGGAACTTATACACATTGAAATCAACACAAATTACATTCAGCTGAGTTCTACACAAGGAGCTCGCTTACAGATAATTGATCATTGAGGCCTTTTGGCGACTCGAAGGAAAGGCGGATTATCCAGTCGCGTTCCAACTGTAATAAACTATGTTTAACATCCATAAAAGGTTTAGGTTCAACTCTATCTAAAAGCATAACAGAGAACGCTTCGTGATGATGTTGTTTGTTCACAAAATGGGAGTACAGTCTAGTATTATCATATTTCATCCTAAATCTAGATCTGTGTTCCTGCACTCGTTTGTGGAGCTCACGTCCAGATTCCCCCACATAAAGCTCCCCACAAATGTAAATTAAACAATAAATGACATTTCTGGATCCGCAGGTGGACCAGGTGTTAATTTTGAACCTACGTTGGTTGTAAGGGCTGACTATGTATTCTGCAGTATTAATCAGCTTACAAATCAAGCAACTACCACATCCATGAGTATGGGCCTTAATTGAATTTTTGTTGCATTTGATAGTATGATCTGAGTGTATAATCAAACTTTTTATATTGGTCGTGCGTTTATAGGCAATGAGCGGTGCCTTTTGGAGCCCAGGAATGGTCTGCACCAGAGGCCAGAATCTATTGACTATAGACGAAATTTGTTTTGCATGGGGGGTATAAGTCAAGGGCCAGACTATTCTATCTTCCACTGGCTTAGTCTTGTTGACTTTTTTACTCTGTGTAGAGCACTTTGGAGAACTGATTTAGGATAACCTCTGTCTTCCAGATTTGAAGCTAGCCTCTTCGCTGCCTTAAGGAATTCCCCTTCAGTAGATGAATTGCGCTTTAAATGTAAAAGTTGAGAGCATGGGAGGTTGTTGCGCAGAGCATGCGTATGAAATGATCTGTAGTGGAGCATAGCATTTTTAGTAGTTGGTTTAGTGTAATTCTTCACTTGTAAAATGTCTCCTTCCTTGCTCTTGCTGGGACTCTCTACTTAGAGATTGAATTATTCGGAATAGTCCACTGATGTTTAGGTGTATTTTCAATTTATGTGTGGTACTTACCTGGATATTTGTGCATAATTACTGCTTTACTGTGTAGCAACACAATTTGTGTATATTGTTTAATCTGAAGTATAGAAATCAGAAGATAAAATTATATCTGTTACTATTTCGTTACTCTCCTCGTTGCTTTGACATGACTTGACTTAATGTCAGGGGAAAACCTTTACCTAATCATCTTTCTGCTTATCTTTAAAAAAAAAATAACTTGAAGTTGTCGTGACTCTTACTTATTTTGTAAACCACATTACATGAACAACAGGAAACCAACGAAAAGTCAGAACAAGTGCGTGGCATCCGAGTCACAAGATCAGTTTCACATTCATGGTGTGTTGTGGCCATAGCTTTCTTGAAACCAAGGAAATATGAGTTTTATTCTCAACATGGGGTGACCTCGCATTGCACTGCATCTCTTCAGTAGTTATCATTTATCCCTCATGTAATCCTAATATGCAGAATTATTGCAAGGTTAAAAACAATGGAGGGGGAGAAGAACGATTGTAAAGAAATGGGGGCATCTATATTGTAGAATTAATGCAGTTTGACACCACTTTAACTGCCATGGCTCAATGCTATGGACACCCTGAAATTGCAAGGCTTTCAGGGGATTTAGCCTTCTGTCGCTGATTATTTGCCGGCCTCTTCTTCAAACAATCTACAATCTTTTTGATGCTGTAACTCTTTCAAGGTTCGGCTTGGCTTTTATCAGAAACACTAGTCTGCCTGAAGAAAGCATGGCATGGAGCAGAAAAGATCCCGAATGTAGTAAACCAGCTGTTAACTTAGTTGTCCTATGTTGAGATTGCTAGACATCCAACAACAAACACGGCAAAAACCCAGAATTAAATCTAAATGTCTAACAGAAAGGACAGACAAAGGAGGGCTGGGAGTTCCCGACATACAGAAGTACTATGAGGCAAACTGTATACATAATCTCAAGATATGGGCAGAGCTAAAAGACAAAAACTTACTAAAATTGGAGGGCTATGATATCAAATTTGGGTGGCATGCATATTTATTTTATAATAAAATTCAACAAGACAAGGGCTTCAACAACCACATAATACGATCCGCCTTATTTAAGGTATGGACTAAATTCAAGAAAAAGGTGTATGGAAAATTCCAACAAAACACGTATCTCCTTAGTGTAAACACACAAACAAAACACAAGGTAATGCGAAAGGGGAGCACTATTGTAAGGTGCAGTACTGTAAAGGGACACAAATGCAGCTGAACCCGGCCTCCTCACTTAAAATCGGTTTGGGGTCAATTTACAGCAAAATAAACAGTATATAAATGGAGCAGTCCCAGTACACAACATCTGAAGGATGTATCACTTAATCACACCCACTATACATAGGTAAAGTTCCCCCTGGATGCAAAAAATACAGAAATACAGTTGCGTTATAGCATACTACAACTCCCAGAAGTCAGCGGGCGTGGGCGGAAGTGGCGTAACGCGTGTCAATATCCTTAGTTTCCTGATGGCGAAGTAGCGCTATCAGTGCCTACAAGTTCCAGAAGGCTAAGCGGCACACCCGGGGAGGAGTCCACAAAGTCTCACGATGCAGGAGTCTCCGTGACGCGTTGTGGATTCTGCGGTAGCAGGCGGAGATGAATCCGTCCGGCGAGGCTACAGTCGCGTAGTCTCGAGAGGTCGCCCAGGTGGATACAAACCGGAAATAATGGGCAACGTGTGTATAATAAACAATATACCGTCCTGTACAAGTATCAGTGTGTGTCTTTCAGTCCACGAAGGTACTAAGGTCCAAATTACGCTGATGAGGCCGTGCAAAAGGTTCCAAAATAAATGCCTGCCGGCTGCAGACGATTTTTTTATGGAACGCTTCACGAATTTGCCGGCCGGCATTTATTTTGGAACCTTTTGCACGGCCTCATCAGCGAAATTTGGACCGGAGTACCTTCGTGGACTGAAAGACACACACTGATACCTATACAGTACGGTATATTGTTTATTATACACACATTGCCCATTATTTCCGGGTTTGTATCCACCTGGGCGACCTCTCGCGAGACTACGCGACTGTAGCCTCGCCGGACGGGATTCATCTCCGCCTGCTACCGCGAGAATCCACAACGCGTCACGGAGACTCCTGCATCGTGAGACTTTGTGGACTCCTCCCCGGGTGTGCCGCTTAGCCTTCTGGAACTTGTAGGCACTGATAGCGCTACTTCGCCATCAGGAAACTAAGGATATCGGACACGTTTACGTCACTTCCGCCCACGCCCGCTGACTTCTGGGAGTTGTAGTATGCTACAACGCGACTGTATTTCTGTATTTTTTGCATTCAGGGGGAACTTTACCTATGTATAGTGGGTGTGATTAAGTGATACATCTTTCAGATGTTGTGTACTGGGACTGCTCCATTTATATACTGTTTATTTTGCTGTAAATTGACCCCAAACCGATTTTAAGTGAGGAGGCCGGGTTCAGCTGCATTTGTGTCCCTTTACAGTACTGCACCTTACAATAGTGCTCCCCTTTCGCATTACCTTGTGTTTTGTTTGTATGGAAAATTCCCCCTATGGGTTTCACCGATAGAAGCTTTCAAAATTCAAAAATATGAGGATAAGGTAGAACCGAAATATGAAGATCTACTAAAGACAGAAGGGGTAAACTTAAGAATAAAAGAACGAGAAGAGCTGGGACACTGGAACCTAAACTGGTTCCAGTATGGCCAACTAGTTAAAAGATTCAAAGAAGATGATAAAGTAGGATGGGAAGTCTTAAGAACAGGGGGCGAAAAGATCTGGTTACACGCAAAAAGAAAAAATGTGAGCCTATTATACAAATTTTTGCTAGAATCTGAAAATAAGGGGAAACAACCAACGGAGGAATATAAACAAAGGTGGACAAAAAATCTAGGCTATAATATAGATACCGCTGAGTGGGAGAGAATCTGGAAAGTAAACCAGAAATACACATATGCTAGCTGCTTAAAAGAAAATATACTAAAAATGTTCTACAGGTGGTATCTTACCCCATGTCTTCTAGCTAAAATCTATAAGAACACAAACGATGTTTGCTGGAAGTGCAAACAAGAAAGAGGAACCTTTTACCACCAGTGGTGGATCTGCAAAACAACAAAAAAAATACTGGGACATGATCCATCAAACTATTCAAGAAATCCTTCAAATCAACTATCAGAAAAAACCTGAGATATATCTCTTAAATCTAACAGCCTTTATAAAAGATAAAGACAAGGAAAAGTTATTAAATTATCTTATAATTTCAGCCAGAATCTGCTTCGCCAGACACTGGAAACTCCCTCAAGTACCAGAGGAGGACGAATGGTTAACTACGACTGCCGAGCTGGCAGAAATGGACAAGCTCACTTACCTGCTTCGGCCGGGACCAACTAAAAGCTACAACACTACCTGGACTCCCTTCGTTAAGTTTATGAGAGAAAGAAGAAATATAAGTCTGAAAGGCTTTTATATATAATTTAGTGGGTAAACAAATTTTTACTTAATATTTTGGTCGTCTGGAATAGAATTTGTTGATTAATCAAAGATGTGAAGTCAACATCTCTATTTTCATCACTTTCTGCTTTTAACTCCCTTAACTCCTCCCCCCCGCTCTACCTTTTCCCCCTCCCCTTTCCCTTCCCCACAGCCCCTTGCCTCCCCTTCAACCCCTTCAACACCCTTAATCTCTCATACATAGGAAGATGGAATACAGCTGAGCTAAAGACAAATGTATGTATAACTGTTTACTTTGAGGCTGGAGTCCTATGTATGATTTTAACCTCTGGTTATTCTTCTTCTGTATTCTTCTAATTACAATAAAGCATTATAAAAAAAAACACGGCAAAATGAAAACAGTCCTATTAGATCAGATTAAAAAGGGATTTATTGTTTGGTGTTCTGTTCCCATAGTGGAACACAGGCCCAGATTAACACTTTTTTGCGCCCTAGGCCACATTTTGGAATTACGCCCCCTTTAAGCCAACCTCCCGCCACCTCCAAGGTCCCCATTCCCACTGGCTGGAAAGCTCCACTGTGCTCTGGAGACAGAGCGAGAGAGCGAGAGAGAGAGAGAGAGAGAGAACATGTGCGAGAGAGAGCGTGAGAGAGAGAGAGAGTGCGTGTGTGAGAGAGCGAGAGACGGAGGGGACGGAGCAGAGACTTTGCCAGGAGGAGCAAGGAGGGGCATGAGAAAGGGGGAAAGAGGGGCACAGACCAGTTTTTTTTGGTCCGTGATCTGCGCCCCCCTCCTGGCTTGCGCCCTTAGGCCATGGCCTCGTTGGTCTTATGGGTAATCCGGGCATGATGGAACATAGAGCATGGAAAGCCCCCAAACATAACACGGGACATAGTAAGATGTAATACATTCTCACTGTTCAACCCCTGGTATCAAGGGTAATATGATTTCTAATACAGGATGTCTAGACGCCTTATCTAGGCATGCCAAATTTCACTTCTTCAAATCTAGTCCGATTATGATAATTAGCCAATTTTGCTTTCAAATTCTGCAAATCGTAAGCCTTAACTGTTGCATTTTTCATACAACTTTTTAGCACTGGAAGAAACTGGGGTTTTAATTTAGACACAATTTTTTTTAAAAAAAAAGTTGGCCTTCTATGTCAGCAGATTCTCCACCCATTGATTTAACAGGTTTTTGGAGGCAACCATAAAGCTGATGTGACTCTCGATGAACATGAGTTTGGCACCCCTGATATGAAAGAAACACTGATGTCTTCTACAATACCATCTCCCTCATGTCATTGCTTCTGGCTTTTTTGTATACCTGGGTGGGGAAATGGCACCTGGTTTTGAGGCATTATTACGTTTCCCTCTCTATGAATTGATCCACGATTTATCCATGTGTCATATCAAAATCCATACTTTTTGGCCCCTCAACCTACCCTGGACTTATGCATGAACTTACTTATACACAAGAATGTGTGGTAATCTAGACTCCTTGCTTCTAGCTACAAGATGCTATAGATCAGTGTTTCTCAACCTTCCTAATGCCGTGACCCCTTAATACAGTTCTTCATGTTGTGGTGACCCCCAACCATTATTTTCATTGCTACATCATAACTGTAATTTGGCTACTGTTATGAATTGTAATGTACATATATGTTATGCAGGATGTATTTTCATTCACTGGACCAAATTTGGCACAAATACCCAATATGCCAAATTTTAATATTGTGTGTGTGTGTGATTTTGCCATTTGGGAGTTGTAGTTAACCTACAAACAAAGAGCATTCTGAACTCCACCAACGATGGAACTGAACCAACCTTTTTTTCAACCTTTTTTGAGCCGTGGCCCATTTTTTACATTTACAAACTCCTGGGGCATACCACCAACCAAAATGACACTCTAACACAGTAATACATATAGTTAATATGTTTTTAAATGTATTTATACACTCAGTGTGAAACCATTCTGAACTCCACCAATGATGGAATGGAATCAAACATTCCCACCAATGATGGAATGGAATCAAACTTCCCACACTCCCATAACCAAGAGAAAATACTATAAGAGTTTGGTGGGCATTGACCTTGAGTTTTGGAGTTGTAGTTCACCTACATCCTGATAGCACTGTGGACTCAAACAATGTTAGATCTGGACCAAACTTGGCATGAATACTCAATATGCCTAAATGTGAACACTGGTGGAGTTTGGGGGAAATAGACCTTGATGTTTGGGAGTTGTAGTCGCTGGGATGTATAGTTCACCTACACTCAACGAGAATTCTGAACCCAGCCAACAATACAATTAATTAGGCCAAACTTCCAACACAGAACCCCCATGACCAACAGAAAATACTATGGTTTCCAATGGTCTTTGGTGACCCCTCTGACACCCCGTCATGACCCCCCCAGAAGTCCTGACCCCCAGGTTGAGAAACACTGGTAGAGAACGTAAACCCTGGTGCCGCAATAATGTGGGGGCAGAGGAAGTGAAGTAGGTACATAAACCCCAGAGTCTTTGTGAGTTGCAGTAACTGATCAATTATTCTTCCCAGGTATAGCAAACGGATGCTCTATTAGCTGTGCAAGAGATTTGCACGCAACCCTTATATGTGTGCATGAAAACTCTTATTCTTGCCCACAGCCAAACCCACAAAATTAGGAAAATTGTACGCAGAAATGTACAAGATGATGAAGTGGTCTCCCATCCCAGAACTGGATTATTTTTTGTAGTTGCCCATTTGTTTTACAATCTCCTGAGTATTTGTTCAAACTGTATTATTATAACGGCAAAATTGAAAAGCTGACAGAGTTTACCATTTTAAGTACAAAATTACACAACAAATATGATCAAGTCAGACAGATGAGAAACTGAAGCAATGAACTGAGATAACTTTCGGTTCTTGGCTAGCATCTACTCTTCTTCTTCCGTTGCCTCATAACATGAGCATTTCTCAAAATCGCTGAGGCAAGAGGTCTACCACCTTCTGTGTTAGATCACAAATCACATGCAGATCAGCTGGTATGAGTTTTGCTACATTCTGCGGAAGCAGGAGTGAATCATTATGGTTCAGGCGTTCACATAAATTCCCCTTCCTGAGGTTTTTTTTTTCTATATTTAGCTATTTTTCCAGGATAGCCGTTCTTCTTTCATCACTCACGGATTTCTTATAACACCACTGTAATTAATATAGTATTGCTCCAGACTGTACTTATTTTAAAAGCATTGGTTTGTGGCATTAAACAAGAGAAAGAAAAGAATGCTGTTTACATATATAAGCACACTTTTCCCTTTTTATTTATTATTTATTTATTTAATGATTTATTCTTTTGACTTGTTGGTCGCCCCTTCCGTGCGGCTCGGGGCGACTCACAGAGGTTAAAACACAGTAAAAAGCAGGGTAAACAGGATAAAAATACAGTAAACACAATAAAATACAGTAAAACACAGTAAAATCACATTAAGAACAGCATCCATGATTACGAGCTGTATGGTAGCGGCTATGCACTGCATTGCAGTGGCCAACAGCAGTACAATGGAGGCCCCCAGAATTATTCCTGACCAAATGCCCGTGTGAACAGGAAGGTTTTACAAGCCTTTTGGAAGGCTAACAGATTGGGCAGCACCCGGATAGTGGGAGGGAGAGCGTTCCATAATGCTGGAGCAATGGCGCTTAAAGGCTCTCCTCAGATAGGCAGTTTGTGTTGAGATTAAAAAGGTCAGGTGAGGGGTTGTGTGGCTCAGAACCGTGAGCAGGTTCAAGGACTCGGATCTCAGTGGTCTAGGTAGAACTTGGGGCATCTCTGATCCCATTACCATTTCACAGATAGGCAGTTTGTTCTCAATTCACATTTGAAGTACAAGGCAAACACTGTGTCCATGGAGGATATGTTCCTAGAGTTGTCATGGATACACAAAGCCTCAGATAATATAGAATAATAATAAAAATAATTTTATTTCTTACCTCTCCTCATGGCTTGAGGCGAGTTACAAACAGTTAAATGCATTGAAATTGACTTCTGGCCTGGGAATACTATACAGTCATGCTGAAAGGCTTGGAAAATATCTTCAAATTACATTTGTTTGGACGCAGGTACGCACTGTGGATATGTACTGTACTGTATTACTCCTTGGTTAAAAAGTTCTAGCTGAAAGCACCGCGAATGTGGCACAGCTAGCTAAGTGTCAGCTGCATAAGATCTCTCTGACCAGTAGGTCATGAGTTCGAGGCCTGCCCGGGTCGAGGTGGGTGCTCGGCCTTTAAGTGTAGCCTATTGTCGACCTTTGCAGCTGTCAAGTAGGAGATAAAGGTACCACATCAAGTGGGGAGGCAAAATTTATGAGGCCATAAAAAAATCCAGTCACGCTGAGGAATGCGGAAGGAACAGCGAGGGACGCTTGAACGCTGAGATGAGGAGTGCGTCAGCTCCCCCTGGTGGCCAGATTTGCCTCTGTTCGTTTATATGTTAGTTTATAAGTGTGTAATATGTCAAAAATGTATGTACTGTACTATACTGTGATAAACGGCAGGGATTGTCTGCGAGTATGTGTACCTGTAATCCGCCCTGAGTCCCCTTCGGGGTGAGAAGGGCAGAATATAAATAAAGTAAATAAATAAATAAATAAATAATTGTGGAGAAGGTGTGGTTGTCTAATTGTCACTGGACTACAACTCCTATCAACAATCACTAGCATGGTTAATAATACAAGCTCATTTGCTTTGGAGTCCCAACAGTTTCTGTAGGTCCATGTAATTCTCACCTCTATTAAAATAGCACAAGATCAGGTTTCCTGGAAGAGCTCCCTCTTCTGTATAAAACATAATGGCTTTTATGTTTTGAGAAGAGCCAGTTTCCTGCAATGTGGCCTTAGTGGCTTTACTATAATTAGAATCTCCTTTGTCAAAGGTTCTGAACAATAGAAAATCCCCTCATTGGAGCTTGTGGCCATACAGGTGATTTTGTGGCTTGATGCTTCCAACAATCAGTGTTGGAAGAGATCACTGTCCAGTCCAACTCTTCTGCCAAGCAGGAAGACAGTGAAAACACTTGTGACAGATGGCTATCCAGCCTATGTTGAAAAACCTAAATCGGAGACTCCACCACACTCCCAAACAGCCTATTCCACTGCTGAAGCCTTTATATCACATTCTTCCTAATGTTGAGATATAATCTCTTTTCCTGAAGTTTGAATCCGCAGTTCCTCTATGATAAGGATTGAGCCGATGCCCAACAATCGGCCCTTTTAGCTGCCACAATAGCTTCACGTGCTGCCCTTTGTCTCTCATGCCAATCCCTTTGTAATGACTCTCCAACACTCGGTAAGGATCACGCGTAGATTGTAAGCACGGTCCAACACGATTTTATTGCAGGTACGACACATGTGAAGCAAAAGCACCTGCCCGCCACCAGAACACAACTTATATACCCCAACCCCCCTCCCATCACCCATGCAATGTCCAGGTAGGGTTGCACCATATCCGGTGATTCAGCATATCCCATAGTCCAAAGGGATGTGACCTCATGGCCCCATGAGTCAGCATTAGGAGTCCAATTGTCCAATGTCCAGGCTCAGAGGAGTTACATCACTTCCCCCTGCAGCCTTGCACACATGTGGAAGTTACCTCACTTCCACATGACTCAGCACAGTCTTATATAACTGGAGCCCAAGGTCACCCAAGAACTAGGGCAAAGGTCGATGCAATCTCATGCCAGGCTGGGAGCTTGAACTTCACCCAAGCTCAAGTCTCCCAATCCTGACACCCTTCTTCTCCTGCTACAACTTACATCGTCCCACAGTGAGGATTGACCACTCCAATTCCCATCCCCAGTAAAACTCACAAACGAGTCACTGCTAGTTGGCTCTTCCCACACATTGCGAACTTGCTGTACAACTAGCAGTGACTCGTTTGTGATTAGTCCAATCCATATCATCTGAGCTCATTGAATCACCATCCCCATTAGCCATGGATTGCTCCTCATCACCAGACCCATCATCCCTAGAAAACCCCAGAAAAGTATCTTCATCAGAGGATTCACTAAGTATTTGCCCAATCCTCTTTCTCTCATGCTCCTCGTCAGACTCCTGCTCATGAGTCACCCGTTTCACACTTCTGGCGCCAGACTCCACTCTCTCAGCCTCACATTCAGGTGCAATCACAACACTTTGGCCTCGAGGAGACTGAAATGGGCATATATTAGGTTAAATAGGTTGACACTTTGCCACTTCAGTTGTGTATTGATAGCTTAGAAATCAGCTCTTCCTCTTTTCTTTCTTTCCCATTTCCCCACAATGAGCCACAGCAAGGCGTGACCAGGTACAGATAATAATAATAATTTAATTTCTCTCCTGCCTCTCCCTGTGGCTTGAGGCAGGTAACAACATCATTAAAAACACACAATCATCTAGAAACATTCTACAAAATACACGTATTAAAACTTATTCGAAATTAAACAAAGGGTTCTAACTGGGGGGAAGGCGATTTTGAGTAATTGTTATGAAGAATTCATGGATAGTACAAGACTATCAATTGGGAACAAAATGATTTCATAGTAACAAGATCACAGTCTAGGGCAGTGTTTTTCAACCTTTTTTGAGCCGCGGCACATTTTTTACATTTACAAAATCCTGGGGCACACCACCAACCAAAATGACACAAAATGGCACTCTAACACAGTAATACATATAGTTAATATGTTTTTAAATGTATTTATACATTCAGTGTAAAACCTGGGCCTGTTTCGATGAACACAACATAGATATCCTGGCAGGAATGCCAGAAAGACATACACGAAGGCTCTCTCTGTGTTTAATTTTTATTGCAGTCAAGCAAGAGAAGCTGATCTCACACAGATATGTGGTTGAAAACAGGAGCAATGTCAAAATAGACCAACAGAAAATACTGGAAGGGTTTGGTGGGCATTAACCTTGAGTTTTGGAGCTGTAGTTCATCGACATCCAGAGAGCACTGTGGACTCAAACAATGTTGGATCAGGACCAAACTTGGCATGGATACTCAATATGCCCAAATGTGAACACAGATGGAGTTTGGGGAAAATAGACCTTGACATTTGGGAGTTACAGTTCCTGGGATTTATAGTTAACACACAATCAAAGAGCATCCTGAACTCTTGCAACAATGGAATTGAACCAAACTTGGCATATTGAACTCTCATTACCAACAGAAAGTACTGAAAGGGTTTGCTTGGGAATTGACCTTGAGTTTGGAAGTTGTAGTTCACCTACACCCAGAGAGCACTGTGGACTCAAACAATGTTATGTTATGTTGTTGTTTGTTTTCTATCCAGATTCATAATGTTGGAAGGAGGCTCACCACTTTAAGGTCCCTAAAACAGGCATGGGAAAACTTCGGCCCTTTGGGTGCTTTGGACTTCAACTCCCACCATTCCTAACAGGCTGAGACCCTTTCCTGCTTAAATGGCTGAGGGGGGGAAAGGAAAAGGGCCTGAGGCTGCTAGGAATGGTGGGAGTTGGAGTTCAAAACACCTGGAAGGTACAAGTTTGCCCATGCCAGCTTTCGACAGAGACCTCTTCCTCCCCCTTCCCCTTCCGCTTCGCGCCCTTTCTTCCCCCTCCTGCCGAACACTTGCTTTTTCTTCTCCACTCGGGCTTCCTTCTTCGGGAGGGGAGTGGGAAGGGAGTAAGACATGACCCGTGTGGGCGCTACTCCGCAGACTCGCCCCACGTCTTTCTCCCTCCCCTCCTGAACACGCTCACGCTGCCCCCTCAGATCAAAATGGCGGCAGCGTAAGCAAAGCAAGCAGAGTGAGGCTGGGAAGAAGGGAACCCAAGTGGAGAAGAAAAAGTGTTCGGTAGGAGGGGGAAGAAAGGGTATTGGAGGTTCCAATTTCCTACGGCACACCTGATGATTGCTCACGGCACACTAGTGTGCCATGGCACACTGGTTGGGAAACACTGGGTGAGGGAAAAACACAAAATGCAATAAGAAATAAAACTTACACATAATATTTATGAGATCAGTAATAATTTATTTACTTATTGGAACTTGTAAAGATAGCGGAAAATTTTGACTACAGGTTCCAGAATCTCACAGCCACAAGGACCACTGGAGATTTTGAGAATAATAGTCCCACACACTCCAAAAAACCCAAAGAAACACATTTTTTTACAGGGATCCATTTGGATGTCACAGAACGACTCGATATCTTTAGGCACTGCAAATGGCAAGCAAAGACCAAAGACTGCTCACAGCAAAGGTCAATAAATCCAGTTTGATCTGTTCTTATTGAAAGTAACAATAAAATATTATGTAACTCTGCAGTAACAAAAACACATGAAGACATAGCTCATCTCTAGCCCCTTTGCCAGATGCCATTTTCTTCAAAAGAGGCAAGTAAAGTTTAATCCACTGGATGTCTCCCCAGGCCACTAATCTGATTCATCATCTGAGTCATCATCTGTTGTTTCCTCTTCATTCTCCTCTTCAATGATATTCTTCATTACGATTTCCTTCCAAGCATCCAAGTTATCCTTAAATTCCTCAAGGGCTGGATCCACCAATACCAAATTTCCCTCATCCTCTTCTTCCTCTTTCTCACCCCCAAACTCTTTAATTTCACATTCTCCTTCATCACCACCCCCTTCCTCTTCATCCTTTCTTGCCTCTTCTTGGTCAGAGTGTTCCCTATTTTTGTTGGATGCCTCCTCCTCCTCGCTAGTGCTTTCACCTTTATCTTCCTCCTCTAGAGGGTATTTCTGAACTCTGAAAAGATAGAGAGGATTACTTTAAAAAAGTTAACTGGTTATACATAGTTCAAAGAGCCTGAAATAATAATAATAATAATAATAATAATAGTCTGTCAGCTGCAAAAGGCCATCCTACTGGGATCTGCATGCATTCTTCGCTGATACATCACACAGTCCTAGACACTTGGGAAATCTCCAGTGTGTAATTCAATACAACAACCAACATATTTATTTATTTATTTCACGATACTTATATGCCATCCTTCTCAACCCTGAAGGGGACTCAGAGCGGCTTACAGCAAACTGGAAATACAACAAACTACATTACTGCCATAGCACAACATCAGTGCGACACATTACATTGCACTATAACATTATATTGCAATATCATTAGCAAATATGGGTTGCTTACCTGTAACCGTAGTTTCCCGAGTGGTCATCTGTGAATAGCACATATGGTATTTCCTGCGCCTGCGCAGACAGTTCGGAATCTTTTAAAAAGTTATTATCACTTTAAATGGTAGCCCACCCACACTCCCCTCAAGCATATATAGCCAGTGGGAGGGGCTGCCACCTCAGATCCTCTACTCCGCCGCAAAAACCAGCTTGTAGGACTGAGGCATGATATCAGCAGGGAGGATGGGCGGGAGTGTGCTATTCACAGATGACCACTCGGGAAACTACGGTTACAGGTAAGCAACCCATATTTTCCCATCGTGGTCAGCTGTGAATCGCACATATGGTAGACTAGCGAGCTAATATCGTGGCTGGTGGGTATCATGCCACCGTAGAGCAGGAGGACTGTTCTGCCACAGAATGCCACAGCAGGTATAAATCCCGTTGTGCATGATAAATGTAAGCAGAGTAGACCAAACATCTGTCCAGCAGAAGTCTCGGTCTTCCAAAAGAAAGCCCCTCAACGAGTATTGGGGGTTACCATAGATCTAATGGAGTGATCCTTAACCTGCTCAGGTAAGTACAACCAGTCAAATGGTAAGTCAGACGAGCCCCTGGGACAATCCAGAAAGGCAATGGTTCCAGAAACACCTGGAGACCACTAGCATCCCCCAGTATTTAAGTATAAACCGTGCTATGCATGACGAAGGTGAAGAGAATAGACGAACCACTGTCTAACAGAGATCTTCTATTGGCATCCTTTCTCTATTCCACAAACAGTTTTGGGAATTAAACATACAGTCGATGAAGACTGTTCTAGAGGCGTGGAAATTGTTGGAAGAAGGATTGAGAACTCCCAGAACTATGCTTGTTCACCGTAGCATGACGGTTAATCATCAAGTCTAAATTTGGCCACATTTGAGGGCATGTACTTATAGAAACGAGCAGGAAAATTGTCTATTTAAATTATGCATATCAACTCAGAAGACGTTGTGCCCTACTATGGTGGTACAAGCTTATGGCCTAGGTTACTACCAGGCCTTCTCCTGAACAGAGGGACAGACGATGGAGGGAGTGGCCATTACATGACTTGCCAATTTTACCTCCTTGACATCTGTGGTGGGCAAAGCCTTCATTTGTCATGAACCTTGCAGTAATGTTCTGTATGAGTGAATCAACACATGGTATGGACACCGCAACTCTGAAATAATCTTCTACAGAAGTAGTCCCTGGATTTGCCCGATGCACCTGTCTTGAACTTTGCCTTGGAATAGTCAAGTTGCTTTGAAATATGTTTTCAGATGTTGTTCTTGCTAAGTCAAAGAGTTTAAAAAATGACCTTTTGCATCTGCTCTCAACATCTCTAAAGACTTCAACAGTGACTTAGCATGGTTTATGGCAGATGCCATATCAAGACTTTTTTCCTGAAGAAAAACTGATAGGGGCAAAGTAAGGCTGAAGAGTTGTTCACAAACAAACAGGCTAACAAGGAAATCACTTTTTCAATTGCAGTCAAAAAGTTTGAAGCTGAAGAAGATATTTTCCATGGTTTCTCTGAGATTTCTTCTAATGCAACTACAATCGGCTTAAATAGTTCAACGAATGTTAATACACTGTCATGCCTCTCAATGAAACGAGTCTCGCATAAACGTGTCAATCTTTTTTTCTTTGTTTCTGAACACTAATATTAATCTGCAAAATATTGTTAGCACTTGAACTGTTTCTGAAGAAATTGGTTATTTCTTTTATTGTTCCAAGACAATTTCTGACCGAAGAGCTTGAAAATGTATCACTCAATGCAAGGTTCAGTCGATGACTTGCACAATGAAAATATCTTGCTTTGGGGTATGTTTCTCAAATTCTTGTTTGAACTCCACTTAGATGGCCAGCCATGGTGGCAACTCCATCATAGCCCTGCCCTACACACTTGCTCATATCCAATTTCAACATGTTGCATTTTTCTAGGATAACTTTAGTGACATTTTCTGCTGATTGGTCGTATATAGGTATAAATCCTACAAAATCTTCTCGGATGACTGGTAAGTTTTCCTTTAAATCTACATAGCGAAGACATAACGAAAGCTGCTCTGTTGCCAATACATCCATAGTTTCATCAGCCAGAATGGAGAAGCAATCAGACTTGTTGACTCTAGCAACAATCTCTTCTGTCACTAAACTGCAACTGATTGAAATTATCTCATTCTGTATTTCAGGACTTATGTATGTAGCATTCTTGCCACAGTTAATAACATGTCTCCTTAGATTTTCGTCTCCAGAGCATGCTCTAAATCGTAGTAAGGCTCGAAATTTCCCATCTTTTTGGAAGGTTTTTCCAAAGAGAGAGGACCACTGTCTTCATTTCCTCTAAGAGGCAACTCTTCCTCTGCACAAAAGAGAATTGTTTCTATAATGGGAAGTAGAGCAGCTCTGTTTTCCTCCTTCTCCCTTGCATGTTGTGTGTCTAGTTGAGAGCAAATATCTTTTTGTTTTCCTGACATTATCTTAGTGAAATTGTCTGCATGTACAACACAAGCTTTGTGATATTCTGTAGCAGAGTGTTTCATAAATGTCTCTTTGGCTTTCTTCCAGTCTCTAAAACCACACGTAACCAACTTTCCAGGAGCCTCATGAGTTCCTTTTCCTATACCATGGGGATAAAACAAAAAACATGGTTTGCAATAAACTGCATCTTCTTTTTTAAAATAGGCCAAGAAAGCAAATCCTGAGGTGGGGTCTGTAATCCATTTTTCTTGAAATCTTCTTGTTTGATTTTTACTTTGGGTTGAAGGAAAAGTGTAAGGCTGTTTTGGAGGAGAACTGACTAAAGAATGTTTTTCTTTGTGTTTTCATCTATCTTCTCTTGTTGAATGTCTCCTATGTCAAAAGACTCTGCATGCCAGTTATAAAAACACATCTTTGAAAGTTCTGATATTTTGTCAGCTTCAGAAGTACGACCACTTTGTTGGCTTGAGCAATGGGAGGCTGATGTGGTACTGCTCGAAGAAGGAACGGTATTATCCTCATCTGAAAAAATAATACTACTTTTAGTACTATAAATGGAATAAATCTGTTACTGCAAACATTGTATTGTTTACTGAGTTGCTGTGAGTTTTACAGGCTGTATGGCCATTTTTCAGAAGCATTCTCTCCTGATGTTTCACCCACATCTGTGGCAGGCATCCTCAGAGGTTTGAGGTCTGTTGGAAACTACGCAAGTGAGGTGTATTGTATACTTGTATAACAATGTCCAGGGAGGGAGAAAGACCTCTTGTCAGTTGGAGGCAAGTGGGAATGTTGCAATTATCCACCTTGATTAGCATTGAATGTCCTTGCAACTCAAGACCTGACAGCTTAATGCCTGGGGAACTCCTTTTGTTAGGAAGTGTTAGCAGGCCTTGATTGAGAGAGAGAGAGAGAGAGAGAGAGAGCTATCCGGAGAGCCTGCAAGACTGTCCTATTCCAACAAGCTTCCGGCCCCTAAATATTTGTGACCAATCTGAAATAGCCCTTATATTGCTTTTATACTGCTTTATATGTATTTGATGTATTTTTATATTGTTCGTTTGATCATTGTTGTAAGCCGCCCCGAGCCACGTTGGGAGAGGCGGCTAACAAATCCAATAAATAAATAAATAAATAAATAAATAAAAATGTCTGCAATTTTTGATTGTTGTTCTTCATTCACTGTCCAGATTTTAGAGTTTTTTTAAAATACTTGTAGTCAGATTTTGTTCATTTTCATGGTTTCCTGCTTTGCATTGAAATTGACCACATGCTTGTAGATTTCAATAGCTTTTCTGTATAGTCTCACAGCAGTAACCCAGTGATTCCGGCCATGAAAGCCTTCGACAACAAATTGTATGTTTTATATATCCAAGATTGTTCTACAATCATTTACAACTTAAATGTACAAAAGAAGCTAGTGAAATTACTGTGTGTACTCAGTGCTGCTCTTGTGACAAAACAATGAACTTCAATAGGGAGAGATAATTTAAGGCCTACTAGCCTAATATATATAAATGCTATTATAATATTTTAAAAGATGCATCAAAATCAGGATACCTACAAGTTTTAAAAGTAAAGGGATTGAGCAAGCAGTGTATTATACATAGTTAATTTAGTGTTATTCTGAATAAAACATAAGTTACCTTTAACTTTAGATGAAATGTTTTCCTCTCTGGGCTTTTTGAAGAATAAATCTATGCTCTTTTGGCTTCTTTTCATTTTAGCTTTTCTGTCTTCCTTTCAAGCAAACTCTCTGCTAATTCTAAACTACCCAGAAATCCCGACTCCAAAACCCAGAATTCTAAAGCTAGGGCTCCTGACTCCTCCCCTACTCTTAAATATATAGGCTCTAAATTACATATTCTGCCCTTGGAGGCAAGATATTAGTAGCATAACTAACTTCATTTTAATGTAGAATAACTGTTTTTAATAATAATAATAATAACAATAACAACAACAACACAGGGCATTGAACCGAGCCCATGATGGATCTGGATCAAACCTGTGCATACAGGCAGGAATTGGGGAATGATTGCCCCTTTCCAAATGGACCACCCTGAAAATTTCGGGGAGGGGGGCTGAAGCCCCCTTAGCCCCCCCCTGGCTACTCAGCAAAAATATATGAAGAAATATATGATTACTCAGCAGTCCCATAAGTAAAGGGGATGATGACACACCTGTTGTGGTCTCGAGGAGGGTATGAGGAACGTTCTTTAGGCAAATTAAAACATGTACTTATGTTTGGAGTTGGAGCCCTGCTATTTTCCAGCATCTCAATCCATAGCTGCTATTAACTATGTAATGCCATTATAACTCCATGGCATCAAAAACAAGTAAACACATCAGCCTAATTGGCCACGTAAATTTTTCCTTTTGATTTAAACTTTGCTGCACGTCTCCATTTTAATTTGAGAGCTGTTGTTGTCCCTAGACACCTTAAAGTCGTATGGCTGGCATGACTGCATTGGTCGCCGTTACCTTCTCCCCAGAGCAGTACCTATTGATCTACTCACATTCAAATGTTTCAGAACTGCTAGGTTGGTAAGTGCTAGGGCGACCTCTCAGGCAATCGATGCTGCCCTTCAGGAGAATGCATAAGAGCAACCCATGCCAGGTGGTCAGACTTCCCAAACAGCCCTGAGCACACCACCAACTCTGGCACCTTATGTCACTATTAATAGTGCAGCAGGGTTAAGCTCTTCGGTTTCGGCTCCCCTTCCATCCTAGCCACTGGGAAGGGCCGAGCGCGATCTTGCAAAAGCGAAAGGCGTTGACGTTGAAGTCCTTCGAGAACATCTTCAACCTATCGAACGAGGGAAGCTGAGTCCTCACCATTGGGCTCTTAGCGGGCCCTTTCTCCTTCCCGTCGATGCCGATGGGGAGATCGGGAGCACGTGTGCGCTCGTTCTCGAGCGTCCTCTCGAGCCCAAGCGCCCTCTAGGGATCGTAAACGCAATTGTCAACGTCGAAGTCCCTTGATGCCTGGCCATTGCTAGCTCCTCTTCAAGCTCCTCCTCCAGCGTGCCACTTAAGGGGGCGCCATGGAAGAGGATCAACAGACATGCCCTCTCGACGCCGGAGGAGGCAGGGCCCAGACGCATACTCTATGGAGGAGGGTAAGCAGCAGGCGTGCCCTCTCGATGCCTGACAGTATCGGCTGAGCCTGCGGAGCCTTTTCCCACGCTGTCAACGCCGCAAGGGAGGTTGAGAGAACGTGTGCGCGCGCTCTCCCCTTCCCAGGAGCCTAGTTTGGCGTCCCAAAGCGGCTCTGACTCCGCTTCATCTTCCTTTATCTGCACAGCCCGCTTCCCTGCGGGGATTTATTTATTTATTTATTTAAGAGGGGAACAGAGGCAAGGCAGGCAAAGCCGTCGTCCAACTGGTGGAACAGAGGCCATCATGGCGCTTCCTTGCGCCGGAATCGGGGTGTGCGCTGGGCACCGCGGTCCAGGCTCCCTTTGTGAGCTGCATTTTGTTGCACAGAGTGGGCATCGCCAAGATCTGCTCCCATACAGGAGCGGATTATCCAGAGAACGCTCTGGCCTCGTTGGCTGGCTTGAGCTCGGTGGAGGCCTCTGTTTCCAGGGACTCCTGTCCCTTACTCCTTGCGCATGCTGCAGAGGCGCCGTTGAAGGGACTCCAGTCCCAGCCGCCTAGCGCATGATTCATGCTCGAAAGCGGATCAGAGGCGCTGAATGGGGAGCTCCTGTCCCAGCGGCCTTGCGCATGCTTCACACCGGAGGGTGGAGCAAAGGCGCTCTTCATAATGGCGACCCGGGAAGCTGCTGCTACCCCGTCAAAGGGTTCTTCATGCTTGACATTGTAAGACTCATTCGTTCCGATGAGGATGGCGGACATTTTGGCGACACTTTTCTCCAGCTCTTTTACCATTGGTGCCGGAATCTTGGCAGCCAACGGAAACTCAAATATTTTATTTCTTATTTCTATGTAATTTAATTATGTATTGTTGTTAGATGTTTAAATTTTATTGTAGCATTGACTTTTTGCTGTAAGCCTGTCTGAGTCTCTCAATGGAGGTGAGAAGATTAGGGTATAAAAATTTCTAATAATAATAATAATAATAATAATAAAAATAAATCAATGGCCCAAGGACAACGAGAGGTTACTCTGGCTTTCGGAAAACAACCCCGAGAAGTAATTATATATTTATATATATATATATATATATATAGAGAGAGAGAGAGAGAGAGAGAGAGAGAGAGAGAGAGAGAGAGTCTTATAAAATTTATTAAATAAATAGTTAATAATAATAATTTAGCTACATAAAATAAGAATTTAATTAATTAAAAATAGATGAAATGAAATAACTGTAATTTAAATTTAAATAGACTATAAGAGCAAATTTTGGGGCCCTTGTTGCCATTTCTATATCCGCCGCCAGACTGTCCTCCATAACTTCTCCTATAGAAAGGGGGTTGCTGCTGCCCCCTCCGCCTGTTAAAAGATTGAGATTGCTGGGGGTACCCAAAGTCATGGGCAGCTACCCGGACCTCCTGCTTTGACTTGAGGTCCGAATCCGTTTCCGGATTAAACAACCCCTTGCCCTGCATGGGCATATCCTCGGCGAGGGTTTTACCCTCCTCTGAAAGGGAGGCCGTACGCAGCCAAGCGTGACGGCGCAGGGCTGTAGCCTCTGCAAACAGCCTGCCAGAGGTTTCTGCCAAATGTTTTCCCAGGTCCTTTTGAAAACGGGCCAGGGCTAAGGCCTCAACCTGGAGGGCCTTCGGGAGATGACGCCTTTCAGGCGGGAGTAGTTCAAGATATGGAAGGATTCTGTTCCATATAAAGGTTTGGTACCCGCTGAGGTAGGTCGCATAGTGGGCTATACGATTTACTAAGCCTGCAGTGGTGTGCACCTTCCTCCCAATGCCATCCAATTTTCTCCCTTCCTTATCAGCCGGAGTCGTCATGGTGCTCCTAGGGCGGCTAGATTTGGTTAGCTCAGTTACCACCGAATTGGGTTTGGTGGGGCGAGCTAGCCACTTGAATGCTGAGAAGTCAACCTTATATAGAGAGTCTAGACATCTGGGAACGGCAGCCACCAAGGCAGGTGACGTGTCAGGAAGGGAGGCGAGTTTGGCGAGGAAGGGGAGAGCAGGCACAGCCTGTGGGGTGGGGGCCTTCTGTTCGTTGGAGGGGAACATGTGATCCTCCACCGTGTCACTAACTTTAGGGGCTGGCAGATCGAGTGCCCTAACCAGCCTCTCCATCATGATCATAAAGTTATTAAAGTCAGGGGGAACTTGATCCCCACTAAGTTCAGTTCCTTCCGGCTCTGGATCCTGTTCCTCTCCTGAGACGTCAGTATCAGGGTGACGATCATTGTCCTCCACACCAGAAGGGAGCTGCGGTTGCAAGGGCTGCGCCCATTGAGGGGCAACGGCCGCAGGTGCAGCAGGGACTGGTAAGGCCATCGGAGCAGCACACTGCGCGGGCATCGCAGGCTGTGGCATCCCCTGAGGCATCTGGGCTGTAGCCGTCTGTGGAGCTTGCGGGGGAGGGGGGCCCCACGTAGACATAGCCTTGAGTCGTCCATTTCCAGACGGACGAAGCACCGTCGCTGCTGCGTGCGATGGGTTGCGGGCTCCTCCCATTGCGCCTCCTCTCACGGCGATGATGCTTACGGAACCTCTTATGGTGCCTGTGACTCCTCCGAGGGCTTGAAGAAGAGGAAGAGGAGGAGGAAGAAGACGAGGTCGAAGAGGATGCAGACGGTGAACGGCGTCGATGGTGCCTTGATCAATGGGAAGAGCTGCGGGAAGGTGCGCGGGCTCTGGCCCGAGCTGCACCCGATGTCGAGGGGCGTTCAAATGGCCCAGAGGGGACAGGAGGTGCTGGCGAAGTCGCGCTGCCTCTAGATTCAGGGGAGCGGAATATCGGCGTGGAGGGAAGAGTAGGGTTCGCCATCGCCGACATCGCCGTTGACAAGAGGCTTGGCTGAGGCTCTGGAGGTGCAGCTGTCAAAATCAGCTGATTGGCGGCGTCGGGCCTCGACATCGGGGCCTGCGCATGCTCAGTGAGAGTCTCTTGCGCCGCCGGAGCTCGCGCGCCTGCCCCTCCTTCCTCCGACGTCATCACTATAGGCCGCGGCATGGGCTGAGGAGGAGGCGGCATCGCAGGCTGCTGAGGCCTCGCCCAACTTGGGGAGGAGGCTCCTTGCCCCGAAGCCGGCCCGACTTCGGTCCTCGGCGTGGGCAAAAGGGGACGGGCGCACCACCGGAGGCTGCAGCGTCTTGGGCTGGCCAGAGGGGGCGGGCTCCTGCACCGCCACAAGAGGTGAGGAGAAAAGCGCTGTGCTAAGCGCTGTAGCGCCGTCCTCCTTTCGCGCCTTTTTCAACGGGTTTTTCTTTGCCAAAGGCGCTTGGCGGCCATCTTTAGCCTTCACCATCTTAGGTTTTTTGGCTGGATCTCCCTCCTTGGGACCCTCCGGACGCAGAGAACGCGGCCGCTTCGGTGCCCCTTCGTGTGGGGGAGTCAGGGCCTTGAAGTCCACCGGAGGGAGGAGATCAGCATCCAACAAGGGAGGCCGGGATGGAAGGATGCTCTTTTCATACAGAGCAACCTTCAGCCGTGCCTCACGGTTCTTCCTAGTTTGTGTGGTGAAGGATTTACAAATCTGACAATTTCGAGTCAGATGAACTTCACCCAGACAAACTAGACACAGCTGATGTCCGTCCGTGTCAGTACATTCGGACACTGGCCACACTTTTTAAAAGACGTGGTCGCCATCAGAGTTGTTCAGGGAACCAAGCCAGCCAAATAAGCAGGATAGGATGAATAAGAATAGAATGGTCAGTCCAGAAAAAAAGTTCAGTACCAGAATTCAGTCAGAAAGCAGTCCAAATCTCCAAGGTTCTCCTATAGCCTGAGCGGAATAAGAGAACTGAGGGGGTAGCTCCGCTGAGGAAGCTTATATATGGTGGGGCGGGGCTACCAACATTGTGTCAATTTTATCTTCTAGAAGGTTCCGATTAGCTCTGTGTGGCCACAGATATTGCATGAGTACGTATTCGCAGATGATCACGACAGAGAATACAAAGATATAAATATGCCCACTTTCATAAAATTAAAGGAAAATACTACTGAGAACCGTAACACTCAAAAGCAAGTTAAAATGATCAAACAGAGCAATGTATTATCCAATATAACCAGGTATACATTTAGAAATTTTAGTCAACATTTCAACCCAGAAACTCTGGATCAATTTATCCATAAGTCAATTTGAATACTGTACCTTAACTCTTTATTTAAAAAGGAACCATCCCGTTCTGTGAGAAGAATGGTGACAGAACAGAGTCTGGTCATGAGAGAACCTAAAAAGGGGGTGGCCCCATCTACTCTCTCCACCACGACACCACTGCTGGGCCTTTTGAATACCTGGACAGTGGAATGGTTGCCCCGTAGGAGTGACTGCCCCAGAAGCAGCAATGGTGCTTTCTGCTCTCTGTGGAATACCCAGGGGCGGCCCGAGCTCTCCGGGGGGAGTACGTGAACTTTATTTTCGCGCCACCCTCCCGGTGGCTCCCGGTGGCTCCCGGCTGCGCCTGCGCATGCGCAGACTCCCGAGCACATCGACGCGGAGGAACGGGGGGGGAAGAGGGGACTCACGGGGCGGGCTCGCCGCTCACGGACCCGAGGAGGAGCAGGAGGAGGGGGGAGGCCACGAGGGCAGCCCCCATGGAGAGGCAGCAGCAGCAGCAGCAGCGCCCCGGGAAGGGCCCGAAGCCAGAGGCGCATCTTCGTGACGTCACTTCATCGCGCCTCTGCCGAGGAGGAAGGGGAGGAAGGCCTCGCCGGCCGCGCACTGTAAGGATGCCCGGAAGGAGAGATGCCGGAGGGAGGGAGGGAAGGAGGAAGAGGCCTCCCGCGCCTCCTTCCGGGCTCTCCTTCCAGCGCGTGGCGCGTGGCGAGGCCTTCCTCCCTCCCTCCTCGGCAGAGGCGCGACGAAGTGACGTCACGAAGATGCGCCTCTGGCTTCGAGCCCTTCCGGGGCGCTGCTGCTGCCGCTGCGTCTCCGTGGGGCCGCCTCGTGACCTCCCCTCCTCCTGCTCCTCCTCGGGTCCGTGAGCGGCGAGCCCGCCCCATGAGTCCCCTCTTCCCCCCCGTTCGTCCGCGCCGCCGGCTGGCTGTGGCGACACGGCGGCGGGGCGGAGCGGCGCCCCTCCCAGGTGGCCACGCCCCCTCGGGAATGTCGCCCTACGCGACCACGTAGGTCGCTTAATGGGGAAGGCCGACCCTGGGAATAGCCCTCAACTTAGCCTATCAAAATCCATAATTTTGACCCCCTACATTTGCCCTCAATTTATGCATGAGGTTGACTTATACATTTTTTGAATTTTTAAAAATTATATATATACATACATATATACAGTAGATACATACAATCTATGTATCTATGTTCCCCCAAGTATTTTTGCTGTCTGTGCCTCACTGTGCCTCACTTCAGAAGATTTCCGCTCACTTTCTGTGCCTGTAAGAATTAGATTTTGAAAATTTTGGCTTGTTGTGGAAATAAGGATTGGTGATAAAATTTCAGTTGAGACATCCTTTCCCCTTTAGAGGGGGTAGATTTCTCTCACTTCTTGTCTCACCCTGATTCTTAACTATTAGTTATTTGTTAAGTCAGATGTTTGTAACTTGGGGACTGCCTATATGGGCCGGATTTAGCAGAGGTGGTTAATCACCAGCAACACTGCAGTAAATCTTGCCTACCGAAAGGCTGGCAGTTTGAAGCGCATCAGGGTGAGCTCCTGACCTTCAACCCACCTCCCCGCCCACCTAACAATCGAAAACAGCAATGTGAGTAGAAGTCTAGGAATCGCAATACGCGGGGAGGTATTGTAGGCACGGCGTTTCAGAGGAAAGTTATGAACAAAGAAAGCTCTTCAGCAAGGAGATGGAGCGACAGCACCCCCCTGTGGCCGGAACCAAGCACACCCTCCAATAGTTGCCAAATGATGAAAAAAGCATAAGTATATGTCCGTCTGTTTTCTGTTTTGTCAATGTATAATAGTCATTGAATGTTTGTCATATATGTGTTCTGAGATCCGCCCTGCGTCTCCTTCATGGCAAGAAGGGAAGAATATAAGTACTGTAAATAAATAAGTAAATAATAAGGTATCTTGGAAGCAGAACCTGTCTAAACATGAAATTGATTATTTTTTTTCACAAACAGACATCCTTCTGCATTCAAGCTCTGTATCCACAGATTCAACCATCCGTGGGTTAAAAGTATTTTTAAATACCAAAAAGCAAAGTTTGAATTTGCTATTTGTTGTGACCACCTCCCCCTGGAAACCTATTGTGACAGACCATGTGGATCCAGAGTAGGTCTCTACAGTCACTTATAGACCTATCCTTGGAAGACAATCATGTTCGGCCACAAGTGATCACCTATAGCAGTAAATAAGAGATACAGGGGGCCACAGACTAAAGCAAATCTGCCCATAGAGATGCATAAAATGGAAATTATAGGACTTCAAGAAAGAGAAAGGGGTTAAAAGGAGGTGTTTATACAGTGACAAATTGTGGAAATACATTTTAAAAACTTACTTGTCCAACAGAGTCTTGAAATCCTAGACAAAAGAGAAGGACTGAAATGTAATCATATATACATTATTATTTTTTGCATTTATACAGTGTTTTCCTCACCCTTGGGGTGATTAAAAGCAGTTCACAACATAATCAATGGCGAAATTCAGTGCCTCATATGTATAGAACATCACATATCAAATCAATAACATATGACAATCATTTGAAACCATAAAGCTATAAAACAACAATCACAGACACAACGTAAAGCATTTAGACCGTGCATCAATCCCAGGGTTATCTACTTCCATATTTCCATATTACAGTCATTCACCAAATGCCTGCTTGAAAAGCCAGGTCTAAAGTTGTTTACTAAATGCTAGGAGGGAGGGGGCTGATCTAATCTCACTAGCGAGGGAGTTTCATATACGAGGGAGCATCACCCCGAAGGCCCTGTCTCTTGTCTCCACCAGTCATGCCTGTGGGGGCAGCAGGACCTCCCCGGCAGTTCTTAGTGTTCTAACTGGCTCCTAAAGGGAGGTGAGTTTGGACAGGTAAGCTGGACCGGAACTATTTAGGGATTTATAGGCTAAAGCCAGTACTGACAGCCAGTGGAGTTGACACAACAGGGGGGTGGTATGCTCCTTGTATGCTGCATCGGTGAGCAACCTGGCTGCGGCCCATTAGATTGCTAGAAGTTTCTGAACAGTATTCAAAGACAACCCAACATAGAACGCGTTGCAGTAATCTGTTCAAGATGTGATGATAGCATGGACCACTCTGGCCAAGTCTGGCTTCTCAAGGTACAGGAGCAGCTGGCGCACAAGTTTTAATTGTGTGAATGCTCCCCTGGCCACTGCCAAAACCTGAGGTTCCAGGCCCAGAGAGGAATCCAGGAGAACTCCCAAGCTGCACCTCTGTCTTGTCTGCATTGAGTTTCTATTTGTTTGCCCTCATCCTGGCCGTCCCAGCTGCCAAGCACCAGTTCAGGACCCAAACAGCAGCAGGTGGAAAGGAGTAGTAGAGTTGAACGTCATCTTTGCGCAGGTGGCATTGAACTCTAAAACTCCCAGTGGCTTCATGTAGATGTTAAATAACATGGGGAAAAGTATTGAACCCTGTGAGACCCCACAGGACAAAGGCGGGAAGGGGGGGGGGAGCTGAGCAAGTGTCCCCGAACAACACCTTCTCACTTCCAATTCAATAAAAAGTATTGTTTTATCTCTATCATTATCTGCGAGTATCATTATTATTCAACAACCTTGGAAAAATCCCCTCATGTCAAAATAAGTTGGAAATAAGTAAAAACTATTGCAAACTACAGCACCTCATAATGGTCAATAATAGAGGTATATTACTTACAATTTGACACTCAGACACGCAAAATTTAGTATGAGATAGTTATGTGGGTCAGTGATTAGAGCATGATCTGGAAAAGAAACGTTATGAGGAGCGGCTTAAAGAGCTGGGCATGTTTAGCCTGCAGAAGACTGAGAAGAAACATGATGAGGGCCATGGATAAATATGTGAGGGGAAGTCATAGGGAGGAGGGAACAAGCTTGTTTTCTGCTGCCCTGGAGACTAGGATGCAGAACAATGGCTTCAAACTACAGAAAAGGGGATTCCACCTCAACATTAGGAAGAACTTCCTAACTGTGAGAGCCTTTCAGCAGTGGAACTCTCTACCCCAAAGTGTGGTGGAGGCTCCTTCTTTGGAGGCTTTTAAACAGAGGATGGATGGCCATCTGTTGGGGGTGTTTTCAACACGATTGCCCTGCTTCTTGGCAGGGGTTGGACTGGATCGCCCAAGAGGTCTTTTCCAACTCTATGATTCTATGATTTCTGATCAGTTTTGACCTTAGATTAGTCTATCTCAAAAAGCTGTTGAGAAGATATAATTGCATAAGAACATAAGAAGAGCCATGCTGAATCGGGCCTCAGCCCATCTAGTCCAGCATTCTGTGTCACACAGTGGCCCACCAGTTGTACACAGGGATCTCTAGCAGAAAGGAGGGCAAAACCCTCACCTGCTCCCGACCCCCACAACCAGTACCCGGGAAAATCCTGCCTGCCTCCATCAACACAGAGGTGGCACTTGGATGTCCATTTCAGTAGCTACTGATTCCCTTGGTATCCATGAATCTGTCTAATCCTGCCTTGAAGCTGTCCAGGCTGACAGCTGTCACAACCTCCTCTGGAAGTGAGTTCCATAACCCAATGACCCTCTGGGTGAAGAAATATTTCCCTTTATTATTCCTAACTTTCCTACCTTGGAGCTTTAGGGAGTGCCCCCTAGTCCTAGTGTTGTGTGACAGAGAAAATATTTTTTCTTTATTCACCTTTTCTATCCCATGCATGATTTATACACTTCGATCAAGTCACCTCTTAAACGCCGTCTTTCAAGGCTGAAAAGACCAAGGCGTTGCAACCTGATTTCGTAAGGGAGCTGCTCCATCCCTTGGATCATTCTTGCCCTTTTCTGTACCTTTTCCAGTTCCGTTATATCCTTCTTGAGGTGCGGTGACCAGAATTGTACACAGTACTCCAGATGTGGCCTCACCATAGATTTGTAGAGAGGCAATACAACATTTGACGACCTATTTTCGATTCCCTTCCTGATCATGCCAAGCATAGAATTTGCTTTTTACTGCTGCTGCGCACTGGGTTGACATCTTCATTGAGCTGTCCACCAAAACCCCAAGATCCTTTTCCTGGTTTTGTCTCAGAAAGCTTTGATCCCATCAGTTGATAAGTGTATTTGGGGTTCTTTGCCCCGATGTGCATGACTTTACACTTGTTTAGGTTAAAATGCATTTGCCACTTTGTTGCCCATTCACTCAATTTCGAGAGATCTTTCTGGAGCTCTTTGCAATCAGTTTCATTTTAACTACCTGAACAGTTTAGTGTCGTCTGCAAACTTTGCTACCTCAGAATTTACTCCTACATCCAGGTCATTAATGAATAAATTAAAAGTAACGGACCCAAAACTGAACCTTGGGGTACGCCACTTCTCACCTCTTTCCACCCAGAGAAATGTCCGTTTATTACCACCCTTTGTTTCCTACAGTTTAGCCAGGTTCCAATCCAGGACAAGACCTGTCCTCTGATTCCATGGCTGAAGAGCTTATTTAGGAGCCTTTGGTGCTCCTTTTTTAAAATTTATTTTTATTGAGTTGTTTTACATACATGAATAAAACCACAAAAGAATTCAAGAGTAAAATAGATTGGATAGAGAAAAAGAAGCCATGAGGAGCCATGAGGACATCTATATCACCTTGACCGCCAAGATGAAGGCTAGGAAAAATAAGCATATATAAATGGCATTTATACACAGCAGCCTCTCTGGATTTGCAAGATTCACTTCTGGGACCTTCTTGCGGATGTCACAAAGTGCAGATGTTGACCATAGAATTGCATTGAAGAACCTAGATATTCTGAGAGGTGTGTTCTCTCAGGTTAAAGAAAATAGCATTTATAATTCATGCTCTCCCCCTTTTATATGGGTTCTGTGATCGTAACCCAGTGAATGTGGGGGATCTCTGTAGACTCTTGCCTACCTTAAGAAAGGCAATGTGATCTGTAGTGACCAATGCTGCTTGGATGTTGGCAAGAGTCTCAGCTTGCGAATCCTTGTTTTCTTTCAAGAAAGTCAAGGTGGCCTTCATCTTTTTCAGGTTTTCCTCTTTCATCTCCTGCACATACTTATTATTGAGTTGTTCTTTTTCGTGCAAGATCTTGTAAAGAACATCAAAAGCTTTTGAAATTTCCTTCAAGTTATATGCAGTCACACTCTGAAACCAGGAAAAAATATCATTTTCAATTTTAATATTGATAGTTAAAGAAAGCATCAAATACACCAGGAGGGATATCTTGCAGCCTGCATGCCGCATTGAAAGGGTGGGAGTCAGAATTAACAAACTGATTAATTGATTAATTGGAGCTCTTCCTTTGAATTAAACTATCACACAACCAAAACCCGTTTTACCTCCAGTGTTGTAATTTCTTTTTCCTGCAGAGATTCCGCTCTAGTGATAGACGTCAGATTCTTCTTCAGTACCTTCCGATATGGCTTCAGTGTTTCCTGAGGAGCACAGAAACCCAAACATCAGTTTAAAAAATCCTTCTTTTTTAAAATTTATTTTTATTGAGTTGTTTTACATACATAAATAAAACCACAAAAGAATTCAAGAGTAAAATAGATTGGATAGAGAAAAAGAAGAAAAAGAAGAAAGGGAAGCAGAAACAGAGAGAGGGTGAAGAATGCCAGAGTCCAGGGGATATTAGAACGGAGGAGCTAGAAATGTGTACAGTATATTTTTGACAGAAGAAAACAAATTATTGGGGGGAAAGGAACCTGTGACCCTTCAGGCTCCAGTTGTTTCATTATCCTTGATCAAAGAACATGGAAGGTGGGGCTTCTGGGAATTAGAGTATAAATAATAATAATATAATAATAAAACTTTATTTATACCCCACCACCATCTCCCAAAGGGACCTGGGGCAGCTCACAAAGAAGGTCATTATATTCTAATTGGTTCTCTATTTTATGCGTGCAAACAGCTTAAGATGGAAACTTTACGTCTCTTGCATTGACCCTGGCTTGCTTAACTAATGGACAAACACTGGACTTATCTCTCTCTCTCTCTCTCTCTCGGCATTACTTCGCGAACGAAGATTCAGGAAGGACTCATCCCACGCTTTTTACAAGCGCGTTGATGACTAAAAAGGCCAATCTGAGCTAGGCAAGTTCGGTTGCAGAAAGCGCAGCAGAAAGTCTCCTTGGGTGATGTTTTTTCCAAGTTGCGGTTCTTTCTGCGTTGTCGTTTCTCTTCGAGACCCATTCGGCGTGTCTTCTCGAAAGAGGCCGCAGCATTGTGGATAGTGCTTCTCCATGCCTCCCGATGTGAGGCCAGGGTGGACCATTGTTGGTGATCAATCTGGCCAAGCCTGAGATGTTGTTTCAGGGAGTCCTTATATCTCTTTTGGGGGCGCCTCTCTTGCGCTGACCCGTGGCGAGTTCACCGTAGAGTAGTATCTTTGGGAGGCGGTGGTCCTCCATCCTAGAGACGTGCCCTGCCCAGCGCAGCTGTGTTCTCAATAGCATGGCCTCAATGCTGGTGATCCCTGCTTGCTCAAGGACAGCAACATTCGTCACATAGTCGGTCCAGTGTATATTTAGGATTGTGCGAAGACAGCGCTGATGAAAGCGCTCGAGGAGTCGTAGGTGTTGGCGATAGGTGACCCATGTTTCAGACCCATAGAGGAGAATGGACAGTATGATAGCTCTGTACACACTGATTTTGGTGCTTTGTCTCAGGTGCTTGTTGCTCCAGACTCTTTTGTGAAGCCTTCCGAATGCACTATATGCCTTTGATAATCTGTGATCTATCTCTTTGTCAATCTTGGCGTCTGAAGAGATGATGCTTCCCAGGTAGGTGAACTGCTGAACGGACTTAAGCACAGATGTGCCTATGCTGACGTGAGGATGGTGGTGTTCTTCCTGTAGTGCGGGCTGGTAGAGGACTTCTGTTTTCTTCAGGCTGACTTCCAGCCCAAACAGCTCTGCAGCTGTTGCAAAGCAGGATGTGAGGCGCTGCAGGGCTGCTTCTTGGGCGACAAGGGCAGCATCGTCAGCAAAAGTAGCTCACGGACTAGATAGTTTAGAGTCTTGGTGCGAGCCCTCAGACGGCTTAAGTTGAACAAGCTACCATCAGTACGATAGCGTATATATATGCCGTCTTCTTCTTGTAGGTCTGCCATAGCCCTTTGGAGCATCATGCTGAAGAAGATTGTAAATAGGGTTGGTGCAAGAACACAACCTTGTTTCACTCCATTAGTTATGAGAAAGGGCTCCGAGAGAGCATCGCCATATCTGACTTGACCGTGCTGGCCCTCATGTAACAGGACAATCATTTTGAGGAACTTGGGGGGACATCCTAGACGTTCCAGGATCTGCCACAGACCTTTCCTGCTCACAGTGTCGAAGGCTTTGGTGAGGTCGACAAATGTTACATAGAGTCCTAACTTATCTAAGACAAGTCAAACCCGCATTTTGGACTTTAGGAGAGCTGACTTCCGAAAAATGAAGGAAATACTGAGCTCTATTCCAAAAAAAGATTCATCCAGCCATGGATAGGGTAGTCTGGCCTTTAACCTTGACACAACATTCTAGAGACATCATCAAAACCATCCACAAATTCTGGCCCATCATTCAAGACATCCCTGGACTACAACAACCCCCCATGGTTGCTTACAAACGCACCAGAAGCATCAGGGATGCTGTGGTACACTCCTCACTTAGATCTCCTAGGATTAAGAGTTCTTTAACATCCAAGACTCATCCTTGTGGGAATTGTGCCCAATGTCGCTTTGTGTACCCAGATAAGGAGATCTATAGCCCGGGTCGCTCCTGCACCTTTAAATTTCAAGACTTTTTCTGTTGCAACAGCCACTCCCTGGTATATGGAATTTGATGTCCTTGTGGACTTATTTACATAGGGGAAAGTCGAAGAAAATTGAAAGTGCGCTTTTGAACACAGGTCACGCGTCCGAATTTATCTGAGGACTCCCGTTTTATGTTCACTGCAAACTCTTGTCCCATGGCCCTGAGTCTCTCCGTTTCTTTGGCATCCAGAAGGTCTCTGTCCCAGCACACAGAGACTTAGATACAGCTTTAATTAAAGCAGAAACTCAACAAATCATCAACTATCGCACAGAGACACCTTTTGGGCTCAATGAGAAACTTTCCCTTGCTGCTTTACTCAGATGATCCCCCTAATTGTTGGGCTGATTGCTTCAGGGTTATAGCCTAGTTGGCTTTTTCTTTTCCTTGTTCATTGCCATCATGATACTTCACATGCTTATGTTATTGAGCCTTTACTATCAGGTAAATATGCTACGCTTTGTTTAAATGTCCTAATGCATATTCTATATGATGTACCGTGCTGTATGGTTCATTGTGCTGTGATGTTGTATATATTTATATTCCAGATCATTATGTCTGCCACATATTGAATATTATCATTTGAATAGAGAATTATTTTGACCTTGACAAAGACTTCGGTCGAAACGAGTCCAGTGGAATTCCGGGGTATTTACTCCCTCGTTGGTCCTTCCACCAGTGGCCTCAGACGTTTCTTCGCCTCTCGGAGTTGGGGCACACAGGGGCTGTTGATCTTGGCTGCCTTTTCGGCCTACTATCCTGCATTTTCGGCGTTCCCCAAACACCCAGCGCCTCCTGTTTTCCCTTCTCCATCTGCCGCGCCCAAACCCTGGCCTCACGGCCCGATATTTTCCTTTGGGAAGAATACCACTTTGTTTTGAAGCGGCTGCGACTTCGCCTGGAGCCCTCTCCCCGCCTGGCGCATCCCACGGGTATTTCCCGCTGACATTGTGCTATTCCTGCCTGGGACTACACAGGATATCATTACGAGTGACTATAACTTGATTTATACATTATTTCATTTGTGTAGTGTTCTATTGTTAGAACGGG
The DNA here is from genome assembly GCA_030556195.1 of Anolis apletophallus. Lineage (NCBI taxonomy): Eukaryota > Metazoa > Chordata > Lepidosauria > Squamata > Anolidae > Anolis > Anolis apletophallus. Next base: position 186,778,852 of record JARBWK010000001.1, on the reverse strand, counting down.
GGGGATTCCTGGGTGTTTTCCAGACACCAGTGTGTATGCTATTTGGATTTAAAGCATTATATGATACATTTACGCATTTTGTATCTATCTTTCTTTGCATTTCATGTATATTACCTATAGGGTGTTCCACAGTGGAAATACTGAACAGCATCGCGTGGACACATGTACTAAAAGACAAGGGAGTTACAGATGGATGGGAGTTTTTCAAGAGTGAAATACTCAAGGCGCAATTGCAAACAGTGCCAACAAAAAGAAAAAAATAGGACAAGTGCAAAGAAGCCAGAATGATGTCCAAAGAACTTCTAACTTCTAGCTCAAAGAACTTTTGAGCTAAGACTCAAAAGAGACATGCACAAGAAGTGGAAAAAGGGAGAAATCACCAAAGAATAATTCAAACAAATAGCCAACTCTTGTAGGGAAAAGGACAGCAAAGCTAAAGCACAAAATGAGCTCAGGCTTGCCAGGGACATTAAACACAATAAAAAGGGCTTATTTTCTTATTTCAGTAGAAAAATGAAGAACAAGGAGGAAATAGGACCTCTTCGAGGGAGATGGGGCAAGGCTAACAGAGGATAGGGAAAAGGCAGAACTACTTAAGGCCTTCTTTGTCTCGGTCTTCTCACAAAAAGAAAGTTGCGTGTGCAAGAGTGATACACCTCGCACCATTATAAATAATGCAAAGACAAGTGGTTGGATGAAAATGGCCACAACTAATTTATTGAAAACAAGAACAAGGATTGGCGGCCAAGCATGGGCCCTGGGTCAGGGGTCGGACAGCCCATGCATGTCCTAATGCACTTGGAGGCCTGGGTGCCACCGGCCCAATACCGGTCCAGAGAAACTCAGCACACCAGGGAGCCACGGCGTTATCCCCCCTACCAACCAAGGGGGCGATAAGCCAGCCCGCTCCAGGGCCCATGTGACACGCCACGCCAGGCACAGAGTTGTGACAAAGAGAATAAACACAACCAGTGATAAATGCCACCATGAAAAAAATATATAAACAAAGAGGAACAACCCAACATGCAATAAAAGAAGTAGGGAGGTTGGGAGGAAAAACTGTCTCTGGCCCCCCCATGCTCGCGGACGTCCCGGGCAGCCTTAAATGCGCTGCCCGGGCGGAGGTGAAGGCCAGCCGGCTAACGTCAGGGAGCAGGGCGGGGCCACCCCTACCGTTGGACAGCCAGCGTGGGTGGCGGGAAACCTTCCCGTCACCCCCAGGGGCTTCTGGGGAGAAGAAGCCTCCTCCCGTCTAACAAGATGGCGGTGAGAACAGCCACCGCCCCGCAACCTGCCCGGCCGGTGAATCGGCCAAGCCCATAATCTTCAACCTTAGGAAGATGGAGTGGATGAGGGATTAGGGGACATCCAACCTCAAATTGGGAAACAAGATGTCCAGGAATACCTGGCTGCTCTAAATGAGTTCAAGTCCCCAGGGCCAGATCAACTACACCAAGAGTATTGAAGGAAATAGTGGAAGTCATCTTCGAACCATTGGCAATAATTTTTGAGAGTTCTGGGAGAAATTCCAGCAGATTGGAGGAGGGCCAATGTGGTCCCAATCTTCAAGAAGGGAAAAAAGGATGACCCAAACAATTACCGTCTGGTTAGCCTCACGTTGATACCAGGCAAGATTCTGGAAAAGATTGTTAAGGAAGTGGTCTGCAAACACTTAGAAACAAATTGCTAATACGTAGTCAACATCAAAAACAAGTCATGCCAGACTAATCTGATCTCTTTTTTTGATAGAGTTAAAAGCTGGGTAGATGCAGGGAATGCTGTGGATGTAGCACACCTGGATTTCAGTAAAGCCTTTGACAAGGTCCCCCATGACCTTCTGGCAAACAAACTAGTCCAATGTGGGCTAGGCCAGTGTTTCCCAACCTTTTTTGAGCCGCGGCACACTTTTAACATTAAAAAAATCCGGGGGCACACCACCAACCAAAATGACACTCTAACACAGTAAAGAATGGCTGGGGGGTGGCCTGCTGGGAGCAGCTGCTGGGAGTACGAAGCGGGGAGGGGCGGAGCCAGGCTGCGCCATGCCCCACCCCTCCCTCGGCTTCAGCTCTCCCACAGCTTCTCGCCCCAAGCAGCAGGAGTTCGGCAGGAGGAGGGGGGAAGGAAGGGGGGCAGAGAGTTTTTCTCGCGGCACACCTGATGATCGCTCACGGCACACTAGTGTGCCACGGCACACTGGTTGAGAAACACTGGGCTAGGCAAAACTACGGTTAGGTGGATCTGTAATTGGTTAAGTGATTAACCCAGAGGGTGATTCTCCCCAATGCTTCCTCTTCATCCTGGAAAGAAGTGAAGCGTGGAGTGCCATAAGCAGGGCTCCGTCCTGGGCCCGGTCCTGTTCAACATCTTTATTAAGGACTTATTAAGGACTTAGATGAAGGGTTAGAAGGCATGATCATCAAGTTTGCAGTCAACACGCATGGCTCGAGAACAGTACGTGTGAAAAAGATCTTGGGTTCCTCGTGGACAACAAGTTAAACATGAGCCAACAATGTGATGCGGTGCAAAAAAAGCCAATGGGATTTAGGAGCATTGTTTCGAGATACAGGGAAGTCATTCTATCCCTCTATTCCGCCTTGGTTAGACTACACCTGGAATATTGTGTCCAATTCTGGGCACCACAATTGAAGAGAGATATTGACAAGCTGGAAAGTGTCCAGAGGAGGGCAACAAAAATGATCAAGGGTCTGGAGAACAAGACTCATGAGGAGTGGCTTAAAGAGCTGGGCATGTTTAGCCTGAAGAAGAGAAGGCTGAGAGGAGACATGATAGCCACCTATAAATATGTGAGAGCTGTTCAGCAGTGGAACTCTCTACCGCGAAGTGTGGTGGAGACTCCTTCTTTGGAGGCTTTTAAACAGAGGCTGGATGGCCATCTGTTGGGGGTGCTTTGAATGCGATTGCCCTGCTTCTTGGCAGGGGGTTGGACCGGATGGCCATGAGGTCTCTTCCAACTCTATGATTCCATGATTATCTCTTAGTTTCTCACAGAGAGAATTAAGGAGGGAACTGGGTTGTTGTAGGTTTTTCGGGCTGTATGGCCATGTTCTAGAAGCATTCTCTCCTGACGTTTCGCCTGTATCTGTGGCAAGCATCCTCAGAGGTTGTGAGGAGGGAACTGTTTTTTTTAAAGACAGCAGCATCTGCTCTTTTCTTTTAGGACTACAACTCTTATCATCCATTGTCAGACTACCATTGTCAGACTACTGACACCAGACTGGCATGGCTCAATGCTATGGAATCATGGGAGTTGTAGTTCTAAAAGGCTTTAATCTCACTAAAATACAACTGCCTCACCAAACGACAACCCTTAGGATTCCACTGAACCATGCTAGTTAAAGTGGTGTCAACCTGCATTAATTCTACAATGCAGTGTCCCCCTACTCACAAATGCATGTTTAGGTTTTCATGAGACATGTTGTGTTCCCATACCTTTTGTTACCACAAATTACGTATGCATCCATCTCTCTTATAAATCAACAGACAACATAAAGGCGTGAATAAGCATACACACAATGTAATTGAGGGGAAAACACAACACTGTTTTTAGCTAAACCTGAAAGGGTTCATCTCCACCGTAGAATTAATTAATGCACCTGGAGAGTACTTTGGCTGGATCGACACTGCCATATAACTCAGATTATCAAAGCAGATAATCCACACTATCTACTTTGAACTGGATTATATGAGTCCACATTGCCATATAATCCAGTTTTAAACAGATAATCTGGAGTTTATATGTCAGTGTAGAAGGGGCCTTAAACTGCTATGCCTCAATGCAATGGAATCCTGGGATTTGCAGTTTGATGAAGCCCTAGTAGTCTTTGGGAGAGAAATCTAAAAATCTTGTAAAGTTTCTACGATTCCATAACATTGAGCCATGGCAATTAACGTACACACTGCAAAGTTATAAACATTTTCCTTGCAAACTACTCATAGGGTTGCTGTGAGTTTTCTGGGGTGTATGGCCATGTTCCAGAAGCATTATCTCCTGACATTTCCCCTGCATCTATGGCAGGCATCCTCAGAGGTTGCGAGGTCAGTTGGAAACTAGGAAAAGGGGGTTTATATATCTGTGGAATGTCTGGGGTGGGAGAAAGAACTCTTGTCTGTTGGAGCAAGGTGTGAATGTTTCAGTTGGCCTGGCATTTAATGGCCTAGCAGTTTTCAAGGTCTTGCTTTTTACTGCCTGGGGGAATATTTTGTTGAGATAGGACAATATGATATAGAACCGCAAAAAATAAGATTGGAATTTGAACTCTCTCTCACACACACACACACACACACACACACACACACACACACACTTTTTACTACAATTTTTTTCTCTTCCTTTTTGTTTTTCTTACACATAGTTTTAAAGCTTTTTACAACTTTTAAAGATTTTTTCCTTCTCCTTTTCTCAATTCTAGTTTTTACCCAGCTTTATTCTCTACTTTCCTACTTTTCTATAAACACATTGTTCTCCCACTTTCTATGTAAATAAAATTTCAATAAAGATTATTATTTTTTTAAAATCTGGTTTCTGCCTCCTGCAGAATTCTGGGGTTTGTAGTTTAGTGAGGCTGTTAAAGGCTCCTCCCTAAACTACATAGTCAAGAATTCTGCAGGAGGCAGCAACCGGATTTAAAGTGGATTCATTCTCTAGTGCAGGGGTGCTCACACTTTTTCAGCATGCGAGCTACTTATAATACAACCAAGTCAAAATGATCTACCTACCCCCTACAAAAATGTGAAACATATAACAATATCTGCTTTGAACTGGGTTTTCTGAGTCCACACTGCCATATAATCTTATTCAAAGCAGATAATTTGGGATTTTATTCAACTGTGTGGAAAAGACCTCAGATAACCCAGGGCCGGCAGCACTTGGGCGGCGTCAGGAGCCTGCGGGGCGGGACTGAGCCTTCCTCCCACCCTGCCTGCGATCTACCAGAACACCCTACGCCAGTGTTTTTCAACCTTTTTTGAGCCGCGGCACATTTTTTACATTTACAAAATCCTGGGGCACACCACCAACCAAAATGACACAAGATGACACTCTAACACAGTAATACCTATAGTTATTATGTTTTTAAATGTATTTATACACTCAGTGTGAAACCTGGACCTGTTTCGATGAACACAACATAGATATCCTGGCAGGAATGGCAGAAAGACACAAACTTCCCACACAGAATTCCCATAACCAAGAGAAAATACTATAAGAGTTTGGTGGGCATTGACCTTGAGTTTTGGAGTTGTAGTTCACCTATATCCAGAGAGCACTGTGGACTGAAACAATGTTGGATCAGGACCAAACTTGGCAAGAACACTCAATATGCCCAAATGTGAACACAGATGGAGTTTGGGGAAAATAGACCTTGACATTTGGGAGTTACCGTTTCTGGGATTTATAGTTAACACACAATCAAAGAGCATCCTGAACTCTTGCAACAATGGAATTGAACCAAACTTGGCATATTGAACTCTCATTACCAACAGAAAATACTGAAAGGGTTTGCTTGGGAATTGACCTTGAGTTTGGAAGTTGTAGTTCACCTACACCCAGAGAGCATTGTGGACTCAAACAATGTTATGTTATGTTGTTGTTCTCATGCTGCCGCCATTTTGATCCGAGGGGGCAGCGTGAGCGTGTTCAGGAGGGGAGGGGGGAGGGAGGAAGACGTGACCCGTGTGGGTGCTACTGCGCAGACTCGCCCCAGAGCAAAGCAAGGCAAAGCGAGCAGAGAGAGGCTGGGAAGAAGGGAGCCCGAATGGAGAAGAAAAAGTGTTCGGCAGGAGGGGAAGAAAGGGTATTGGAGGTTCCAACTTCCCACGGCACACCTGATGATCGCTCACAGCACACTACTGTGCCATGGCACACAGGTTGGGAAACACTGCCCTACGCGATCTACCAGTAGATCGTGATCTACCTAATGAGCATGCCTGCTCTAGTGTGATGAGACCTGGCCAGGCCGGATCCTTCTCCAGAGGAGATGCGCACTTGGGTGTGTGTGGAGGAAGGGCGTGGGTCTCACCTGGGCGACTTGCATTGCGTCCTTGGTGGGCAGGAGACAGTGCCTCTGGTGCCGGGCCACATCCCGGCAGATCACGCAGATGAGGAGGCGGTCCTGGAGGCAGAACAGCTTGAGGGGCTTGTTGTGCTTCTCGCAGAAGTCCTCCTTCCCCGGCAGCACCTCCAAGTGGCGGACCTTCCTAGCCATATTGGCCAAGGCGCGGTTTTGCACCAGGTTCGGCAGCTGGAAGGGGAGTCGGCACTCCGGGCAGAGCGCCCCTTGAGCCCCTGGGGACAGGCAGCCCTGGAGGCAGGCCAGGCAGAAGTTGTGCCCGCAGCTCAGCATGTGCGGGTCCTGGAAGAGGCCCAGGCAGACGGAGCACTTCAGGTCTTCCTCCAGGCTGGAAGCCATGGCGCTGGGGTGCGCGCGCACTCTCCTGGCTTCTCTCCCCGTGGTACAGGCCAGGCTCCTCTTTGCACTGCTGCTTTCACTTTTGTTGCCAACTGTAATAATAATAATCATCATCATCAATCATCATCATCTTTATTTAAAACCCGCCACCATCTCCCCAAAGGGGACTCGGGGCGGCTAACAAGAGGCCAAAATGACAAATAAAATAAACAGTATAACATCACATAATGTAATCAACACACGGGCGGGCTGGATGCATGGGATAAAAAGTTAAAAGGTTAAAACCCTGGGTGTGATAGGGGCACAAAGTGCATTTGTAAGAAAGGAGCCCAAGAAGGAGGCGCAATGGCGTTGAGCTGCTTTATCGTGAGGGCGGGCCGAGTTGCAGGTGGGAACACACTGTAGCGTACTGGCCTCCTGTGCAGGGCTGGTCTTTGGCTCCTGAAAGGCCAAAACCCAAGCAGCCGTTTTCTTACCTCAGAGCCAGGAGGGGCGGAGCCAACAGGCAGCCTTGAGGGTATGTGGAACCACCTGATTGGTTCATAGCCCTGGAGGGAAAGTGGGCGGAGCTAAGGCAAGGCAAGGAAAAAGGAGCCATTCTAATGTCAGTTGGGAGTTTGAAATAGCAGTTGGAGTTTGGGATTCGAAAAGGGAGGAAGATTAGCCTGTGCTCTATAATAGTCCTCTCCATATAGGCATATAGTGCATTTGGAAGGCTTCACAAAATAGTCTGGAGCAACAAGAACCTGAGGCAAAGTACCAAAATCAGTGTGTACAGAGCTATCATACTGTCCATCCTCCTCTATGGGTCTGAAACATGGGTCACCTATCGCCAACACCTACGACTCCTCGAACGCTTTCATCAGCACTGTCTTCGCACAATCCTGAATATACACTGGACCGACTATGTGACTAATGTTGCTGTCCTTGAGCAAGCAGGGATCACCAGCATTGAGGCCATGCTATTGAGAACACAGCTGCGCTGGGCAGGGCACGTCTCTAGGATGGAGGACCACCGCCTCCCAAAGATACTACTCTATGGTGAACTCGCCACGGGTCAGCGCAAGAGGCGCCCCCCCAAAAGAGATATAAGGACTCCTGAAACAACATCTCAGGCTCGGCCAGATTGATCACCAACAATGGTCCACCCTGGCCTCACATCGGGAGGCATGGAGATGCACTATCCACAATGCTTGTGTGTAGTTGTACCTTCGGTTCCTGTGAGCCGCCGCGAGCCTCAGGGAGTCAGCGGCATAGAAACCCGAATAATAAAATAAATAATAAATAAATGCTGCGGCCTCTTTCGAGAAGACACGGCGAATAAGTCTCGAAGAGAAACGACAACGCAGAAAGAACCGCAACTTGAAAACAACATCACCCAAGGAGACTTTCTGCTGTGCTTTCTGCAACCGAACTTGCCTATCTCAGATTGGCCTTTTTAGTCATCAACGCGCTTGTAAAAAGCGTGGGATGAGTCCTTCCTGAATCTTCGTTCGCGAAGTAATGCCGAGAGAGAGAGATAATAGTCACTTCAGAGGAAGAACGATTGGTTTGAACAGACCCTGGAGAATTGGGCTTTTGTTTTTAAGGAACCGTTTAGTGGAATACTAAAAGTTTCTCAGTTTGGAGGTTTTGACTGACACCTGTCATTCAAGCACTGAATATTGCACCCACTCACCTTCTGAGCCTCCTCTCAATAAACAAATAAACATCTTTCTTTGTTCTTACCACACAAAAGCCTCCTTGTGCCTCACCTACAAATTACACCTATAAAGAGGTCGCTTGTGGAAGTCGTCTATATTTGGTGGCAGCGTGTAATAAACTTATTTATTTATTTACTCCATTTCTATTCCGCCCTTGTTCTCACCTCGCAGGGGACTCGGGACAGATTACAATGTACACATTACATTTAGACACACAAACACACAAGACAGACAGAGGCAATGTTTTAAACATCTGTCGCACTCCACACCTCAGTGTGTTTCCTGGAGATATTTTTATGGCCTCGTAAATCAGTTAAATTAAGCCTCCACACTAAGTGGTACCTTAATTTCCTACTTGACAGTTGCAACTGTCTTTTGGGTTGCAAAGGTCAACAACAGGCTACACAATAGGTCGAGAGCCCACCACGACCCAGGCAGGCCTCGAACTCATGACCTTCTGGTCAGTAGAGATCTTATGCAGCTGACACCCAGCCAGCTGTGCCACATTTAATAAGAAAATAAAAGACACAGAATCCACTACAGTTTGAGTAGTTTCCTCTACAAAGTGGGGAAACTTCTCTAACGGCTATCTGGGTATCCTCCTTACATTTTGGTGGCAGTGGGGTGGGATGATAAAGAACCCCCCCCCCCCCTTGCCTGAAGATTTGTTTTGCCCTGTTCGGGTCTTTTACATCAACTTTCCGGAAGGGGAGGGTGCAGCTTGGAAAAGGTGACCATAGGCTATAGCAAAGGCCTGGGCAAACTTGGGCCCTCCGGGTGTTTTGCACTTCAACTCCCACAATTTCTATCAGCATCAGGCTCCTTCCTTTCCCCCCTCAGCCGCTTAAGTTTGCCCAGGCCTGATATAGCTGTACAGGCCTGGGCAAACATGGGCCCTCCAGGTGTTTTTGGACTTCAACTCCCACAATTTCTATCAGCCTCAGGCCCCTTAAGCCACCTAAGTTTGCCCAGGCCTGATATAGCTGTACAGGCCTGGGCAAACATGGGCCCTCCAGGTGTTTTTGGACTTCAACTCCCACAATTTCTATCAGCCTCAGGCCCCTTAAGCCACCTAAGTTTGCCCAGGCCTGATAGCTGTACACAGGCCTGGGCAAACATGGGCCCTCAGGTGTTTTTGGACTTCAACTCCCACAATTTCTATCAGCCCCAGGCCCTTAAGCCACCTAAGTTTGCCCAGGCCTGATATAGCTGTACAGGCCTGGGCAAACATGGGCCCTCCAGGTGTTTTTGGACTTCAACTCCCACAATTTCTATCAGCCTCAGGCCCCTTAAGCCACCTAAGTTTGCCCAGGCCTGATATAGCTGTACAGGCCTGGGCAAACATGGGCCTCCAGGTGTTTTTGGACTTCAACTCCCACAATTTCTATCAGCCTCAGGGCCTAAGTTTGCCCAGGCCTGATATAGCTGTACAAGCCATGGGCCCCTAAGTTTTTGACTTCCAGGCCTGATCAGCCTAGGCTGTACAGGCCTGGGCAAACATGGGCCCTCCAGGTGTTTTTGGACTTCAACTCCCACAATTTCTATCAGCCTCAGGCCCCTTAAGCCACCTAAGTTTGCCCAGGCCTGATATAGCTGTACAGGCCTGGGCAAACATGGGCCCTCCAGGTGTTTTTGGACTTCAACTCCCAGGCCCCAATTTCTATCAGCCTCAGGCCCACAATTTCTATCAGCCACCTAAGTTTGCACAGGCCTGATATAGCTGTACAGGCCTGGGCAAACATGGGCCCTCCAGGTGTTTTGGACTCCAACTCCCACAATTTCTATCAGCCTCAGGCCCTTAAGCCACCTAAGTTTGCCCAGGCCTGATATAGCTGTACAGGCCTGGGCAAACATGGGCCCTCCAGGTGTTTTTGGACTTCAACTCCCACAATTTTTCTATCAGCCCCAGGCCCCTTAAGCCACCTAAGTTTGCACAGGCCTGATATAGCTGTACAGGCCTGGGCAAACATGGGCCCTCCAGGTGTTTTTGGACTTCAACTCCCACAATTTCTATCAGCCTCAGGCCCCTTAAGCCACCTAAGTTTGCCCAGGCCTGATATAGCTGTACAGGCCTGGGCAAACATGGGCCCTCCAGGTGTTTTTGGACTTCAACTCCCACAATTTCTATCAGCCCCAGGCCCCTTAAGCCACCTAAGTTTGCACAGGCCTGAGGCCTATGGGCTGGACTTCAACTCCCACAATTTCTACAGGCCTGGGCAAACATGGGCCCTCCAGGTGTTTTTGGACTTCAACTCCCACAATTTCTATCAGCCTCAGGCCCCTTAAGCCACCTAAGTTTGCCCAGGCCTGATATAGCTGTACAGGCCTGGGCAAACATGGGCCCTCCAGGTGTTTTTGGACTTCAACTCCCACAATTTCTATCAGCCTCAGGCCCCTTAAGCCACCTAAGTTTGCACAGGCCTGATATAGCTGTACAGGCCTGGGCAAACATGGGCCCTCCAGGTGTTTTTGGACTTCAACTCCCACAATTTCTATCAGCCTCAGGCCCCTTAAGCCACCTAAGTTTGCACAGGCCTGATATAGCTGTACAGGCCTGGGCAAACATGGGCCCTCCAGGTGTTTTTGGACTTCAACTCCCACAATTTCTATCAGCCTCAGGCCCTTAAGCCACCTAAGTTTGCACAGGCCTGATATAGCTGTACAGGCCTGGGCAAACATGGGCCCTCCAGGTGTTTTTGGACTTCAACTCCCACAATTTCTATCAGCCTCAGGCCCCTTAAGCCACCTAAGTTTGCTCAGGCCTGATATAGCTGTACAGGCCTGGGCAAACATGGGCCCTCCAGGTGTTTTTGGACTTCAACTCCCACAATTTCTATCAGCCTCAGGCCCCTTAAGCCACCTAAGTTTGCACAGGCCTGATATAGCTGTACAGGCCTGGGCAAACATGGGCCCTCCAGGTGTTTTGCACTTCAACTCCCACAATTTCTAACAACCTCAGACCCCTTCAGCCACTTAAGTTTGCCCAGGCCTGCTATAGCTGCACAGACCTGGGCAAACTTGGGCCCTCAAGGTGTTCTGGATTTGAACTCCCACAATTCCTAACTGCAGGTAGGTTGCTAAGAATTGTGGGAGTTGAAGTCCAGAACACCTGGTGGCCCAAGTTTGCACTGGCCTGCTAGAATTAGCTTTAACCAGTAAGACTTAAGCAACGCTTATCCAGAAATCTAAACTTTAAACTTGACTACTTGGATGGCAGAGGCTTGCAGTACATCTTTAACAGCAGCAACAACAACTACAATAGGTTGTTGTGAGTTTTCTGGGCTGTATGGCCATGTTCCAAAGCATTCTTTCCTGCATCTATGGAAGGCATCCTCAGAGTTGGAGAGGACTTTTGGAAACGAGGCAAGTGACTTTTATATATCTGGAATGCTGAACCACTCTAATAACCACCATGTTAGAATGAAACAAATGGGTCTTTCCAGTGTTTTTAAAATTTTTAAATAACTGGAATAAGAGAATGCACAAAAAAGTATAAACTTACTACAAAAGAGACAAAACTTCCAATTCCTGAGTATACTATCCAATAGATAGAGACAAAGCTATCCAATATTAGAATAATTATTGTTTATATATATGTTTATATTAGAGGAATTGTTTATATGGCAGAAGGGTTGCCATATAAACAGGAGAGAAATAACTTTATTTTTGTATCCTGCCACCATCTCCCCGAAGGGATTCGAGCAGCTTGCATGGGGAAAAGCCCATGTTTAAAATACAACATAGAATTTAAATCATAAAACAAAATGAAACAACCACCGAACAAACAACCAGTAGCCTGACATAGTAAATAAATACTGAGCTCAGGTGAGCAGGCTGCTGTAATCCACGTTCACAACCAGTCAAATGATCAGTCCAGCAGCGATCCAGAACAGGAGGCAACAGCCTGGATGGCAAAGAACAATGCCTTGCCAGCTTCAACCAAAGGTTAATTGCAGGCCCCCTTTATTCAGTCCTCCTCGGGGCTTGATTGCGTCAACGCCCCTTACCCATCTCTCTCAGCTGCCAGCACCTCCGCTCGGGCCGCCCTTTGTCTCTCACGCCAGGTGATAAGTCTCCTGCGGCGACTTCGCTCTCCTCAACAATCCCCATGAGTCCCATTCTCCTTACTCCATTCCCCATCTCCTGTGAACCCTGCAAACGAATCACTGCTAGTGGGTTCCAAGCAGACATCCCATATCTGTTGCCCTTCAGTCCAATTCATCTCACTAGATTCTCCTTCAGTACTCTGTGGCCCCTCATCCCTACCTCCCATTGTCTGCTCCTCATCCCCACTCCCATCATCCTCCGAAAAACCCAGAAACATTTCATCCCCAGAAGAATCGCTAAGTAGTTGCCTTAATCTCTTCCGTTCTTGCTCTCATCCAACTCTTGCTCACGAATAGACCGCTTTGCGTTCCTAACTACAGACTCCTCTCTCTCAGCCTCAGGCTCAACTACAACAGGTAGTACAAGACTATCAATTGGGAACAGACCACCCCAGAAGGTCATAAACTTTCATTTTTGTAGAACTAAGAATACTGAAACAAGGTACTTGATGTTGTGTCAAAAGGGTTGAAAGAGATCATACTACCACACTATAAGGCATTGTGTGCCAACTCTAGGGATTGCTGCTATTTGTTGCTGCTATAATTTAAGCCTGGTGCTAGTCCTGATATTGAACTGTGACGCTCATCGTGACCCGTTATCTGCCTTCTTGCACTTTAGAGACTAATAGCCTACTCTGCACTTTACCGCTATCACTGCCTTCCATGAGACTAATGTTACGACCAAGTCTGTCGCACTTTATGCTGGCACTTGCACTTTGTGCACTGTTAATAGTCCACAACAACTCGGAGGGAGGTGGAAGCCGCAGGGAGGGAGGGGTTACGGGCGTTCAACTGGGTGATATGGAGAGAGAACATGCAGGGGGGATGGTTCCTGGGCAGGGGGGGTCCTATCGGGGTGGTGACTGGGAGAGGAAGATGCGGGAAAGGGAGACCCAAAGTATGGATTCGGCCTAGAATTTGTGATGGATCTAAATTACCAATTCGACCTAGAAGAGAACACTCAAAAATTTCAGTTCGGCCAAAAATTTGTGCAAGAACGTTAATAAATTTAAACCGGGCTCCTGACAAAGCTGAGTACCCAGGAAGGCGGTCCCTCCCGGTTGAAAGTGGTGCTGTTTAATGCCAGGTCAGTCAATGGTAAAACATCAATAATACAAGATTTAATTCTTGAAGAACATGCTGACCTGGCTTGTATAACGAAGACCTGGTTGGATGAGGCTGGGGGGGGGGGGGGTTAATCTCTCCCAGCTCTGCCCACCGGGTTATTCCGTACAGCACCAAGCGAGACCGGGAGGGTGGGGAGGGGGAGTCGCAGTGGTCTATAAGGATTCCATCCCCTTGACCAGGTGCCCCATCCCGCAGTCAACCACATTCGAATGTGTCGGCCTAAGGGTTGGTGACCGGGACAGGATAGGGATTCTGCTAGTGTACCGACCACCCCGCTGCACTACAGTCTCCTTACCTGAGCTAGCCGGAGTGGTCTCTGGCCTGACCGTGGAGTCTCAACGGCTCATTGTGCTGGGAGACTTCAACGTCCATGCCGAGACCACTCTATCAGGAGCGGCTCAGGACTTCATGGCCGCCATGGCAACCATGGGCCTGTCCCAGCTAATATCGGGTCCCACCCATAGTGCAGGACACACGTTAGATCTGGTTTTCTGCCAGGGATGGGATGAAGGTGGCGGAGTGGAGGAACTGACCATCATCCCTTTGCCATGGACCGACCACCACCTGATCAGGTTTAGACTCACTGTGCCTTTCCACCTCCGCAGTGGTGGTGGACCTATTAGAATGGTCCGCCCCAGGAGACTTATGGATCCGAATGGATTCCTGACAGCTCTTGGGGATTTTCCCACCTCCTCGGTAAGTGACCCTGTTGAGGCTCTCATTTCTCTCTGGGATAGGGTCACAGTGTGAGATCCCTGACGGCTCGGCGGTACGCTGTGAAGTATTTGCTAAGGCCTTCGCGGATAAAGTGGCGCTGATCCGTTCCGATTTCGATACCACTTTAACTGCAGTCTCTGAGGATGTGACACGAGCATCTGCTTGTCCGGTTTTAATGGATTCGTTTCAATTGGTTCAGCTTGAGGATGTGGACAAGATCCTTGGAGAGGCGAGGCCCACTACATGCATCCTAGACCCCTGCCCATCCTGGCTGATAAAGGAAGCCAGAGGGGGTTTGGCAGAGTGGGTGAAGGTGGTGGTTAATGCCTCCTTACAGGAGGGCAAGATTCCAGCCAGCTTAAAGCAAGCTGTTATAAAACCGCTGTTGAAAAAACCATCACTGGACCCCACTCAATTAGTGAACTATTGGCCAGTTTCCAATCTCCCCTATTTGGGCAAAGTCATGGAACGTGTGGTGGCTTCGCAACTCCAGGAATTCTTGGAAGACACTGATTATCTTGATCCGGCACAGTCTGGCTTTAGGCCGGGACATGGTACTGAAACAGCCTTGGTCGCCTTGGTAGATGATCTACGCCGGGAACTTGACAGGGGGAGTGTGTCCCTGTTGGTTCTGCTGGACCTCTCAGCGGCTTTCGATACCGTTGACCACGGTATCCTTCTGGGTCGCCTTGCAGACATGGGGCTTGGGGGTACTGCTTTGCAGTGGCTCCAATCCTTCCTGGAAGGCCGTACCCAGAAGGTGTCATTGGGTGACACCTGTTCGGCTCCACAGCCGTTGTCTTGCGGAGTCCCTCAGGGTTCAGTTCTGTCCCCGATGTTATTCAACATCTACATGAAACCGCGGGGAGAGATCATTCGAGTTTCGAAGTAAGGTGTTATCTGTACGCAGATGACGTCCAGATCTGTCACTCCTTCCCACCTGTCACCAAGGAGGCTGTCCAGACCTTGAACCGGTGCTTGGCCGCTGTGTCGGACTGGATGAGGGCTAGCAAATTGAAACTAAATCCAGACAAGACAGAGGTCCTCCTGGTCAGTCGTAAGGCCGAACAGGGCATAGGGTTACAGCCTGTGTTGGATGGGGTTACACTCCCCCTGAAGACGCAGGTTTGCAGCTTGGGAGTGATCCTGGATTCATCGCTGAGCCTGGACCCCCAGGTCTCAGCAGTGGCCGGGGTAGCTTTTGCACAGTTAAGACTCGTGCGCCAGCTGCACCCGTACCTTGGGAAGTCTGATCTGGCTACGGTCGTCCACGCTCTGGTCACATCCCGAATAGATTACTGCAACGCACTCTACGTGGGGCTACCTTTGAAGATAGTTCGGAAATTACAATTAGTCCAACGGGCGGCAGCCAGATTACTAACCGGAGCTACATACAGGGAGCATACCACCCCCCTGTTGTGTCAGCTCCACTGGCTGCCTGTCCAATTCCGGGCTCGATTCAAAGTGCTGGTTTTGACCTTTAAAGCTCTGTACGGTTCTGGCCCAGTTTACTTGTCCGAACGCATCAGCCGCTACGCCCCACCTCGTAATCTAAGATCTTCCGGGGAGGCCCTGCTCTCGCTCCCACCTACATCTCAGATGAGGCTGGTGGGGACGAGGGATAGGGCCTTCTCGGCGGTGGCTCCCCGCCTGTGGAATGCGCTTCCTATCGAGGTGCGATCCACCTCATCCCTCCTGGCCTTCAGAAAAAAGGTAAAATCCTGGCTGTGGGACCAGGCATTTGTACACCAGCACAAGGCAGCATTTTAGATTGTTTTTTAATGGTAGTGGGTGATTATGGTCAATTTTTTATGGACTGAACATTGTTTTAATCCAGAGTGAATGTATATGGTGCTAATGTAGTTGTATTTTTAATGTATTTTAATGTATTTTAATTGTTGAAGGGTTTTGGGGTTTATATTGTTATTATATGGGCATCGATTGTGCCGTACTGTAAGCCGCTCTGAGTCCCCCCTCGGGGGTTGAGAAGAGCGGGGTAAACTCCCGAAATAATAATAATTGTGAACACATCCAAACTCGCGCTTTAAGTACAGGTGAACTGTAACAAGATCACAGTCTTGGAAAAAACACAAAACATTATAAGGAATAAAACTTACACATAATATTTATAAGATCAATAACTATTTATTTACTTATTGAAACTCACAAAGATAGGGGGGAAATTTGAGTACAGGTTCCAGAATCCCACAGCCAGATGGGCCACCGAAGGATTCTGAGAATAATAGTCCCAGACACTCCAAAAAACAAAGGAACAAAAACTTTTACAGGGATCCATTTGGATGTCAAAGAAAGACTCAATATCTTTAGGCACTGGCAAACAGAACAGCAAATGGCAAGCGTAAACCAAAGACTGCTCACAGCAAAGCTCAATAAATCCAGTTTGATCTGTTTTTATTGAAAATAACAAGAAATATTATGTAGCTCTGCAGTAATAAAAACCAATTGAAGACTTAGTGAAGAATTTCTCACCTCTAGTCCCTTTGCGAGATGCCATTTTCTTCAATAGAGGCTGGTCAAAATGATTCTTTAAAATTGGTAAAGTTTAATCCACTGGGTATCTCCCTAGGCCACTGGATACCACCTGGCTCAGTGGTTCTCAACCTATGAGTTCCCAGATGTTTTGGCCTTAAACTCTCAGAAATCCTAACAGCTGGTAAACTGGCTGGGATTTCTGGGAGTTGTAAGCCAAAACACCTGGGGACCCACACGTTGAGAACCACTGCTCTGGCTATTTATGAGAGCCAGGTGAACTTCTTTAACCCTCAAATTATCTCTGTTGGAGATGACGGATCAAAGCAAGCAGATCTCTCTGTATATTGCTCCGACTCTCTTCCTCACCGCCATGACAACCAAAGGCTGTTGTTTACTCTTCCTCTTCATTCTCCTCTCCAGCCATGATTTCCTTCAGCAACATTTCCTTCCAAGCCTCAAAGTCCAAGTTATCCATAAATTCCTCAAGGGCTGGATCCACCAATACCACATTTTCCTCATAGTCTTCTCCCTCTTTCTCATCCCCTTCCCCTTCAATTTCATACTCCCCATCATCACCAGCCCCTTCCTCTTCATCATTTCTTGACTCTTCTTGGTCAGAGTGTTCCCCATTTTTGTTGGATGCCTCCTCCTCATCGCTACTGCTTTCACATTCAGAGTGTTCCCCATTTTTGTTGGATGCCTCCTCCTCATCGCTACTGCTTTCACATTTATCTTTCTCCTCTAGAGGGTATTTCTGAACTCTGAAAAGATAGAGAGGATTACTTCTTAAAGGTTAACTGGTTATACATTGTTCAAAGAGCCTGAAATATAACAATAATAGTCTGTCAGCTGCAAAAGGCCATCCTACTGGGATCTGCATGCATTATCCGCTGATACATCACACAGTCCTAGACTTGGGAAGTCTCCAACGTGTGATTCAATACAACAGCCAACATAGTGACCTTGTTTGCGGTGTAATAATCTTGTTGTTTTCTAATAATAATAATAATAATAATAATTTATTTCTATATGACCTTCTCCCCCCGAAGGGACTCAGACACAAAACAAAAAGGCAAAAATTCAAAGACTCAAATGAATACAAAGATATAAATATGCCCACTTTCATAAAATTAAAGGAAAAAACTACTGAGAACCGGTAACATTCAAAAGCAAGTTAAAATGATCAAACATGGCAATGTATTATCCAATATACATTTAGAAATTTTAGTCAAAATTTCAACCCAGAAAGTCTGGATCAATTTATTCATAAGTCAATTTGAATACTGAACCTTAACTCTTTATTTAAAAAGGAACCAGTCCGTTCTGTGAGTAGAAGGGTGACAGAACAGAGTCTGGTCATGAGAGACCCTAAAATGGGGGTGGCCCCATCTACTCTCACCACCACGACACCACTGCTGGGCCTTTTGAGTGCCTGGACAGTGGGATGGTTGCCCCGTAGGAGTGACTGCCCCAGAAGCAGCAATGGTGCTTTCTGCTCTCTGTGGAATAGCCCTTAACTTAGCCTATCAAAATCCATAATTTTGACCCCCTACATTTGCCCTCGATTTATGCATGAGGTTGACTTATACATTTTTTGAATTTTTTAAAAAATTATATATATACATACATAAATACATACAATCTTCAAAACTCAGTAGTCAAAATACATTTCCCCAAGTATTTTTGCTGTCTGTGCCTCACTTCAGAAGATTTCCACTCACTTTCTGTCCCTGTGAGAATTGGATTTTGAAAATGTTGGCTTGTTGTGAAAATAAGGTTTGGTGATAAAATTTCAGTGGAGACGTCTTTTCCCCTTCAGAGGGGGTAGGTTTCTCTCGCTTCTTGTCTCACCCTGGTTCTTAACTATGAGTTATTTGTTAAGTCAGATGTTTGTAACTTGGGGATTGCCTATATCAGTGTATCTCAACCTTCCTAATGCGGTGACCCCTTAATAAGGTTCCTCATGTTGTGCTGACCCCCAACCATGATATTATTTTCATTGCTACTTCATAACTAAATTTTGCCACTGTTATGAATAGTAATGTAAATATCTGATATGCCAGATGTATTTTCACTCACTGGACCAAATTTGGCACAAATACCCGATGTGCCCACATTTGAATGTTGGGAGGGGGGGGAGGGAATTGATTTTGTCCTTTGAGAGTTGTAGTTCCTGGGATTTATAGTTCACCTACAATCAAAGAGCATTCTGAACTTCACCAATGATGGAATTGAACCAAATTTGGCACACAGAACTCCCATGACCAACAGAAAATGCTGGAAGAGTTTGGCGGGCATTGACCTTGAGTTTTGGAGTTGTAGTTCTCCTAAATCATGAGAGGACTGTGAACTCAAACAATGATGGATTTAGACCAAACTTGGCAATATGCCCAAATTCATGAACACTGGTACAGTTTCAAAAAAGAGACTTGATATTTGGGAATTGTAGTTGCTGGGATTTATAGTTCACCTACAACCTTTCGGAGGGTGGGCAGGGAGCCGGACACCTAGTTGGGTCGCCAAAGAGGGATGAGCAGGGGCGGACCATTCGCGTGATCTCGGGTAGGGGTAATAGGGACGGTAGCCGTAGGCCTTATGAGAGAGAGCGGAGGAGCCGCAGGAAGGCTCGTCCTCCCTCTGGCCTACGTGCTATCCCGAAGTACGCAGATGGTGAATTCCCAATTTCCTCTCCTCCAACTCTGATCCTGGCCAACGCTAGATCCGTGCGCAACAAATCAGGGACCATTAGGGACCTCCTCCTAGAAAGGAGGGCCGACCTTGCCTGTCTCACTGAGACATGGCTCCAGGAAGGAGATGATGTCATCCTGCACGAGATTACATCCCCAGGGTTTGTGGCCAGTCATCAGACGAGGACAGAGAGGCGGGGGGGGAGGGGTGGCCATTCTCAGCCGAGACACTATTAATTCCAGGGCGATTCCGACAGCGAACATTCCTGGGATGGAGTGTGCGGGCCTGGCGTGGGATTTGGGTGAGAGTGTGGCCTTCCTGCTGGTGTACCGTGCACCCGACGCACCGGCAGGAAGTCTACCTAAGCTGCTGGAGGTGGTTGCGGAGTGGGCATTGAGATTTCCTAGACTTATCGTTCTGGGGGATTTCAATGTCCACGCCGACACCACCTCCCCGTCAACTGCAGCCATGGACCTAGTGTCCACCATGGAGGCACTGGGACTCTCACTTTGCAGGACTGGCCCCACCCACCATGCAGGACACACATTAGATCTGATTTTCGCTGCCGGAATTCAGGTGCTCCTAACCTCCACTACGGAGGTTCCATGGTCGGATCACAGTGTCCTGGAAGTCCGGTTGGGACTGGCTCCCCCCTCCCGGTAAGGGTGCAGAACCTATTTTGGTTCGCCCAAGGAGACTTATGGAACCCACTAGGTTCCTGAATGCTCTAAGGGACTGGGAACCCCCCAGCGACTCGGTCGACGGACTGGTGGAGTACTGGAATTCCAGTCTCTCCACGGCCCTAGACGAGATCGCCCCAGGCGTTCTCTCCTTCCCCGTAGAAATCGCTCGCCATGGTATACGGAGGAGTTGCGGGCGATGAAACGGAGAAGGAGACAACTAGAGGACATGTGGCGGCGTCTCCGTGACGAAGCGTCGAAATCAGCTTATAAACAATTTAAGGAGGTTTATGAGCAAGCTATCAAGGAAGCGAAAAAGGTTTACTATTCTTCCTTGATAGAGTCAGCTAGTTCACGCCCAGCCCAATTATTTAAGGTAATTCGGTCTCTGACAACAATCCCGACTGTCCCAAAAGATAGGGTTTGGCTCCAACGGCTGAGGTTTTCCAGAACTATTTTACTGACAAGATTTCAACCCTCCGCCGGGACATTCCCGCCACTCTTGATACAGTTAGTGAACTCGAGACTCCGCCGCCACTCGATGGGCCCACCTTCACCCGTTTCCAATTGCTGGACGCAGCAGCCGTCGATAGGTTACTGTCTGCAGCTAGACCAACTACTTGCTCCTCGACCCGTGCCCCTCCTGGCTTGTTAGATCTTGCCGGGAGGGTTTACGTGGCCCCCTGGGCACCATCTTAAATAGCTCCCTTGAGCAAGGAGTCTTCCCAGGGGGGTTAAAAGAGGCTATGGTAAAACCGATGCTGAAGAAGCCGAACCTAGATCCTTCGGGCTCCTCCAATTACAGGCCCGTTTCCAACTTGCCTTTTTAGGCAAAGTAATTGAGAGGGCAGCAGCGAGCAGCTGCAGCGGTTCCTAGATGACACAGCTGGACTTGATCCCTTCCAGTCCGGCTTCCGTATTGGGCATGGGACGGAGACTGTGCTTGTCGCCATTACAGACCAACTTCGCCGCCAGCTGGACCAGGGCGGATCAGCACTGCTTGTCCTGTTAGATCTGACAGCAGCGTTCGACACTGTAGACCACGCATTATTGACCCACCGTTTAGCCGCTTCCGGGGTTGGGGGGACTGCCCTTAAATGGGTGGCCTCCTTCCTCCGGGACCGGGGACAACGTGTGGAGGGTGGGGAGGTCTCCGGGAGACGCCCACTTGATTGTGGGGTCCCCCAGGGGCCATCATCTCCCCTTATTATTCAATGTTTATATGCGCCCTGGCCCAGCTGGCCCGTGACTTTGGTCTGGAGTGCCATCAGTACGCTGATGACACCCAGCTTTTGCTGAGAATGGACGGCAGGCCGGACTCCGCCCCCCGATTGTTTCCATCTATGCCTCGAAGCCGTGACTGGTTGGCTGCGTGCCAGCCGGCTGAAGGTGAATCCATCGAAGACGGAGAACCTGTGGCCTGGTCGGCCTGGGCTGGGTGGGTGCCGGTTGCCTACCCTGGACGGCGAGCGGCTTAACCCATCGCTGTCAGTTAAGAGCTTGGGAGTTGTGTTGGACTCCTCGCTGACTATGGAGGCCCAGGTCTCTGTGGTCAGCAGGACGTCATTTTACCACCTCCGACAGGCTAGGCGACTGGCACCCTACCTGTCCAGGGACGACCTGGCCACGGTAATCCAAGCGACGGTCATCTCGAGACTAGACTACTGTAATGCCCTCACGTTGGCCTTCCCCTGTCGACAATCCGGAAACTCAAGCTAGTGCAGAATGCCGCGGCTCGCTTGCTTGCAGGAGTGCCGGCGAGAGAGCACATCACACCTATTCTCCGGCAACTGCACTGGCTCCCTATTGAGTACCGGATTGTCTTCAAGGTGCTGGTTTTGACCTTTAAGGCCTTGCACGGCCTAGGGCCTGCGTACCTGAAGGACCGCCTTACCCCGTACGTTCCCCCGAGATCACTCGCTCAGATGAGCAGAATCTGTTGTTACTTCCATCCGTCCGCCCCTGCCACCTGTCAATGACTCGACAAAGGTCTTTCGCCGTGGCAGCACCAGTACTCCGGAACGCCCTCCCCGTCAGCACCCGAGCCATCTCGGAGTTGGGCCCGTTCCGGAGGGCGTGTAAGACGGCCCTTTTCGGGCTGGCCTTTAATTAGGCATACTGGACCAAAAACTTTGATTATGTCCTCTGAATCTGTGCCCTGACAATGTACCTGGTTTTAAATGTGGTTTTATGTTGTATGTTTTTATTGATTGTAGGGCCGCATGCTGACATGTAGCAACATGCCGCCCATGTATTTTCTTGTTGTGATCCGCCCCGAGCCTGCTGGGAGGAGCGGAATACAAAAGTGAAATAATAAATAAATAAATAAATAAATAAATAAAGAGCATTCTGAACCCCACCAATGATAATATTGGGCCAAATTTCTCACACAGAACCCCCATGAACAACAGAAAATACTGTCTTTTATGATGGTCTTTGGTGACCCATCTGACACCCCCTCACGACCCCCCCCCCCAGGGGTCCCGACCCCCAGGTTGAGAAACACTGGCCTATATGGACCGGATTTAGCAGAACTGATTAATCACCAGCAACACTGCAGTAAATTTTGCCTATCGAAAGGCTGACAGTTTGAAGCGTGTCAGGGTGAGCTCCTGACCTTCAGCCCACCTCCCTGCCTACCTAACAATCGAAAACAGCAATGTGAGTAGATGTCTAGGAATCGCATTAAGTGTGGAGGTATTGTAGGCACGGCGTTTCAGAGGAAAGTTATTAACAAAGAAAGCTCTTTGGCAAGGAGATGGAGCGAGAGCACCCCCCTGTGGCCAGAACCAAGCACAGCCTCCAAAAGTTGCCGAATGAAAACAGCATAAATATATGTCTGTCTGTTTTCTGTTTTGTCAATGTATAATCGTCATTGAATGTTTGTCGTATATGTGTTCTGTGATCCGCCCTGTGTCTCCTTTGGGGCGAGAAGGGCAGAATATAAGTACTGTAAATAAATAAGTAAATAATAAGGTATCTTGGAAATGGAACCTGTTTAAACATGAAATTGATTAATTTTTTTCACAAACAGACAGACATCTTTCTGTATTCAACCATCCGTGGGTTAAAAGTATTTTTAAATGCCAAAAAGCAAAGTTTGGATTTGCTATTTGTTGTGACTACCTCCCCCAGTAAAACCTATTGTGACAGACCATGCGGATCCAGAGTAGGTCTCTACAGTCACTTATAGATCTATCCTTGGAAGACAATCATGTTCGGCCACAAGTGATCACCTATAGCAGTAAACAAGAGATACAGGGGGCAACCGACTAAAGCAAATCTGGCCATGGAGATGCATAAAATGGATATTATAGGACTTCAAGAAAGAGAAAGGGTTTAAAAGGTGTTTATACAATGACAAATTGTGGAAATACATTTTTAAAACTTACTTGTCCATCAGATTCTTGAAATCCTAGACAAAAGAGAAGGACTGAAATGTAATCATATATACATTATTATTTATTGCATTTATACAGTGTTTTCCTCACCCTTGGGGTGATTAAAAGCGATTCACAACATAATCAATGGCAAAGTTAATTGCCTCATATGTATAGAACATCACATATCAAATCAACAACATATGACAATATATTGAAACTATAAAACAACAATCACAGACACAACGTAAAGCATTTAGACCGTGCATCAATCCCAGGGTTATCTACTTCCGTATTTCCATATTACTGTCATTCACCAAATGCCTGCTTGAAAAGCCAGGTCTAAAGTTGTTTACTAAATGCTAGGAGGGAGGGGGCTGATCTAATCTCACTAGGGAGGAAGTTTCATATACGAGGGAGCATCACTGAGAAGGCCCCGTCTCTTGTCTCCACCAGTCGCGCCTGTGAGGGCAGCATGACCGAGAGCAGGACCTCCCCGGCAGCTCTTAGTGTTCTAACTGGCTCCTAAAGGGAGGTGAGTTTGGACAGGTAAGCTTGACCGGAACCATTAGGGATTTATAGGCTAAGGCCAGTACTGACAGCCAGTGGAGCTGGTGCAAAAGCGGGGTGGTATGCTCCTTGTATGCCGCTTCGGTGAGCAACCTGGCTGCGGCCCATTGGATTGCTAGAAATTTCTGAACAGTCTTCAAAGACAACCCCACATAGAACGTGTTGCAGTAATCTGTTAAAGATGTGATGAGAGCATGGACCACTGTGGCCAAGTCTGGCCTCTCAAGGTACGGGAGCACAAGTTTTAATTGTGTGAATGCTCCCCTGGCCACCGCCAAAACCTGAGGTTCCAGGCCCAGAGAGGAATCCAGGAGAACTCCCAAGCTGTCCTGGGAGTCCTTGTCTGCATCGAGTTTCTATTTCTTCGCCCTCATCCAGGCCATCACAGCTGCCAAGCACCAGGTCAGGACCCAAACAGCCTCCTTAGCGGCAGGTGGAAAGTGTTTGAGTGTCGAATCATAAGTAATAAACCTCTATTATTGACCATTATGAGGTGCTGTAGTTTGCAATAGTTTGTACATTTTTCCAACTTACTTTGACATATTGAGGGGACTTTTTGTAGGTTATTGAATAATAATGATACTTGCAGATAATAAAGATAAAACAATACTTTTTTAAAAAATTGGAAGTGAGAAGGTGTTGGGGGACACCTGCTCGGCCCCACATCCTTTGTCCTGTGGGGTCCCGCAGGGTTCAATACTTTCCCCCATGTTGTTTAACATCTACATGAAGCCACTGGGAGTTTTGGAGTTCGATGCCACCTGCACGCAGATGACGTTCAACTTTACTGAGCCATGTGAGATGCCTATGGCTTCCACAATCTCTCGCACTTTCAATCTCCGATCGGCCAACATCATATCGTGAATGTTTTCAATGGTTTCGGGTGCAGACACCTCAACTGGGCGTTCAGAACGTTCGGCATCTTCCGTGCTTGTACGGCCACAACGAAATTCAGTAAACCACTTTTTTACCATTGAAATTGATGGTGCAGAGTCCCCACAGTATTTATCGAGCTTAGCCTTGGTTTGAGTGATGGTTCTTTGTTTAAAAATAATGCTTAATGAGCACATGAATTTCACTTTTTTCCATTTTCTCCTCAAATCACTTGGTAGTCTGCTATCAATGGCTGTCAAACACAAACTAAATGACACAGCTTGTTCAAATTTTGACAGGAGTCAACTGACAGGTGCCTGTTGACAGGAGCAGTGTTGCCCTTCAGTTAAGAGGCGGGAAATTCAAAAAGTCACAGACTTATTGACCTGCCCTCGTATAATTACACAAGGGCATCTATATCGTCTTGATCACCAAGATGAAGGGTAGAAAAAAATAAGCATATATAAATGGCATTTAAACACAGTGGGCTCCCTGGATTTGCAAGATTCACTTCTGGGACCTTCTTGTGGATGTCAAAAGTGCAGATGTTGACCATAGAATTGCATCATAGAAGCTAGATATTCTGAGGGATGGGTTCTCTCAGGTTAAAGAAAATAGCATTTATAATTCATGCTCCCCCCCCCCCCATTTTATATGGGTTCTGTGATCTGTGATGACATCCCGATGACAGTCATCCAGGCCCCGATGGAGTGTTTGGGAATCACCCTTAAAGCTAAGGAGTGCTTAGCGATTCTTCTTATCTATCGCTCCCCCGGGACCCCGAAGGAGAGCTTACTCAATCTGCTCGATCTTGCCGCGGATTGGACACTTAGATTCCCAAGACTCATTGTTTTGGGAGATTTTAACATTCATGCAGACGCTAATATGCCATCCCCCCTAGCGAAGGAGTTCATCCGATCCATGGACACATTAGGACTCATTTTGATGGAGTCCGGCCCCACACACCAGGCCGGACATACCTTAGACCTAATCTTTGGGTACGGGTTGAGGGTTACGCAGCAAGTAACAACGAAGGTCCCTGGTCAGATCATTTCACTCTGAAGGCCGACATCAGAATCCCCTACCGGCAAGGCCAGAGCCAAAACCTATACTGGCACGCCAGAAGAGGCATATGGACCCCAGCTGCTTCGCAGCAGCCATTGAGCCGATGGAAGTTTCCGGTGGGACCTTGAATCAACGGGTGGACAGATGGAATACAGTCCTGTCGAAAGCCATCGACCAAATAGCCCCCAGACGCCTGATCCGGCCACGAAGAGTCCTCTCCATGGTTCACGGACGACCTGCGACTGCTGAAGCGAAGGCGGAAGCAGCTGGAGAGCGCGTGGCGTCGGAAACCAACTCAGACGTCGAGATCAGCCTTCAGAGATATGCGCAGGTCATATGAACGGGCGGTCAAAGAGGCCAAGAAGACCTATAACTCCTCCTTAATAGCGGCGGCAAGATCGCGCCCAGCACAGATCTTTAAGATCGTCCGAGACCTAGCTATGCCCAACTCACTGCTGAGGGACAATGAAAATTCAGCTATCTCAGCGGAAGAATTTCAAGTTTTCTTCACTGAGAAAATAATTGCCCTTAGGCGTGATTTACCCTCTATACCTGAGGAGAGGAGCGGGATGGGTAAGGACCCAGCTCCATCGCCTAGCTTGAAACTCGACCAGTTCAAGGCCCTGAATTCAGAGGAGATTAATCAAATCTTGACCGCAGCAAGGGCAACCACTTGCTCTACAGACCCGTGCCCGTCCCATCTGATTAAGTCCTGTGCGGGGAGCCTCCTGGCCACTCTGACAGGGTTGATAAATCACTCATTGGAGCTGGGAGTCTTTCCCGATGCGCTGAAGGAGGCTAGAGTCCGCCCGCTGCTGAAGAAGGCGAATTTGGATCCAGCGGTGCCGGCAAACTACCGTCCGGTCTCAAACCTACCCTTCCTCGGGAAACTGATTGAACGGGCAGTAGCGATCCAATTACAGGAATTCCTGGAAACCTCAGGAAGCCTGGACCCCTGCCAATCGGGTTCCGCGCCGGACACGGGACCGAGACCGTCCTGGTGGCCATTACGGACGACATCCGCCGCCAATTGGAGAAGGGAGGTTCGGCTATCCTGGTGCTGCTTGACCTCACCGCGGCGTTCGACACGGTGGACCATGACTTGCTGTTGCGGCGACTATCAGCCATTGGGATTCAAGGCACAGCTTTGGCCTGGTTCGATTCCTTCCTGCGGGGCCGTTCGCAGCGTGTTGAGTGGCGAGGCCAAGCGTCCAAGAAATCCACCCTGGACTGTGGAGTCCCCAAGGCGCCATTTTGTCACCAACGCTTTTTAACATCTACGTCCAACCCTTGGCAAGCATAGCCAGAAGTTTTGGATTGGGGTGCTACCAATATGCAGATGACACCCAGCTTCTGCTGAAGCTTGAGCCAGGTGTAACATCGGTGCCTGAGAACTTCAGACAAGGACTAGAGGCAGTGACCAGATGGCTCGCTCATACAAACTCAAGATCAATCCATCAAAGACTGAGATTCTATGGCCGGGACGCCCAGAGCCACCCATTCCGCTGCCTCTCTTTGGGAGAGCCGCTGATCCCGGCCCCGTCGGTGAAGAGTCTCGGTGTGATACTAGACTCGAGACTCTCACTGGAGGCCCAGGTTGCTGCGACAAGTAAGGGAGCTTTTTCCACCTACGGCAGGCACGTCAACTGGCACCTTACCTTCCATCAGATGCGCTGGCTACTGTGGTCCATGCCACAGTGACATCACGGCTGGACTACTGTAATGCCTTGTACGTGGGGTTGCCGCAGTCAACCACTCGTAAAATCCAGCTGGTGCAGAATGCAGCCGCCAGACTCCTCACCGGGACACCACTGAGATGCCATATCGCGCCATCTCTGCAGCGCCTGCACTGGCTGCCAGTCGAGCTCAGAGCCATCCACAAGATCCTGTCGCTTACCTTTAAGGCCCTCCATGGTGCCGGCCCAGCTTATTTAAAAGACCGCTTGTCCGAACCAGCTCATTTAAGGTCGCCGCGCTCAGGAAACAGGGACCTTCTCCGCATCCCAGGTGTGAGTGAGGCCCGCCTCGACACCACGAGACGGAGAGCTTTTTCCATCGCGGCCCCTGTCCTTTGGAACTTGATGCCGGCGGATCAGAGAGCTATCCGGGACATGCCCCAGTTCCTGACCGCACTGAAGACCTGGCTCTTCCGAAAGGCTTATGGCTAAGGACACCTCCCAGACTTAGCCTGAG
Source organism: Anolis apletophallus (assembly GCA_030556195.1). Lineage (NCBI taxonomy): Eukaryota > Metazoa > Chordata > Lepidosauria > Squamata > Anolidae > Anolis > Anolis apletophallus. The sequence goes on along the minus strand of JARBWK010000001.1, from coordinate 186,750,825 downwards.
CTACTGGAACTATTTTAATTAATCTTTTTATTCTTTTAGCTTTTAACTATTGAATTCTTTTATGTGTTTTTGTGTGTAAGTCGCCCGGAGCACTGACGTGGAGGGCGACTCATAAATAATAAAATCAATCAATCAATCAATCAATCCTAACTCAGTGAATGTGGGGGATCTCTGTAGGCTCTTGCCTACCTTAAGAAAGGCAATGTGATCTGTAGTGACCAATGCTGCTTGGATGTTGGCAAGAGTCTCAGCTTGCGAAGCCTTGTCCTCTTTCAAGGAAGTCAAGGCGGCCTTCATCTCCTCCAGGTTTTCATCCTTCATCCCTTGCACAACCTCCTTAAAACGTTGTTCTTTTTCATGCAAGGTCTGGTGAAGAGCTTCAAAACCTTTCGAAATGTCCTTCAAGGTATCTTCAGTTAAACTCTGAAACCAGAAAAAATGCCATCTTCAATTTTAATATTGATAGTTAAAGAAAGCATCAAATACACCCGGAGGGATATCTTGCCCCACCGAAAGGGTGGGAGTCAGAATTAACAAACTGATTAATTGATTAATTGGGGCTCTTCAGTTGAATCAAACTATCTCACAACCAAAACCCCTTTTACCTCCAGTGTTGTAATTTCTTTTTCCTGCAGAGATTCAGCTCTAGTGATAGACGCCAGATTCTTCTTCAGTACCTTCCGATGTGGCTTCAGTGTTTCCTGAGGAGCGCAGAAACCCAAACATCAGAGAAAAATCCTTCTTCTGAAGAATGCCAGAGTCCAGGGGATATTAGAACGGAGGAGCTAGACATTTGTACAGTATAGTTTTGACAGAAGAAAACAAATTATTGGGGGGAAAGGAACCTGTGACCCTTCAGGCTCCAGTTGTTTCATTATCCTTGATCAAAGAACATGGAAGGTGGGGCTTCTGGGAGTATAAATAACAATATAATAATATACAGTAAAATGGTTTATACCCCACCACTATCTCCCGGAGGGACTCGGGGTGCCTCACAAAGGAGGCCATTATACACTAATTGGTTCTCTATTTTATGCTTTCAGTTTACAAGATTTATTACAGTCAATGACCAGCATATTTTATGCAAGAAAACATCTTAAGATGGAAACTTTACTGGAACTATGTCTCTCTGGCTTGTTGAGTTATTTATTATTTATTATTTCAATTTATATACCTGTCACACCTCAGCCTGGTTCCCGTAGCAAGCCAGACCGACGCCATGTTACCGCCAAGGACTCAGAGAGGCTTGTAAACAGGCCTTTGCAGCAAACTCTAGCTGAACCCCAGATAACCAAAGCGAGGCGCATCCCTGCGGCTTCTCAGGCCGATTAAGACCCCTGGTACCATGAAACCGCAGATCCTCCCCTGGGCACAGCTGGGCCCGCTAACAAGTTTGCATTCCAAAGAGATAGAGATATGGTGGGAAGAGAGAGTGTTTCCCCTGTTCCCGTGAGAGAGGTGAGGCGGAGTAAACGCCTTCAGGAGCAATGCAGCCCAAAACCTATAAAGGATTGGACCGGACTCCATTCTGAATCTCGTGCCAACGTTTCAGCTACTTTGCCAAGTTCCGTGGATCTTCACCGGGGCCAGAGGGGCCTTCTTGCTTCGAGACGTTAAGCCTTGCCAAGCCGGGGGTCCCGGACCCAGTGGATTTAGCCAATTGTGGCATCTTGGACATTGCTTCTTTTGGGAAACCTTTAAGACTATTCTTCGCTATTTTTGGATTTTGAAAGCATTTTTGAACTATCCTATCTTTGCCTATTTTTTATTAACTTATTCTAAATAAAGAATTTAACCGCAGCCGCTGTGTGTTGGTTTACTAAGGGTCCGGTCTAAGTCTTAGTGCAACAATACCACCCTTCCCGGAAGGCTCAGGGTGGTTTACACAGGCTTAAACAACATGATCACAACAACGATTAAAATATAATAAAAACAGTTAGGATAGATATGAAACTGGCGGCCTCTAGAGGTTAAACGCCTGTCGGAAGAGGTTAGTCTTGCAGGCTCTCCGAAAGGCCTGCAGATCGGTTATTGCTCGGAGCTCCCCTGGCAGATCGTTCTGAAGGTTAGGCGCTACTACGGAGAAAGTACGCTGTCGCGTAGACACCAAGCTGCAAGTCCTAATTGATGGTACATCTAACAGATTTTGATCCATGGACCGTAGTGGTCTCTGGGGAATATGCAGGGAAAGGTGGTCCCTCAGATACACTGGCCCCAGACCATGCAAGGCCTTAAAGGTTAGTACCAACACTTTGAAGGCAATCCAGTTCTCGATGGGAAGCCAATGCAATCGCTGTAAGACTGGTGTGATGTGACACGTAAGTGTCCCTCCAGCCAGCAGTCGAGCCGCAGCGTTTTGCACCAGCTTAAGTTTCCGGATCACTGACAAAGGAAGGCCAATGTAAAGGGTGTTACAGTAGTCTAGTCTCGAGATGACCGCGGCCTGGATTACCGTGGCTAGGTCACCGTCAGAGAGATAGGGCGCCAGCCGCCTTGCCTGGTGCAGATGGAAGAATGCTGCTCTACTCACGGTGGAGACCTGAGCCTCCATTGTCAGTAGCGGATCCAGCTGGACCCCTAGGCTTTTCACCAAGACCGACGGGCTCACCACCTCGCCATCCATTATTGGCAGCCGGAGCTCCCCCGGGAACGACCCTGCCACAGAACCTTCGTCTTCGACGGGTTCACCTTCTGTTGAGCAAGAGCTTCGTGCGTGTCTTTCTGCCATTCCTGCCAGGTTATCTATTTTGTGTTAATCGAAACAGGCCCAGGTTTCACACTAAGTGAGTGTATAAATACATTTAAAAACATATTAACTATATGTATTACTGTGTTACAGTGTCATTTTGGTTGGTGGCGTGCCCCAGGTTTTGTAAATGTAAAAAATGTGCCGCGGCTCAAAAAGAGGTGGAAATCACTGCTCTAGTATGATTGGGGGGGGGGGGAGTGAGACAACAGGAAGTGAGAGAAATCTACTAGTAAGAAGGAAAATACATTGCTGAAAGTGTTATCCTGGGGAAAAGGGATCTCAATTGAAGCTTTATCACCAATCCTTGTTTCCACAGCAAGCCAAAATTTTCAAAATCCAGTTCTCACAGGGACAGAAAGTGAGGTGACCACTCTTGAACAGGGACTTAGACAGCAAAACAAATGCCACAGGGGTGCTATGCTACCCAAAGCATGCATGCATGCACGCACACACACACACACACACATAGAGAGAGAGAATTTTCAAATGTGTCTGTTCTCATTTACACACAAATTCAACTTACAAACAATTTTTGGGGGAATTTATAGTTCACCTACAACAGGGCTGTCCAACTGGCGGCCCGGGGGCCGTACATGGCACCCGAGCCCCTTCCCTACAGCCCCCTAATCCCCTGCAAGACATCAGGGGAGGCGGCGCGAGGAGGGGCGGGGCCGACGCGAGTGAGGAGGAGGCGGAGGGAAGGCATGTCCGATGCCCTAGGGGTGGGACTTCCCCCCGCCTGTTCCTCGCGCCAGGGCGGGATCGGCGCGCCAGGGCGGGATTGGCGAGCCACCCTCCGCCGTCTCCCTAACTCTTGCAGCGGCTGCGCCTGAAGGAAGGTAAGTCCAGGAGCTTACCTTCCTTCAGGCGCGGCCGCTGCAAGAGCCAGGGACACGGTGGAGGGCGGCTCACCGATCTCGCCCTGGTGCGCAAGCCCGGCATCTTGCGTGACCCACCCCTTTTCGGCGGGGTGACGTCAGGCGCCGAAAAGGGGCGGGTCACACAAGATGCCGGGCATGCGCGCCAGGGCGGGAGGCGGGCTGGGGGATCGGCGAGCCGCCCTCCGCCATGACCCTAGCTCTTGCAGCAGCCGCGCCTGAAGGAAGGTAAGCCCGGGAGCTTACCTTCCTTCAGGCGCGGACACTGCAAGAGCCAAGGACACGGCGGAGGGCGGCTCACCGATCCCGTCCTGGCGCGCAAGCCCGGTATCTTGCACGACCCGCCCCTTTTCGGCGGGGCTGGGTGATGTCAGACGTGGCGCCTGACGTCACCCCGCCGAAAAGGGGCGGGCCGCGCAGGACCCTGGACATGCGCGCCAGGGCGGGAGCGGCCCCGCCCCCCGCGAGTGGCCACGCCCTCCGCTCCGGCCCCCAAGGTGATCCGTCACCTACATTCCGGTCCTTGGGCCCGAAGAAGTTGGACAGCCCTGACCTACAATCAATGAGCATTCCGAACTCCACCAACGATGGAATTGAACCAAACCTGGCAAACAGAACTCCCACGACCAACAGAAAATACTGGAAAGGTTTGGTGGGCATTGACCTTGAGTTTTGGAGTTGTAGTTCACCTACCTCCAGAGAACACTGTGGACTCAAATAATGATGGGTCTGGACCAAACTTGGCACAAATACTCAATAGGCCCAAATGTGAAACTGCAGAACCTATCTCGTTCCAAACTTGGGGAGTGCTCCTATTATCAAACCGAGGACCCTTCCACACAGCCCTACATCCCAGAATATTAAGGCAGGATATCTCACATTATCTGAGTGTGGGCTCAGATAACCCCGGGCCCTCCCACACAGCCCTATATCCCACAATATCAAGGAAATCCCACATTATCCGAGTAAGGGATTTTCTGCCTTGACGTTCTGTGGAAGGGTCCTGAAGTGGAGATGAACATTTTTCCCTCCCCCATCCTTGCCATTCTGGCTACACTGCAGGACTGGAAAAACTTGGGCCTTCCAGGTGTTTTGGACTTCAAGTCCCACAATTCCTAACAGCAGGTAGTTGAAGTCCAAAATTCCTGGAGGCCCGAAGTTTGCCCATGCCTGGGCTACTGAGGAAGGGAGAAATTCTTCTGGTTAGCTGTGATCCTCTGAAAGACAGTTGTTATCCCACCAAAGGAGCCAGCTACTTCATCACACTAGACTTGCAGTGTTTCTCACCCTTCCTAATGCCGCAACCCCTTAATGCAGTTCCTCATGTGGTGGTGACCCCCAACCAGAACATTATTTTTGTTGCTACTTCATAACTGTACATTTGCTACTGTTATGAATCGTAATGCAAATATTAGATATGCAGGATGTATTTTCATTCACTGGACCAAATTTGGCACAAATACCTGATTCACCGAAATTTGAATACTGGTGGGGTTTGAGGGGGGGGATTGATTTTGTCATTTGGGAGTTGTAGTTGCTGGGATTTATAGTTCACCTACAATCAAAGAACATTCTGAACTCCACCAATGATGGAATTGAACCAAACTTGGCACACAAAAGTCCCATGACCAACGGAAAACACTGGAAAGTTTTGCTGGGCATTGACCTTGAGTTTGAGATTTGTAGTTCACCTACATCCCAGAGAGCACTGTGGACTCAAACAATGATGGATCTGGACTAAACTTGACACAGATACTCAATATGCCCCAATGTGAACACTGGTGGAGTTTGGGGAAAGGAGACCTTGATATTTGGGAGTTCTAGTTCCTGGGATTTGTAGTACACCTACAATCAAAGAGCATTCTGAACTCCACCTATGATGGAATTGAACCAAATTTGGAACACAGAAGTCCCATGACAAACAGAAAATACTGGAAGGGTTTGCTGGGCATTGAACTTGAGTTTTGGAGTTGTAGTTCACCTACATCCAGAGAGCACTGTGGACTCAAACAATGATGGATTTGGACCAAACTTGGCAAAAATACTCAATATGCCCAAATGTGAACACTGGTGGATTTGGGGGGAAATAAAGCTTGACATTTGGGAGTTGCTGTTGCTGGGGTTTATAGTTCACCTACAATCAAAAAGCATTCTGAACTACACCAACAATAGAATTGGACCAAACTTCCCACACAGAACCCCCACGACCAACAGAAAATACTGTGTTTTCTTACGGTCTTAGGCGACCCCTCTTGCGACCTCCCCAGGCAGGGCCGTAGCCAGGATTTTGGTTGGGGGGGGGGGCTGAGTTTGGTTCGGGGGGTGAGACTGGGTGGAAGAGGGTCTACCCTAGCAAACCTTTTGTATTGTTATCCCAATAACCCCATGAAGGTGGGATATAATGAGCATGGTGATCAGATCATGATATGAATAAACATAACAGTTTAAATAATGTACCAGTAAGGCCTTCTCGCGGACCACCCTGAGAATTTCGGGGGGGGGCTGAAGCCCCCTTAGCCCCCCCTGGCTACATGCCTGTCCCCAGGGGTCCCGACCCCCAGGTTGAGAAACCCTGCACTAGAGAATGAATCCACTTTAAATGTGGTTTCTGCCTCTTGCAGAATGCTGGAGTTTGTAGTGTAGTGAAGCTGGGAAAGGCTCCTCCCTAATCTACGAAGCCCAGAATTCTGCAGGAGGCAGCAACCGGATTGAAAGTGGATCCATTCTCTCGTGTGATGAGGCCTGGCCAAGGCAGTTGCTTCTCCAGAGGAGGTGCGCCCTTGGGGGTGCTGCCTGGGCGTGTCTCACCTGGGCGTCTTGCGCGGCGTCCTTGGTGGGCAGGAAACGGTGCCTCCGGTGCTGGGGCAGATCCCTGCAGATCACGCAGATGGGGAGTCGGTCCCGGAGGCAGAAGAGCTTGAGGGGCTCGTCGTGCTCCTCGCAGAAGGCCCCCTCCCCCGGCAGCGCCCCCAACCCCTGGTCGCGCCCCAAGCGGCGGACCTTCCTGGCCACATTGGCCAAGGCGCGGTTTGGCACCAGGTCCGGCAGCTGGAAGGGGAGGCGGCACTCCGGGCAGGGCGCCCCCTGAGCCCCCGGGGACAGGCAGCCCTGGAGGCAGGCCAGGCAGAAGTTGTGCCCGCAGCTCAGCATGTGCGGGTCCTGGAAGAGGGCCAGGCAGATGGGGCACAGCAGGTCCTCCTCCAGGCTGGAAGCCCCCGGGGGCAGGCCAGGCTCCTCTTGGCACCGCTGCTTTCGCTTTTGTTTCCAACTCTCTGGAAGGGGAGGGGCAGCTTGGAAAAGCAGAGGGGAGGAGAGCACAGGCAGGGCCCGACCTAGGTAATTTTAAATGGTAAGCGCCCCCCAACCAACCACTGAGAGAGAGAGAGAGAGAGATGGCATGGGCCCCCTCCTTTATGCCAGGCAGGAATATAGAGTTACTAGCTGTACCCGGCACGCGTTGCTGTGCCCTTTTTAGGAGATGCGAGAAAGTCCAATCATCCACGGTGTGCCCTCCTCTAAAGTACTACAAATCCCATTTTCCATGGTGGTACTTCAAGTCCCATCATGCATGGTCGGGGTTCTGTGTGCCAAGGTAGGTTACTGTAAATTCAGGCCATACACAATGTCCCATGAGCTGAGGCCTAGTTAGGAACAGCAAGTTAATGAAGCCTTACTGTCAATTCAGGCCATACACAATGTCCAATGAGCTGAGGCCTAGTCGGGAGAATCAAGTTAATGAAGCCTTACTGTCAATTCAGAGCGTAAACAGCTTCTCAGTAAGTGAGCGCTTGTTAGGGAAATCAAGTTAATGAAGTCTTACTGTCAATTCAGAGCGTAAACAGCTTCTCAGTAAGTGAGTGCTAGTTAGGGAAATCAAGTTAATGAAGTCTTACTGTCAATTTAGAGCGTAAACAGCTTCCCAGTAAGTGAGGGCTAGTTAGGGAAATCAAGTTAATGAAGTCTTACTGTCAATTCAGAGCGTAAACAGCTTCCCAGTAAGTGAGGGCTAGTTAGGGAAATCAAGTTAATGAAGTCTTACTGTCAATTTAGAGCGTAAACAGCTTCTCAGTAAGTGAGGGCTAGTTAGGGAAATCAAGTCTTACTTAATGAAGTCTTACTGTCAATTTAGAGCGTAAACAGCTTCCCAGTAAGTGAGGGCTAGTTAGGGAAATCAAGTTAATGAAGTCTTACTGTCAATTTAGAGCGTAAACAGCTTCCCAGTAAGTGAGGGCTAGTTAGGAAAATCAAGTTAATGAAGTCTTACTGTCAATTTAGAGCGTAAACAGCTTCCCAGTAAGTGAGGGCTAGTTAGGAAAATCAAGTTAATGAAGTCTTACTGTCAATTCAGAGCGTAAACAGCTTCCCAGTAAGTGAGGGCTAGTTAGGGAAATCAAGTTAATGAAGTCTTACTGTCAATTCAGAGCGTAAACAGCTCCCAGTAAGTGAGGGCTAGTTAGGGAAATCAAGTTAATGAAGTCTTACTGTCAATTCAGAGCGTAAACAGCTTCCCAGTAAGTGAGGGCTAGTTAGGGAAATCAAGTTAATGAAGTCTTACTGTCAATTCAGAGCGTAAACAGCTTCCCAGTAAGTGAGGGCTAGTTAGGGAAATCAAGTTAATGAAGTCTTACTGTCAATTTAGAGCGTAAACAGCTTCCCAGTAAGTGAGGGCTAGTTAGGAAATCAAGTTAATGAAGTCTTACTGTCAATTTAGAGCGTAAACAGCTTCCCAGTAAGTGAGGGCTAGTTAGGAAATCAAGTTAATGAAGTCTTACTGTCAATTCAGAGCGTAAACAGCTTCCCAGTAAGTGAGGGCTAGTTAGGGAAATCAAGTTAATGAAGCCTTACTGTCAATTTAGAGCGTAAACAGCTTCCCAGTAAGTGAGGGCTAGTTAGGAAATCAAGTTAATGAAGTCTTACTGTCAATTTAGAGCGTAAACAGCTTCCCAGTAAGTGAGGGCTAGTTAGGGAAATCAAGTTAATGAAGTCTTACTGTCAATTTAGAGCGTAAACAGCTTCTCAGTAAGTGAGGGCTAGTTAGGGAAATCAAGTTAATGAAGTCTTACTGTCAATTCAGAGCGTAAACAGCTTCCCAGTAAGTGAGGGCTAGTTAGGAAAATCAAGTTAATGAAGTCTTACTGTCAATTCAGAGCGTAAACAGCTTCCCAGTAAGTGAGGGCTAGTTAGGGAAATCAAGTTAATGAAGTCTTACTGTCAATTTAGAGCGTAAACAGCTTCCCAGTAAGTGAGGGCTAGTTAGGGAAATCAAGTTAATGAAGTCTTACTGTCAATTCAGAGCGTAAACAGCTTCCCAGTAAGTGAGGGCTAGTTAGGGAAATCAAGTTAATGAAGTCTTACTGTCAATTCAGAGCGTAAACAGCTTCCCAGTAAGTGAGGGCTAGTTAGGAAATCAAGTTAATGAAGTCTTACTGTCAATTCAGAGCGTAAACAGCTTCCCAGTAAGTGAGGGCTAGTTAGGGAAATCAAGTTAATGAAGTCTTACTGTCAATTTAGAGCGTAAACAGCTTCTCAGTAAGTGAGGGCTAGTTAGGGAAATCAAGTTAATGAAGTCTTACTGTCAATTCAGAGCGTAAACAGCTTCCCAGTAAGTGAGGGCTAGTTAGGAAAATCAAGTTAATGAAGTCTTACTGTCAATTCAGAGCGTAAACAGCTTCCCAGTAAGTGAGGGCTAGTTAGGGAAATCAAGTTAATGAAGTCTTACTGTCAATTTAGAGCGTAAGCAGCTTCTCAGTAAGTGAGGGCTAGTTAGGGAAATCAAGTTAATGAAGTCTTACTGTCAATTTAGAGCGTAAACAGCTTCTCAGTAAGTGAGGGCTAGTTAGGGAAATCAAGTTAATGAAGTCTTACTGTCAATTCAGAGCGTAAACAGCTTCCCAGTAAGTGAGGGCTAGTTAGGGAAATCAAGTTAATGAAGTCTTACTGTCAATTTAGAGCGTAAACAGCTTCCCAGTAAGTGAGGGCTAGTTAGGGAAATCAAGTTAATGAAGCCTTACTGTCAATTTTGGGCGTGGTCTGTAATTTTTTGGGGTGTAAATTTTCGGTTGGAAGTGATTTGGGTGTTTGTGTTGAGGATTGGCTCAGGCCTTTTCCTTATTCTGTTTTGGCAGTTTAGTATGGATAGGAATTTTCATGTTGGCTGGCCAGTGCAGCAGTTATGCAAATCCGCCCTTATTGGCAGCCAATCATGTTGTTCAGAATGTAGAGGCTGGGTGAGTCTTTGGCTGCCCCGGAGGATGCTGGTAAATGTAGTTTTATTTTTACTCATTGTTTTGGAGGACTTTTAGGTTTTTGGGGGGGGGAGTTTCTTTGCTACAAACGTACCTTGCTTGAGGCCTATTTCTGTTGGCAAGTATTGTGTTTCTGCGTTGTAAGGTTTCTTTGTTTGAGGTATACATCACATGACGTGAACCCATTTATATAATAGATTATTTTACTATTATACATTACAAGTAAACATATCATTATAATTATGTTAGGCCCAAGTTATTATTATTATTTTACTTTGCTGCGCGTCTCCAATTTATTTTGAGAGCCGTTGTTGTCCTGAGACACCTTAAAGTCATGGCTGGCATGACTGCATGGATTGCTGTTACCTCTCACCAGAGCGGTACCTATTGATCTACTCATATTTACATGCTTCAGAATGGCAGGCTAAATTCCTAGCACCCCAATCCATGGCTGATATCACTATATACTAGGGTTCCCATATGTCCCTTATTCTAAGGGACGTCCCTTATTTTGGCCCTAAAATTTGTGTCCCTTATTTTCAGGCCCTGTCCCTTATTTTTGACTAGCAGAACAGGACTGGGCGGGGTTCACCAGAGGAAGGTGCGCGCTGTGGTTTCCACGGCAATGCCTGCCCGGGGACTCCCAACTCGCAGGGCAGCCTGCGTCTCCGTTGGACGGAAGAGGCGATACAGGACTTTTTCAAAGTACAGTGGACTAATTAACCGTTACCCAAGGGGAATGTTGGATCATGTTGGATAAAGATAGTTTCTGGTTGCTTGAGAGTTACTCTTAAAATAGGCCTAGCTGTGCATCCCAATACTATACAATGCTGTGTATCCCATACTATACTATACCATTAACTATTGACATAATAATCATGAAGATGTACTGTCTTATAAAATATATTTTGTTTTAATGTTTAGACAGTGCACTTTTAAAGTCAGCAAAGTCAAGTACTAAATACAGATGGAGAAAATGAGGTAGTTCTAATGATGTTTTTTCTGCATGACAAAGCATGTAGAAACATACCATGTACTGTTAAGAGGGTGTCAGTCAGTTTCTTTTGTGAGTTTCAATCATTATCTTATTCTGTTAATAAAACTATTTCTACCTAACATTTGAGTTTCAAGTTTTTAATGAAGTGTCCCTTATTTTTGTGAAAAATCCCGTAAATGTCCCTTATTTCTTATATCAAAAAATGGCAACCCTACTATATACTGATATCACTATTGTACTGTGTTTTTATCGATTGTATAGTTTTAACTGTTGTGAGTCGCCCCGAGCCACTTGGAAGGGGCGACCAAGAAATCCAAATAATAAATAAATATACGGCACACTATAAATAGTGCCATCAATAAAAAGTAGGCACATCCTCTATTCTCAGACTCTGGCGTCCATCTCCACTTCCAAGCCAAGAGTCCATGTTGTCCATAGACAAGCAAGAACCCAAAACTGGCAGGCTAAAATATTTGCATTTCAAAACCACTACATCGAGGTACACCATATCATTTTATGAGGAAAGGTAAAAGTTTTCCTGACATAAAGTCCATTTGTGTCTTAGACTGTGGCGTTCATCCCCATTCCCAAGCCAAGAGCCCACGTTGTCCGTAGACACCTTTGTGGTCATGCGGCCGGCAGAACTGTATGGAGCGCTGTTACCTTGCTCCAGAGTCGTTGGGCCATGCTCAGATCGAGGGAAGAGGGGGAGAAGCAGAAGCTGAGCCTGCCTTCAATATCGAAGGGTATCGGGGACAGCAGGCTCCATGGCTGAGGCGCCCCGCCGGCCATCTCCCTCCCCCTCCGGAACTTCCAGGTATCCGGCATTGAGGGAAGAGGGGGAGGAGCAGAAGCTGGGCCTGCCCTCAATACCGAAGAGTATCGGGGACAGCAGGTTCCGCGGCTGAGGCGCCGCGCCGGCCATCTCCCTCCTCCGAACTTCCTGGTATTCGGCATTGACGCACGCAGGGTGCAGGGCGAGGCAGGAAGAAGGGAAAGGCGCGCGCCTCTGCCTCCTCCTCTCTTGCCCTGCGCAAGCCTTCTTCCCACCCTGCCGGCACCCCTGGGGGCGTGGCGCCCGGCCCTGGATACGCCCTTTGGCCACGTGGCGCCCTGAGGCGGCCGCTTAATTTGCCTCCACTAAGATCAGCCCCTGACCACAGGCTGGAGCAGGGGTTCTCAGTCTTCCAAAAACCTCCTCGTACTAGAGCAGTGCTTCCCAAACTTTTTTGAGCCGCGGCACACTTTTTACATTTGCAAAATCCTGGGGCACACCACCAACCAAAATGACACTCGAACACAGTAATACATATAGCTAATATGTTTTTAAATGTATTTATACACTCAGTGTGAA
>JARBWK010000001.1:186721951-186738502 GCA_030556195.1 Anolis apletophallus | reverse complement strand
GAGAGAAGTCCGGCCTTCAGGTAGGCTGCTCTTCTCAGCTCCCGTTTGTCATCCCATGGTCCCCTTGGCCACTGGAAAGGTATGTTGGGATCCCAATGACCAGTTTCCTTCAGCAGGAATCCCACACAAATTCATGTGCCAGCTCTCTCCCTTTGCTTTGGCCCGACAAGCCTTTCCATGGCTGTCAGGTGCCATTGTTTCCCTCCTTTCTTTCCTTATAGGCAAAAGAACACCTGCACCATCTTTGCCTGCTGGTCTGCAGTCCCTCCTCTGCAGAGGTCATGCAGGCAGTGGATTACGTGGCCCGCAAACACCTGAAGCTGGCCACGGCCCACTTTCTGGAGTCCAACGGGGGGTGAGAGAGCTGGGCCTGGGGGTGCCCATCCCCTGTCCTTGTGGGGCCCTGAGCGGTCTCCCCATAGGGTTGGAAACAAGGCTGGCCCTGACCATGGCTCCATCTTCCCTCTCTTCATTCACAGGCCTTGTGGTAAATTAGTATGCGCCGTACTAAATTCACCCAAATGTAGCCTGGAGGCGGCGCTGGATCTGTTCCTGGCCAAGGTGAAGGAGGGCCCTTGGCTGGCCCAGGAGGGCGAGGAACAGGGTGGCTCCACTTGGAATGCAGCCACGGTAAGGACATCCCTACCTGCATGTATTGTTTCTTTGGGGGACTGGGGAAGAAGAACTGGACCTCCTATTTCTCAGCCGTTAGAAGGAGTCCTCCTGTTAAGGTCCAAATCTCCTCCTTTCTCTTCACAGGTAAGAGCTACGCGGGCCATTGGCGAGATCGTCCGGCACATCAAGGACAGCAGTCGCCTGGAGGCGTGCTTCCTGGAGCTCCTGCTTGCCTTGGTGACCAATTTCATCGAGGTCACAAGGCCTGGGTTGGAGGCACCCACCAGGAACCGGAGCAGGTACGTTCCTCCAGAGTAAGGAGACGGTGGGGAGGGAGGGTCAGCGGGGCTCCCATCCCTTTGGGGGGGGGTTGATGGGGGACTCGCACCATCCACTGGGAAGTAAGCCTTTCTCTTTCCTTTTTTTCTGCAGAGAACTGGCGAAGATCATCTCGGTGCTCGTGAAGAGGGTGGCCTGGGTGTCCTTCAACGAGACCTCTGAGAAGATGTTTGAAGATCCCAGCATCTGCCCTGAGGGGATGGCCCTCCAGTTGCAGTAAGGAGCCAAGGGCCAGAGGAGGTTCAGGGAGGAGGCCCAGCTTGTTCTCTCTGGCTGGCTTCCCTCACAGGGGTCTCTCTTGTCTTCCAGGAGCCTCCTCAAGTCCTCCTCCTCCCTTCTCCGGCACCTGCTTTCCATCTGGGAGACGCAAGCACCGCTGGAGCATTCGGCCGGCGTGGTGGCCTTGTACATCCAGGTGGGGAGGGTTGATCAGCCTGGGTTTTGGGGTTGGAAGCGGTCTTAGGGCAGGGCTGGGGAGGTGAGGAGAGACAGGGCTTCCCTTCCTGGCTCCAGCCCTTCATGTGTCTCCTCTTCTCTTTCAGCTGCTGCACATCGGCCAGCGCCCTCACTCTCCGGAGAAGACCTGGACGCTGCTGGTGGCTTGGCTCCAACATCGCAGCCTGGCCGTCCGACATCAGAGCAGGCAGGGTCTTCTCCTTCTCTGCAAGACCTGCAGGGAGGTAAGTCAGACACAGCACAGGCTCTGCACACCACAGAGAGGCCCAGCTGGTCTTGCTCTTGTTATCGTATGAAGGACGTACGATAGGGAAGATCCTGGAAGGTTCCTTCCCCAAACAGCGGGGAGGCCTGTGGCCAGGCGTGCTCTGCATGGGACCTCTTAGGCAGGGCTGTGTTTTGAGTTGACCCTCCTTTCTCCCTCTTTGCAGACCACGGGCCTCCAGGAGGTGTTGGAGAGGGTCCTTGGGGGACTGCAATCCCCCCACAGCAACATCACCCTGGAGTTCCTGGACCTGGCTGGCCAGCTGGGACCTCTGCTGCCGGATGAAGACCGGGGCCGCACGACGGCTCACCTGGCTGCCGGTTGCCGCCTTCTCTTCCACCATGTGAGTCTTGGCCCTGGGCCTCCTGCTTAGGGAGGGTGGGTGCTGGCTCCCCCTCTCCCCAAGCCCTCTGAAGGGGTTTTACGCAAGGAAACAGGTGAAAGAAGGTCTCCTTTTCCTTCCCTCTTTTAGGAGGCGGCCAAGATCCGGAAGGCAGCCCTCGAATGCTTCCAGCATCTTCTCCAGCGCCCGGAAAATCCCAACCAGGAGCACCAGACAATCAATGGCCTCCTGGCGGTGCTGATTCACGTGGAGGACGACGACGAGGAAGTGGCTAAGGTGGGAGACCCAGCACTGGCCCCACAAGGCCTTGTGGCTCAGGAGGGAGGTCAAGGGAGGGAGGGGGCCCTTGCCTTCCAAGGGAGCCTGGCTCAGTTTTTCTCTTCATTCTCCTCTTGGAAGGCTGCGAGGGAGACCCTCAGGGAGGCGGCGGAGGTCCTACGATGGCACCTGGAGGACAGCATTCTGGCGGGGGACACCTTCAGCCTGCAGGAGCTGCTGCACAAGATCGCCAAGCGCCTGGTCAGTGGCCACCCTGAGGCCTGGGAGTCAAGGGGTCCTTATGGTAGAAGAAGCCCCCCTTTTGACGCCGCTCTCTCCTCCAGATCCAGCACTGCAGATCCAGGAGGGAGGTGGAGGAGCAGGTGTATGGCTGCCTGCCTTTCTTCAGGAGCCGGCATCCCTCGGCAAAGAAGACGGCAGCCATGTTGCTCGGTAAGGGACCGTGATGTTCAGGCTCCCCTTCCTCCTCTTCCCTCCCTTCTGCCTGCAAAGACCTTCTGGGCTTCTTTTGGGGCTTCCCCCTTCCTTGTTCTAGTGTGGGGTCAGGGAGCTCTGGGACGCTCTTTCCTCATCCAGGTGGTCCTTCTCTTATCCACTGCCTGCTTTATCTACAGGTCACCTGCTCCACAAGTTCAGCAACATCTTGACCAAGAGCAACGTGTGCACCTATGAGGCCCGTAAGTGGGGCCTGAGAGGGGCTGGGCCTTGGGAGAGAGGCTCCCTGGGAAGTCTGTGTGCCATCCCTCGCCTGCTGACTGCCTTTCCTCCTCCCTTCCTACCAGGGCTGCTCATCCTCCTAGCCGACCATGACCCTGAAGTCAGGCGAGTTGGCTGCGAGACCAAGGCCATCCTTGCCAGGACCTCCGCCTTCCACTCCCGACACAGGCTGCAGTTTGCTCTTCGGCGCTTGGTGGGGGCCTACGGGCGGCAGAGGTACCCCCCAGAGTATGCCAAGGACCCACCCGCCTGATGGACTGGTAAGGAAGGGAGGTTGGAAAAGAGGGAGGAAGGAGGGAGGGAGGAGGGAGTAAGGGAGGAGGAAAAAGAGGAAATGAAGGGAGGCGAGAGAAAGGGAGGATGGAAAGGAGTTAGCGATGGAGAAGGGAGGAAGGGAGGAGGTAAGAAGGGTTGAAGGAGGAATAGAAGTAGAGAAGGAAGGGAGGGAAGAGGGAAATGAGAAAGGGAGGGAAGACGGAGAGTGGAAGGAGGGAGGGAAAGGAGGAAGCAAGGGAGGGAAGAAGATGGGAGGGAGGAGTTAGGAAGGGATGGAGCGTGGAAAAGGAAGGAGGAGGGAGTGAGGGAGAAACAGGAAGGGACAGAGGATTAGAGGGACTGATGGAAGGAAGAAGGAAGAAAGAGAGGAAGTGGGAGAAAGAAGGAAAGAAGGGAGGAAAGAGGAAGGGAGGGTGGAGGGCAGAGGGCCGGGCACTCCTTTCGCAGAGGCTGAGGGCACAGAAGGTCCAAAGAGAGGCACCCAAGCCCTGCTTTCTCTGCCCTTTGTAGGAACACCACGATCCCGTGTGCGCGCCCGAAAGGAAGACCTCTGCTCCAGCTGTGCCGCAGCCCCAAAGGGAAGTAGCGCCAAGGAGGCGGGAGTCTGCCCAGCCCTGGCCCAGGGAAGCCCCGCCCCCTGCAGAAGCCCCGCCCCCGCTCTGGGCCTCATTGCCACCAGGGGCCCTTGGAGCAGAGCAGAGCAAAGAAATAGTTGCTTGCCTGTAACTGTTTCTTTGGGTGGTGATCTGTGAAATTCGCACATATGGGGTTGTGTGAATTTCACAGATCATCATTTGAAGAAACACAGTTACATGTAAGCAACTATTTCTTCTTCTTCTTCATTGTGTTCTGTGAAAATCACACATGTGGGGAATTAGCAAGTGACTCACCTGTGAAGCTGGGTCATGCCACGCATGGGAAGAGAACAGCTCTCCCAAAAGCCGTGTCCTATTCCGCCAAGACGTCTAGCTTGTAATGTGTAGCAAACGTCAGTGGAGAGGACCATGTTGCGGCTCTACAGATGTCCTCCAAGGGAACTCCCTTCAGCAATGCCTTGGAAGTCACCAACACTCTTGTAGAGTGCGCTACTATGTGTTGTGGAAGGACCTGACTTGCCAATGGGTAGGTTAGCCTTGCTGTTGATACTCCAGGAGGCCAGGCGGTGTGCCGAGACTGGGTTGCCCTGCGAGTCTGTTTGATATTTCAAGAATAGGCGAGGGGATTTCCTGTAGCTGGAAGTCCTGTGGGCATAGAATACTACTCTCCTTACATCCAGGCTGGTGGTGAAGAAAAGCTTGATTAGGGGTTTCTGAAAACAGGACTGTCCCGTGAGTCCCTTCCTGTACCAAGACAGGTCAGCCACGTAGCACTTTAGCGATGTGAGGGAGAGGCCTGACCTGGAAAGATGGACCGAGAAGTCAAGGATCACAGGTGTCGGGGCCGTCACAAGGTTTAGCCTTTTTGGTTCCAGGAACTTTTGGAACCTGGCCCATTTGTACACATACATACACATTTTTAGTTGAGTCCTTTTGGGCTGCCTGGAGGATTTTCCTCACTGGTGAGGAGAGGCGGTGTGTTGCCTTATCCTCCACACCGTGAGGTGTAAGGTTTAAAGGCCCGGGTAATAAGAAACACTGGGTAAACTACCTATAAGAAACTGAAACTACAAACCACAGGGTCCAAAAGACGAACCATGAATAAATAAATAGATATGAGTCTATACATACAATATCAAAAAAGAGGTCAACATATTCCACCAAGCAAGAACAATATTAGAACTATATATGCAGAACATATATCCAGACTATACTCCATGCAAATAATACTAGTGAGTGTAATGGAATTAATTCACATATAATATACATACATAAGAATATTGTAGCATGTATGTGCAAATATCCAAAACCACAAAACCAGAATTACGTCAAATTAAGCAATACAATCAATATTACATAGCATGAATACGCGGTCTTTCGGCAGCCGTTCTATAAGCCTCCACACAGGTAAGTAATCCGGGTCCTGGTAGGGAAATGATGAAAAGATAATAACAAAACCAGTGTAGTAATCCAGGATGTCTGAAACACGTAGTGGATATGCCCAAATGAGTCTAACAATCAATGCGGCATCCGATGCCAAATCTTCGAGGGTGTTGCTATGCGTGTTGTAAATCCACTCGGATACAGTAAGGAGGATCGCTATTGAAACGCGTAGCTCAGGATAATGTGGATTAAATTTATACAATAGCATTGATCTGTATCAGTAAAGGTATAATAACCACATGCAAAAGTCAAAGCAAAAACAAATTGCAGAGATGCCCCAAATGAGGCTGTAAGAGAGTATAATCACAACTTGAGGCAAGGACGCTAGTAGAGGAGCCCCAATAGAGGCTGCGAGAGAACTCCAAAACCAAACGGGAGCCCTGCAGGACTAGATACTACCGACGGGTGGAAATCAGTCGGGGACCCCACAAAACTCCGTTTCGCTCTACTATAGAGCTTTCTCAAGGCTAACGTATACCCATGTAAGGCGTCCAATAGATGGATGGTATCAACTCTGTAAGAAGACATAAGGAAAACACTGATACTAGATAGAAAGAAACTATAAAGATAGGCATATATCATATAATAATAATAATAATAATATGTACTGAGACTCCAAAAAAACCAATACCTTGATATAAGTAGAAGAATGGGAGGTGTTTAAGTTGTCTTATCTCGTGGGTAAGTTTGACTTGAATGTCTGTCTCTGGATTAAGAAGATCCGCCTCATCCGGTGGGAGATCTTCAATCACCAGTTCGGCAGAGGTAGACAAAGTAGCTGCTCTATAAGCCAGGCGTGAGGCCTTCGTGCCACTGTTCCCACAAGGCTTTTGCCTGTGGCATCTGCGGTTTTCTTTTGCCATTTCTTTCTGCAAATTGGAAAGAAGGCAAGACTCTGGTTGGAAAGCTTTTGCCAGTGACTGGTCTTCCTTGGGGAGAAGGTCCAGGTAGGGGGCAATCTTGCCCTACAGGTAACACTGGAAAGCGCCCATATAGGCACCGTAGTGTGCTATGCGGGTGAGCTATGGGGGTGCGGTTTGGGTGGTGGGTGGGACACCGTGGCCGAGGGGGTGTAGCTATCCCTTAGGCTGAGCTATGGAGGTGCAGTTTAAGAGGGTGGGTGGGACACCATGGCCAAGGGGGCTTGGATATGCCCTGAGCCCGAGGGTGATCTATGGGGGTGCAGTTTAAGTCATGGATGGAACACCATGGCTGAGGGGCCGTGGCTATGCCTCATGGCCGAGGGTGAGCTATGTGTGTGCGGATTGAGTGGTGGGTGGGACACCGTGTCTGAGGGGGCGTGGCTATGCCCCAAGCCTGAGGGTGAGCTATGGGTGTGGTTTGGGGGGTGGATGGGACACCGTGGCCGAGGGGGTGTAGCTATCCTTTAGGCTGAGCTATGGGGGTGCGGTTTGGGGGGGGGGGGACACCGTGGCCAAGGGGGCGTGGCTATGCCATGAGCCTGAGGGTGAGCCATGGCCTCCGTGATAGTCATAGTGAGGATAACCCTCGAATTCAGGGGGAGGAAAAGGGTATTGTGTTAAACCATGCCCAGAATAATAGTAAGGGGATCTTACAGGGAAATCGCATCTGTGCAATTTTCTCAGAACACCATAAAGAAGAAGGCAGACCATCCGGGCCCCTCAGACCCCTCTGTTGTGCTCTGTTTTGCTCTTTTCTGAGGGGGATTTGGGGGCCTGGAAAGGAGGGGCCACCACCTGCTCCCTGGGTCCTCTTCCATTTGTGCTGGGCCCCGCCTCCTTTGATCTCCATTCCCCGACCCTCTCGGCCTGGGATGCCACCACCGCCTCCCTCTCCTCCCAGGTGGCATCCCCACAAGGGCGCCCCCTCCCTCCCTCCCTCTTGCCCACCCAGGGTGCTCGCCCCTTCTCCCCTCCAAGGTGCAGCCAAGCCTCCCTCCTCCTGCCCCTCCCCCAACACCACACGCCCCCCTCTGTCCCCACCCAGTCAGAGGGGTCAGGAGGGCAGGAGTCAGGGGAGGGTCACCGGGTCACAGCCCTCATCTATCCGGGCAACTCAGCTCCACCTGGGAAAGGTGTCCGCCTGCTTTGTTGGCTCCAAGAAGCCCAAGGCGTTTCCCAACTAATGGATTCAGCCTTCTTTGGGGATGCACTGAACAGAGCAATGCCATTCCAAGAACAAGGGCAACATTATTCTGCAGAACATGGTCCATATACAGATCTGGCCCAGGAATTTCTGGAATTGCATGATGTACTCTCCAAAGAAATGGGCCCTTAAGAAAGGAGACTCGGGGCTCTCCTGCCTGAATATTAGTCATGTGCATTCAGGGTAAATTTTGATCTTTTTTATGTCCTGCTTTCAGTGGGGGCCCCAATCCGCCTTGACTGTTCCTCCCAAAATTGGGAGGGCAAATACTGGTATTAATAATAATAAGAAGAAGTAATAAACTTTATTTATAACCCGCCCCCATCTCCCCAGTGGGGACTCGGGATGGCTCACATGAAAATGGTATTCCATTTTCAGTGCTGAAAGATCTGTTTTCTTTTGGCCCATTATGGGGGGGACAACTTCAGCCGTAGGCCCAAAGTTCCCGGGCCTACAGGTGCAGGTTTTGGGCCTATGTACCCGGGCCGGGCAGAGTCTGCTGCTGAGTGCCAAGTAAGGAGTTCTCCTAACTCGGAACTCGGCTAAAAGCCCTGCAAAGCCTGGGTGTGTAGGCCCAAAGCCTGCACCTGTATGCCCAAAGCGCTGGGGTTCCTGCAGCCAAACACCAAGTACGAAGCGCTCCTTACTTGGTGCTCGGCTTCAAGCCCTTCCAGCCTCGACGCTTTGGGCCTACGCATGCGGCAATCAATCTGAAAAGCAGACTTGGAGCCACTACCCACTCCCGCCTGCCTTTCATATTGTGTTTATTTTCGTTCCAGGAGGGGCCTTCCCATTTTGTGCCATCCAAATGGATGGATCGAAACGGAAACACGAATCAAATGGATGACTACTGGATATTCATATAGGGATTCATGACCCATGACTACTGGATATTCATATAGGGAAAGAGAAGGAAGGAAGACCCAGGGTTTCTTTGATGCAATTACACAAACCTTTTGTAATCACCAGAAATGAGAGTAGCACAATTTAAATGAATTTTATGCTGATTTTAAATATGATTTTAAATATGTCCTTATTTTTTTCCATCATGTCAACTTTTTAAAAAATATGACAAATAGTTCATTACAGCGGACTACTGTAAAGTCTACACATTTCACATCATATTCAAGTAACACAAGCCAGTTTTTCATCAGATTTAATTCTAATTAGTCATTCTAATAGAGTTTTTTGCACTGAATTCAGATCTGTGTTTATTTTTCTTCTATCACATGTAGTTTTTGCGATGAGCCTAATTGCATACCAATTAGATTCTAAAATGACCCAAAATTATATCTGGTGAAAAATACTTGTTGGTTTGTGTTACCTGGTGCAATCCTCCTAGATGTCACCTGTCATATCTTTACCATAAGCTTTATATCCGACATTGTATGGTCAAATCTTCATTGAACTCTGCCAGGCCCAGTGCTTTCTTTTGGGCTTGTGGCTCTCATCCAGGACCCAGAAACCCATCTCTGGCGTGGGATGTTGTGTATCTCCCATCCTTTTATTTCTCTGATTTGAAGGTGCTGCAGGCTTAAATGAATATTTGAATGAACAATCCCTGATATAAAGACTATTGTGGAGATATGGCAGTAAACGGAGGCTGGATCTACACTGCCGCACAATGCAGTCTGTATTGTGTTATATAGTCAGTGTAAACCCATGTAATGCCCTTTGAACTGCACCAAATTCCATTATATGGGTTTACATTTGGGGGGGGGGGGAGAAAGAGAGAGAGAGAGAGAGAGAGAGAGAGAGAGAGAGAATTCAAACTGCATTATTTGGCAGTGTAGATCCAGCCACAGGGAATGTTTGGGGCGACTGGGTCAGGTCTTCAGAGGAAGCCTTGGCTCCTCTTTTCCTCTCCTGAGCCCTGACTCAGGGTAGAAATATCTCAGGACAAGGTCTCTGGCTCTCTTGGCTGAATGGCCCATTCCTTTGGAGGAGAGTATCTTATACCATCCCAGACTTTTTTGCACAAAGGCATATACTTGCATTGTGTGGTGTAGAAAGATGTCTTGACAGACTGTGAACACTTTGGGCCTGTCTTTGTTCATGCATGAAATGAAATTGCCTTTGTGGTTTTCAGTGAAATCCCCGGGAAAGGCCGACCCATTTGTGGCTGTAAGTAGTCTTTACAAACCCAGGAAGCAGGTGGCTCTTCTTCCTCCCCTGGCCCTGTGTCTCCTGATAGGCCAAGATCCTCCTGGGGTCCCCCTTGCCCCCCCCCCACCTGCCCCCTTCTCACCTGGACTCACCTAGAAGGAGGCCTGGCTGCTGGGGGACACAGAGGAGGAGGAGGGGCAGCGCTCCCCACTGACACCGCTCTGCGGTTCTTGCAGGGCCACACTGGATGAAGGATCCGAGGGACAGGGACTGTCGAGGGACCCTGAACGCCGAGGGATACCTAGCATTGAAGGACCTCCATCGAGGGAAATTAACATCAAGGGACCCTGACTGGCACCTGCAAGAATGAGGACAGAGAAGACAGGACTTCAGTGTGTTTGGGTTTTTTATTTATTGTAAAATTTGAGTGTTTTTGTTGTTATTTAAGATATAATGTGATTGTGTTTGTTGTGTAGGAGAGGCTCCCACTCGCCTGTGACAGTGCTGCTCTTCCCCTTCGGCTGCTCTGGCTGCCTCCTGTGGATCCAGGGCTGGCAGTGGAGGGAGGCCCAGGCTCTCTGGCGGATGGAGGGTTCCCAGGGCCTTCCCCACTCCTCTGCCAATCCCAGGACTCACAGCTCAGCACTGGGAGGGAAGAGCCGCCCTGGGAGAAGCCCCCTTCTCTTCGTTTATTGTGATTTAACAGAATAGAATTGTATAGTCTTATTTTGTATTATTTAATACTTATTTAATTTAATATTTGTATTATTTAAGAATGGTTAGAATAAATGTCCACACAAAGGAGTATTGCTGGAAAATGTGGCCCCATCATTTCAGATACAATCAAAGATCTTACCCAGAAAGAAGAGAGACTGGTCAGGGTACAGCTAAACGCTGACACTTTAGCTGATTATGTTCGGCATGGGTACATTCCTCGTGGATTAAGGATTAATCCCCCTTCAGGAAATTATAATTATGATGTGGATTTTGTAGCTAATTGGGAGGCTATTATTTCTAAGTGTTCCTCCGACTTAACTATTTTACTCATTCAAAGAGTAATTAATTATTTTACTCATTCAAGGGATAGAAACAATAGTTCAACACGTGGAGGTGGTTTTGGCAACCAATCATTTAGGGGTGGAAATTTTCACAGGGCCAGGGGCAGACATAAGAGAACCTAGTTGTTAATTTATCTGACTATGAGTTGTCGAACTTTGAGCTTAGAACACCAAATAAAGGTTTATCTTATGTGGGAACACCCACCTGTTCCACTCTAGACATTCAACGTGACTTGGCCCAGTTATTTCGAAATAACTTAGAGAATTCTTTTTGAACAAGCCCAGCACTGCCTCACAAACACAGTACATTTTATATCAAAGTCAATTTACACCCACCAACCTCTCAAATAATATCAGCGTTTTCGAACAAACAGTAATCCGGGAAGCCAACAAAATCAATCATGACACTGACAGACATCACTCCAAGTTATCAGATTCTGAGATCAGAGTGCTCCGTAGGTTGGGCAACCATCCTGATATCCTGTTCAAGTCAGCTGATAACGGAGGAGCCATAGTTGCACTTAACAAACTAGATTACATTACGGAAGCACATAAACAGCTCAACAACACAAGACATTACAAACCTTTTCAATCTGACCCCACCACCAAATTTTCCAAAATCATCCAGAACCTTATCATGGATGCAGAATCCATGGGCTACATTGACACTAGTACATCCCGTTTCCTCCATAACACCAATCCCAGAATTTCTTTTGTTTTACCTCTTACCCAAAATTCACAAGAAGAAACGCTCTCCCCCCACCCCCCGGCAGACCCATCATTTCGTTCAGTGGGAGCCTTCTGGAACCCCTCTCCCAATACTTAGACTCGATATTCCAACCTTTTGTCCCCCTCACAAAATCTTACATAAGGGACACCACGGACCTTATTAATAAAATCAGTAACACCATCATTGATGACACAGACTGGCTGATTACCGCTGATGTCGAAGCCGTCTATACCCACTGACCAAGCATGCCAAACCATAGCAGATATCCTGGACACTAGACCCCGCCCATGTAACCCACCCACCAGTTTCCTCATTGAATTGTATGACTGTATTACGGAATATAATTACTTTAGCTTTGATAACAATCTCTATCTCCAATGTCATGGAGTTTCCATGGGAGCCACCGTAGCTCCCACAATCGCAAATGTAATCATGAGTTCCCTGGAAAACACATATCTATATGCCAACCCCAACCACCACATCACACAACACATAAAAGGCTACTGGAGATTTATAGACGATGTCATGATTATTTTGCATCATTCTGTAAACCCCAACACCTTGACCAGTTGGCTCAATTCCTGGCACAATAACATCAAGTTCTCAGTTACCTCTGACAAACACACTGTTAACTTTTTAGACATTTCAATTTTCAAACACAATAACTCTCTCAAAACACGCACCTACACCAAACCTACAGACCGTAATTCTCTATTACATTATCGCAGTTTTCATTCATTTTCATTAAAAAGAAGTCTCCCTTTCACCCAATTTATCCGACTTAAAAGAAATTCATCATTCCAAGAACATTACCAACAGGATGCCAATAATTTAAGCTACAAACTTAGTGCCAGGGGCTACCCACATTCTATTATACAATCAGCCAGAACACGTGCAGACAATAGACCCAGACAGGAACTACTACAACCCACCCCCAAACAATCTTCAAATCGCTTTATTTGGCCTTTAACGTTAACCACCCACTCCAGAGCACTCTACAATATTGTCAAAAAAAATTGGCCCCTCATTACCACCACAACAGGACTCACAAACCCACCCATGTTGGTGCATTGCCGCACCACCAATATAAAAGATACGTTAATTCATACAAACCACAGTGTCAAAAACATCATACAGGATCCCCATACAGGCACAAAACCGTGTGGCCATTGTAGTATCTGTTCACATATAAATACATCTTCCACGATTACCAACAGTACCACCGGTAGGATTTTAAAACTCAGGAATGAGATAACTTGCGCCCATCCTGGGGTCGTGTACTGTGTCCACATGCCCCTGTGGTCTTCACTACACTGGTCAGACATCTAGACAACTCCGAGTCTGGATTTGTGAATACAAATCCAAAATCTGATGCAAATCCCAAGATTCTGTCCTTTATAGTCACTTTCCACACATGAATCATTCGCCTGACAGTTTCACAATCTATGGACTTGAAAGAGTTAAAACTCCACCTCATGGCGATTCACAGTAATACCTTTTAAGAGCAGAACGGGAATTGATCCTTTTACTGACCAGTGAGTCCCCGGGTGGGTTGAATGATGATCTGTCAATCCAGAACCTATTACTATAATTCCCTTAATTAGGCACACCTTTCCAGAGAACTATATAATCACCACTCTCTCCCCAGCCTCTTGCTGACTCCAGCCCCTTGGATTTCATTCATTGATGCTATTGTTACTCACCATATGGTATGTATTTGTATTAGTTTTGGCTTACTTGGGTTCATACGGTTGTATACTTTGAGTTGCTAATTGTTTTGTTAATTGTACTAGATGTTATAGCGACTTGCCACGCCCTGATGAAGTGTAAATAACACACGAAACGGATCTAAATAGCTGGCGCCCTTTGATATCGAAATTGAAAAGCCGTCGGCGCAGCTTCGCCCCCCCTCTGCGGAGGCCGGAGAGGCTTTTATACTTCAGTCGCCACACTTTTGCAACCTTCACAGCTCTTTGGATTACAATTTTACTGCTATACAACAGGGGAGAAATTCAGCGCAGCCTCGGCCCCCCAAGCAGCCTCTGCGCTCCATTTGCTGCACTCGTGCAATCTCCGTAACTCTTTGAATTACAAATATATTGTGTCATACAGCGGAGTAAGAGCTGGGATTTGCGAACCATCTATCCAGCATCGGTTCACCAGATTTGCTATCCATACACAGAGGACGCTACGGATTTGGGCGTCCTCAGCTCCCTTCCTCAACGACCGAGGGTTTGTTTACATCTTTAAACCACGGGTCTCCTCCTTTTGGATTACCAACAGTGCATTTTAGCACTTTTGTTTATTTGAGTGGAGCCTCCCCTTGTTATTGGAACAAATAACCCCGTGTCAATACAACTCTGTGGAAAATCCGGCTTATATTTAAACGCTACTATTTCCATTTTGGGTGAACCCACATTTTCCAGCAATACTCCTTTGTGTAGACCTTTAGATTTGTGTGGACTTTGACATTTAAGGAATTATATTATGTGTAGACCTTGATATTTGTGCAGACCGTTGTACTTAAGTATTGAGATACGGAAGCTTGGCATTCCTTTGTGTAGACCTCGAAACTTGTGCAGACCTTGAGATTGAAGTAATCATATTATATAGACACTGAAATTTGATGTTTAATGTGATCATTTCATTAGCAGCTATCATTTCCAACCTCCCATCCGCAGTGTGTTACCGCTTTTTCTGTGTTTTGTGTTCACAGTAAGCCCCCCTCCCTTTCCTTCTGATTTGTAGAATAAATATCCCCCTTTCATTTTAATTTAGCGCTTTTCTTGGATTTCTTTGGGGAGGGAGACCCAGACTGCCCAAGACCAGCGACTCAGGTCCCGTCCACACTGACCCTTTCATGCAGGTTGAACTGCATATGAGGCTGGGTCTATACTGCCCTCTATCCCAGATTATCTGCTTTGAACTCGATTATATGAATCTGCACTGCCAGATAATCTGGGATCAGATCCTGGGATACAGGGCAGTGTACATCCAACCTGAGTCTGCACTGACCATATAATACAGTTCAAACTGCATGAAATGATAGTGTAGATAAGGCTTTAGGCCCCATCTACACTGCCATATAATCCTGTTTCAGAATGCATATTAACTGTGGTTCAAACTGGATTATATGGCAGTGTAGACGGGGCCTAAGAGAAAGAAGTGAGGGAAGATGGCAATGCTGCATGTAGACTGGATCTACGTTGCCCTCAGGGCCAGACTTAGGTAATTTTAAATGGTAAGGGAACAGTATTTTGGTGCCCTTCCAACCAATCACTATCTATCTATCTATCTATCTATCTATATATATATATATATATATATGTGTGTGTGTGTGTGTGTGTGTTAATAGGTTCTTTATACCTTAGGAATGTGCATAGTTCCCATTTGCCTTTTGTTAGAATAACAACAACAATAATAATAATTACATAGCTTTTTGAGTCTCTTTCAGGAGATTTAAAGCAGGGTATAAATAAATACATACAATAATAATATAATATAAATACAATAATATAATATAATATACTAAATGTACCCGGCCACACGCTGCTGTGGCGTTTTGAGGTGGTATGGAAAATTACTGCTTTTCTTTCCCTGTTTCCTTTCTTTCTGCCCCCCCTCCTTGTCCCTCCCTTTTTCCCACTTCTCTTACTTTCCTTCTCTTCTTTTCTCTTTCAGTTTCCCTCTTTCCCTTTCTTCCATTATTCCATTCTCCTTTTCCCATCCTTCCCCTCCTTCCCTTTCTATCCCTTTATCTTTCTTTTTCTCTCTTTTTATTTCCTGTTTCCTTTTCCTTTCTTTCCCTCCCTCCTCTCTTTGGCCTTTCCTTCCTTCCTTCTTTCCCTCCCTCCTTCTTTCTTCCCTCCCCCCTTTCCATTTTTGTCCCTTCCTCCCTTCTTTCTTCTTCCTCTGTGTCGGTTCTCCTTCCTGCCTTCTTTATCTCTTTCCTGTCTTTCCTTTTTCTTTCCTTCCTTCCGTCCCTCCTTCCTCCTCCTTCTCTCTCTCTCCTTCCTCCCCACTTTCTATCATTCATTCCTTCCCTTTGTCCTTCCCTCCTTTCTTCTCTCCTTCCGTGTTCCTTCTCCGCTTCTCCCTCTTGTATTGCCTTTTCTTACCTGTTTGTTTTCTCTTCTTCCTTCCTGCGTGACCTCTTTCCTTCTTTCTTTCTGTCCATCCTTCCCTGTCTTCTCTATTACCTTCCTCCCCCGGCGGTGGTGCTGGCTGAAGAAGATCTAAAAGGAGGAAGGAGGCCTGCTGTCTTCACCGAAGCTGGGGCCTCGGTTGGTGTCATGGCCCGGGCTCTGGAGGCCTCCGTGGCACCAATCGAGGCCCCGGCTTCGGCGAAGACAGCGGGCCTCCTTCCTCCTTTTAGGTCTTCAGCAGGCAGTGCCGCCGCCAGCCATTCCCCCGTGGCCACAGGAGACAGGTAAGATGGCGGTCTTTCTTCTTTTCTCCGTTCCGGCCGGGGGGGGGAGGGAGAAGGGGTTTGCACACGCGGTAATGAGTACTGTGCGTGCATCGTCTGTTTTTGCCGCGGAGGATTCTGGGTGTTGTAGTCCCCTTGGTTTTTTTGCGTTTTTAACCTTTTTTTGGTTGGGGGTGGGGGTTGGGGTTGGTGGTAAACATACCTCGTTGGGTGGGGATTTTTGTGGCCTGGTTTGGTGTTTGTGGGTTTAGCGGTTTTGCTGTCTATAGGCTACTTAACACGACAGCTATCATTTTTTATATATAGATAGTAATAGTAATAGCTGCTTTGAGACCCCTTTGGGGAGATAAAGCAGAGCATAAATATAATATAATAATAATAATAATAGATGCATAGCCACTTTCAGTGCCCTTTGGGGAGAAAAAGTGGAGTATAAATAAATATAATAGTAGAATAATAATAATATAATAGATACATAGCCGCTTTGAGCACCCTTTGGAGAGATAAAGCAGGGCATAAATATAATTATAATATAATATATAGTAGTAGTAGTAATAGTAATAATAATACATAGCTGCTTTGAGCACCCTTTGGAGAGATAGAGTAGGGCAGGCACGCTCATTACGTCGAACGCGATCGACTGGTCGATTGCCAAGGCCGTTATGGTGGATCGCAGGCAGACCTGAGGAGGGAGGGGGAAGAAAGGGGGCAGAAGGAAGGAGGGGGCGAGAGAAGGAGCAGCAGCCAGCCACACCCCTCTCATTCCTGCAAA
>JARBWK010000001.1:186539824-186721851 GCA_030556195.1 Anolis apletophallus | reverse complement strand
CCATGGACTCCAGACTATATGCCCATTATACAACACAGAAACATGATTGCAATTATATCACTTTTTGTGCACTAGAAAGGGTTAATATTAAACTGCATCAGGACATCTGTGAAGAATTAATTCGAAATGAAAGCAAATGGATAATTATGTCAAATACTGATCAACACCGTTAAAAAATAGAACATATGCATACAGCAGTATAAATCAAAATAAAACAACAACATTATGACTGTATGTAAAAACAGGCATCAAAACCAGAAACCAATAATAATATTCCATTTCTCATCACGGGTGGGTGGACTAGTGCAAAAAAAACTTAGAGGATAGGGCTAGTGAATAAAGTGCATAGGTCACATGGCAGTAGTAACATAGAGAGCAATGTAAAATAGGCCATTATAGCTTTGGATACAAAGTAATAGTAAAATCCTCCATTAAATCATGGAGGATTTTACTCGGTTGTCTTCCAGGTTATTGTGTAGGATGTATTTGTACAATCTGGGTATTAACCCCTTTTTCCCTTTTTCTAATACATTTTCAACTTCCGATTTTTTTAAAAAAATAGCTGCTGCATCTCACTCTTGATTCGTGTTCAGTTTGCAGTCTGTTAGGGTTCCTAAGTACTTTTCACATGGACTGATTTTAAGTCAGGGTCACCCATCCTGTATCCGTGCATTTCATCGTTATTGCCAAAGTCTAGTACTGTACAGTTCTCCCTTTTGAAATCCATTTTGTCAGTCTTGGCCCACCTTTATAATCTCTTATGGTCTCTTTGCCCCCCCCCCTCTTTTTAAGGTGATTTTTTAAGAATTAAAAATTAAAAATGCAGTCCAAATTTTAAAAATCTAGTCCAACCCCTTTCTGCCCTGTAGGAATAATCAACGAGAGCCTTCCTGATAAATGAACACCCAGCCCCTGTGTCAAAACCTCTAAGGAAGGAGACTTCAGTGGGCTCCAAGGCAGCAGCACACAACTCCATCCAACAGCTTTTGCTTGGGGCCTCACCACACAGTCATGCCTAGGGCTCCTATTGCGCGAGGCACAGCTCCCTACGTCGGCAGTCCTGGGTCAACACTAGGCAAGGGTCATGGAAACGGAATAAAAAGCCGCGGCCCTGAAGGATGCCCTTCCCTCTGGCGCATCAGAGGAAATTTTTCAAAATCCAATGATTACTGTGGATGAAAATGAGGTGAAATCTTCAGAACTGGCACAGGCAGAAAAACACACACCACTGGGGTGTTAACCTTTTCCTATGCTATCCAAAGCGTGCTCTCTCTCTCTCTCTCTCTCTCTCTCTCTCTCTATATATATATATATATATATATATATATAAGGCCTGGTTAGGTTTTTCGGATCACTACGAAAGTCGTTATAAATTCGGATCTAATTTACTTTTGTAGCGTTTTTGAAGCAATTTAAGCAACCCGGAAGTGTTTTTGCAAATTAGAAGTCGCTGCCAGCATTTTCGAAAAGGGTTTGCATCAGATTTCCGCCCTTCTAGAGTGGGATTCCCCTCATTGGCTGCAGATTGGACGCGGGATAACATCCCTCCGCATGAGACCCGCCTTTCCCCCAGTTCTCATGCGGAGGGATGTTATCCCGCGTCCAATCTGGCAAGATGGCGGACGCAGCAGGTTTCTGAGGCTCCTCAAGGCTTCTTAGATTTCTGCCTTTGCCATAGTGTTCGGGTAGGGTGAAAGCTCCCCCCACCCAAGTGGATTGAGACTGGGTGGTGTAAACCTTGGGATTAGGGTCGGAAGACCAAAACTTCAATAAACACAGAAGGGCAGGTCGGGCAAAGGGATACCTGGGCGAGACCAGGCGAGAAAGCTAGCCACTATTTTAAATAGCAAGAAAGAAGCAAGAAGTAAGGAAGAAAGGGGGCTCCAGATTATGGAAGATTGCTGACCAGAATGTGCTAAAGTAGCCTGAGAGCATAGAAAACGAGAGAAAGCCGAAGGTGAGCTGAGGAGCGGGGGAGAAAGGGAGAAAAGGGAGGAGGCGAACTGGTGAAGAAGAAAAGTGAATGAGAGAAGGAGTAAAGTGGGAGGAAAGGAGAGGAAGGAGAGGAAAATTAGAAAAACTTCAAAGAACTGCAAAGACCATTTAGTCTAGCTCCTTAACTCTTCAACCTCCTAATTCTCCAACCTCCCCCCCTTCCAATCTTCAACCCTCCCCAATCTTCTAACCTCAAATCTCAAACCTTCCGCAACTTCCCATCCCCCAACAACAACAACCCTACACCTTCCTCAACTTACCAATTGTAAATCCTCCTCTTCTCCATCTCTCTGTCCTCGCTAACTCAGCCGATCAAACGGCTAGCAAGAGAAGGACGCCTCACAGGCGTCTCTCTCCGCTGGAGCCAACATGCAGCGATCGCCCTCACCAACTCTTCACCCAAGGAAAAACCAAGAAGAGTGACCGGACTCTACAACGCGGGTTTCCTCCAGATCTCAGGCGGAGGGATGCTATCCCACATCTACCCAGATTGGATGTGGGTTAACTTCCTTACACATGTCAGTGTTTGTATGCATGTGTGTGTGTATATACGTATGTATGTTTGTGGCAGTTTTCTGACTGGCTCCCACTTCCACAGGCCACTGCGACCCCCATGAATGGGATCGGCAATACCTCCACCCGATTCGACTCCCAAAGACCCTAATGAATGACGGACATGGACCACATTTGGCACACAGATGCCCCATCACCCACTTTACATCCTGGTGCAATTGGGGGAAGATGGACCACAGATGATGAGATTTGCAGTACTTTCACTCGATTCAGCTCCAAACTCAACAGACTACTGAGACCCCCACTTGAACCAAACTTCCCATGAGCAACAGAACATACTGGAGAAGTTTGGGGGACATTGACCTTGATTTATGGGAGTTATAGTTCATCTGCATTCAGAGAAACTGTGACCCCACCAACAATGGATCAGGACCAAACTTGGCACAGGGAAGCATCATGACGAACTGAACATACTGTAGGGTTTGGGGGGGAATGGACCTTGGTTTTGGGAGTTGTACTTCACCTGCATCCAGAAAGCATTGAAGCCAGCCGATGTCAGATCTGGAACAACCTTGACACACAAATCAAATCTAGCCAATTGCGCATACACGCGGGGTTTGGGAATGACTGCCCTGGGAATCTGGGAGTTGTAATTCTCCCTTATGCAGAGAGCACTAAAAGCATCCAACAACGGATATGGACCAAACTTGGCAGACACACCCAACATGGCCAACTGTGAATACTGCAATGGTTTGGGGCTGATTGCCCTTGGAATCTAGGAGCTGTAGTATTCCCTTATCCGGAGAGCACTGAACCCAGTCAATGACAGAAGCGAGTGTGTGTATGCATGTGTGTATAAGTATGTATGCATATATATTTATATAGAGAGAGAGGGGAGGGAGAGGGAGGGAGAGAGACTGGAGTTACACTTTAAACATGTACCTGTTTCGACTTACAAACAAATTCAGCTTAAGAACAAACCGACAGAACCTATCTTGCTTGTAACTTGGGGACTGCCTGTATTTGTAAAAGGTTCCTGGGAGGAAAAGGCCTCCTTTTTTTACCTTTGACGCTAGCAGCACTTTGATGATGTCCATCCGGAGAGAGGGCTCCTCCGCGCAGGTTCCTTGTGGTTCGAGAG
Organism: Anolis apletophallus; assembly: GCA_030556195.1. Classification (NCBI taxonomy): domain Eukaryota; kingdom Metazoa; phylum Chordata; class Lepidosauria; order Squamata; family Anolidae; genus Anolis; species Anolis apletophallus. The sequence goes on along the minus strand of JARBWK010000001.1, from coordinate 186,718,202 downwards.
GTCTGGAAAGGGGCAAGAGGCGTGACTTTTAATAGTGATGTAATGTTTTCTATGTTTCTAATGTGCATTTAATTTTAATTTTAAATCTTTAACTTAAAGATTTAAAATTAAATCTTTGTCGTTCAAAGGCATTCAATAGTTCCCATACGTAAAGCCACCTTGAGTCCCATTTGGGGTAGAAAAAGGCAGAATGCAAAGAGTAAATAGATAAGAGAAGGCCACAAAGTGTGAAAGATTAAATTTTTGAATTAGCCAAAATGGCCAAATTAATGGATGGAAACCCTTTATGGAATTTATAAAGAGCCAGAAGAAAATGACCACGGCAGGATTTGTTGAGTAATAACTACACACACACACTACTCATTTCCACCGAAAGCCAATGAGGCCGCTCAGACCCTGAACCGGTGCCTGGCATGTAATATACGCACTTTACATGCAAGACACTTTGGATACTTGACGTCTTAGTACCCTTAACTAGAATAGAAATATTTGCAAGCTTTGTTATAGAAATACTAAAGAAATATTTGTGTAGTGTTCAAAAAGAAGAAAGGATGACAATGCAACATAATAAACTCTTACCTACACAATCTTCTATATATATAAAAAGTGAATGGTCGTGGTACCCGGCAAATGGACACGAAAACTATAAGCCCCAGAACCACCACACACACCAAACACATTCCCCCAAGGCACAAGGTTCCTACAGGGCACAAAAAACCCACCCTCCCTACCTTCCAACCCCCCCAAACACAGCCCCCAAAAACCGCCCATTGGAAATAGCAGCGCATGCTGCACGGCAATTGCCTCCTTCCCCCGCGAGGCCACTGGAGAGGGAAAGCCCTGTTTGACAATGGTAGCGATGCACACAGCCCCCCCAACCCCACCCCCTCACCAACAGCCCTCCCTCACCACTACCTCCTCCTTCATGCCACCAACCAGCTCAAAAACGGCCGGCCGGCTGTGCGGTCTCTCTCCCTTCGCCCTCCTGTTCCGGGAGTGGCAGGGAGGTGGGGCGCAGCCTCATCGCCCTCCTTCGCCACTTCCCTGCCGAAGGGGGGGCCGAAGAGGGACCTCCGCCTCCTCTATTGCCTTCTCGCTCTCCTCCACCGCCTCCCTTCCGCTCCCAGAAGAGGAGGGCGAAGGGAGACAGATCGCGCGGGCCCCTTTCGCCCTCCGCTTCAGAGCGCCGCCGCCATCGCTCCCCCTTCGCCACTTCCCTGCCGAAGGGGGGGGGGGCAAGGGGGATCTTCGGCAGGAGGACGGGTGCGGCAGAGACCGGGGCGGTGGTCGGTTCCTCTGTCGCCTCCTGACGATTGTGGACCCGGGCCGCGTGGGTCGGGTCCGGGAGCGTTTGGGAGGTGATGAGGCAGGTGGATCCCCCTACTTTTCAGAGCGCCTCCTGCCGAAGATCCCCCTTCCCCCCCCCCTTCGGCAGGGAAGTGGCGAAGGGGGAGCGATGGCGGCGGCGCTCTGAAAAGAAAGGCGAAAGGGGCCCAAGCGATCTCTCTCCCTTCGCCCTCCTCTTCTGGGAGCGGAAAGGAGGCAGCGGAGGACACCGAGAAGGCAACAGAGGAGACGGATACGCCGCAAACGTGGCCTTTCGGGGGGCCCCTTCCACATGGAGTTGTCGAAGAAGGGCGGACAGGGAGAAGAACAGACGGACATGGAAGAGACAGGCAAGCTTACCAAAATAAAAAAACCCATTATAAAAAAAACAAAACTCCTACACAAAACAACACAAACCCACACATATACACACACATACACATATATAAACACACATATACACACGTAAACATATATAAACATACATACGCACACATATACGTACACACACATACATATATATACACATAAACACACATACACACAAATACACACATACATATATTAACACACACACACATACCCCCACATATAAACACACACATATACATACACATACATATATATACACATAAACACACATACACACAAATACACACATACATATATATACACACACAAATATATACAAACACCAATATATGCACATACACATATAAACACACATATATATACACATACACATAAATACACAAACACATATATTAACACACACACACATACCCCCACATATAAACACACACATATACATACACACACACATACATACACACAACCATACACATGTATACACACACAAAACACATACTCACATCATTTCCAAACCTTACATACTAAGACTTTCCCGCATCTCCTACATAGGGCACAGCAACGCGTGCCGGGTTCAGCTAGTACTAATATAATAACAAATGAAAATAAGTATTTAGATTTATATGGCAATAATAAAATTGGATAAAATATATTAAAGAAATAAACTGAAATAAAGAAATAAATGTAAAAACCTGGCAGAGAAGACAGGATGACCATGGCACAACATAAGACATGACTACCAGTTTTAACATTGTAGGACAAGCCTACTCTCTCTTTTCGTTATAGAGGACTAGCTTGGGGACCCGGCCCTGCCCGGGTTATTTGAGAAACACATTGTGTGCCAAGTTTGGTCCTTATCAGTTGTTTATTTGGCTTGCAGTGGTCTCAAAAAGTGAATGAAGGTACTTCAAGTCCCAGAATCCATGGTCCATCCTCCTCCAAATTCCATTTCCAACGGAAAAAAACTGTCATTTGGTTAACTCAAGCATTCAGTTGCAGTCTGTTTTGCTGGCCAATCAGAGTCCTTTATGCAAATAGTTCCTCAGTGGCAACCAATGCTCTCTGTCTGGTGCCTTAGATTGTTGGAGTTCTGAGGCTGGCCAATCTGAGTCCTTTATGCAAATAATCCCACAGTGGCAATCAATCGAAACGCTGCCACATATTCCTCCCTCCACACCACCGCACCGCCGCAAACAATGACTTTTATTATATACACTAGCTTGGGGACCCGGTCCTGCCCAGTTTATTTGAGGAAGGCATTGTGTGCCAAGGTTGGTTCCTATTAGATGTTTATGTGGCTTGCAGTGGTCTCAGGAACTTAGTGAAGGTACTGCAAGTCCCATTGCCCATGGTCCACCCCCCTCCAAACAGCACCAGGATGTAGAGTGGGTCATGGGGGCTCTGTGTGTCACATTTGGTCTTAATCATTCTTTGGATGAGGGTTGCAGCGGTCTCGGAAGGTGAGCGAAGGTATTTCAAGTCCCATCATCTGTGGTCCGTCCTCCTTGAAACAGCACCAGGGTGTAGAGTGGGTCAAGGGGGCTCTTTTTAAAACTTTAATAACACTAATTGAGATAAAGAAATAGATGTAAGAATTATGCATCTATATTCTACCCCAAAGTGTGGTGGAAGCTCCTTCTATGGAGGCTTTTAAATAGAGGCTGGATGGCCATCTGTTGGGGGTGCTTTGAACGCAATTGTCCTGCTTCTTGGCAGGGGGTTGGACTGGATGGCCCACGAGGTCTCTTCCAACTCTATGATTCTTTAACAAATACAAGGATTCTCTTCCCCCGACCCCCTCCTAGGGTTGCTACTTTTTGAGATAAGAGTAAGGCACATTTACCTAAAAATATGGGATTTTTCACAAAAATAAGGGACACTTCATAAAATCTTGCAAATCATCAATTTGATTTTCAAGTTTTTCCTGAAGTGTCCCTTATTTTTGTGAAAAATCCTGTCTGCCTTGATGCCGCCTCCCAAACTACAACTCCCAGGATTCCATAACCTTGAATCAAAGTAGGTCAAGTGGGGTCATTGTTCTACAGTGTGGACTCACCGTAAGACTAGGAAAGGCACTTATCCGTTGCTCTGCCCTTTTTTTGGCATTTGCTTAAAGCAGTGTTTCCCAACCAGTGTGCCATGGCACACTAGTGTGCCGTGAGCAATCATCAGGTGTGCCGTGGGAAATTGAAACCTCCAATACCCTTTCTTCCCCCTCCTGCCGAATACTTTTTCTTCTCCACTCAGGCTCCCTTCTTCCCAGCCTTGCTCTGTTCGCTTTGCCTCGCTTTGCTCTGTGGCGAGTCTGCGCAGTAGCACCTGCACAGGTCATGTCTTCCTCTCCTGAACACGCTCACGCTGCCCCCTCAGATCAAAATGGCGGCAGAAGTGACAGTGTAGAAGAAAAAAGTGTTCGGCAGGAGGGGGAAGAAAGGGCGCGAAGGAGAAGGGGGAGGAAGAGGTCTCTGTCGAAAGCTGGTATGGGTAAACTTGGACCTTCCAGGTGTTTTGGATGTCAACTCCCACCATTCCTAGCAACCTCGGGCCCTTTTCCTTTCCCCTCTCAACCATTTAAGCAGGAAAGGGCCTCAGGCCGTTAGGAATGGTGGGAGTTGAAGTCCAAAGCACCCAGAGGGTCGAACTTTCCCCATGCCTGTTTTAGGGACCTTAAAGTGGTGAGCCTCCTTCCACCATTGTGATTCTGGGTAGAAAACAAACAGCAACATAACATAACTTTGTTTGATTCCACAGTGCTCTCTGGGTGTAGGTGAACTACAACTTCCAAACTCAAGGTCAATTCCCAAGCAAACCCTTTCAGTACTTTCTGTTGGTATGAGAGTTCAATATACCAAGTTTGGTTCAATTCCATTGTTGCAAGAGTTCAGGATGCTCTTTGTGTGTTAACTATAAATCCCAGAAACTGTAACTCCCAAATGTCAAGGCCTATTTTCCCCAAACTCCATCTGTGTTCACATTTGGGCATATTCAGTATTCATGCCAAGTTTGGTCCTGATCCAACATTGTTTCAGTCCACAGTGCTCTCTGGATGGTGAACTACAACTCCAAAACCCAAGGTCAATGCCCACCAAACTCTTATAGTATTTTCTCTTGGTTATGGGAGTTCTGTAAGGGAAGTTTGTGTCTTTCTGCCATTCCTGCCCCCCCAGGAACTGTTTATAACAGCTTCATGACATCCATAGTTAACTGGAAGCAAGTTTCACTCAGGGTGAAATTTCACAAGGGTCTGGAGAAGAAGCCCTATGAAGAGTGGCTTGAAGAGCTGGGCATGTTTAGCCTGAAGAAGAGAAGGCTGAGAGAAGGCATGATAGCCATGTATAAGTATGTGAGAGGAAGTCATATATGTTGTGTTCATCGAACCAGGTCCAGGTTTCACACTGAGTGTATAAATACATTAAAAAACATATTAACTATATGTATTGCTGTGTTAGAATGTCATTTTGTGTCATTTTGGTTGGTGGTGTGCCCCAGGATTTTATAAATGTAAAAAGTGTGCCGCGGCTCAAAAAAGGTTGGGAAACACTGGCTTAAAGAGACTGGCATTCACCAGCTCCTTCTATCCTGTGTATTCTTCCTTGGGATATCTGGTTTGACTCCGGGGAGAACAATCTGCAAATATCTTTGACCCTTTTGGTGGCCCTTCCTTCTCTGGACCCTTTTGCCTGTCCCTCTCCTTCTTGAATTGTGGTCTCCAGAAATGGACACAGGATGATCCCAGGTGAGTTTCTGAACAAAACAGAACAGAAGGAGATTATGACTCCCCTCCATCGAAACACTACTAGATCCAACTGATGGAGCCTAGAATCCCATTGGCCTCTTTCGCTGCAGCTTCATACGCTTGACACATTTTCCCCTTGCAGACCACTAAGAACAGGGTTCGTTACTATCCACACTATTGGATTTCCACAAGGAGTAGATCGCCAAGGAAAGCTTTTTTTAAACAAACAAACAAAACAAAACATACACAACACAAATACTTCTTCTTAAAGAAATGCAACAAACTTTATTGACACAGCCATGCCATCATGGTCACAACATGATCTTAATGTGACACAGTAACATACACACATTTGCACCAACTACGGCTCCTTCTACACTGCCCCTTATCCCAAGATCTGATCCCAGATTATCTGCCAGTGGAGACTCCTATAATCCGGTTTAAAGCAGATAACCTGGGATTAGATCCTGGGATAGAGGGCAATATAGATCCGGTCTACATGGCAGCATTGTCATCTTCTCTCACTTCTTCCTCTGAGGCCCCGTGTGCACTGCCACAGAATCCAAATTCTGGAACTGGATGATATGGCAGTGCAAATGAGGATTATGGCTCCATCTACACTCTTCATTTCATGCAGTTTGAACTGGATTATAAGGTTAGTGCAGAGAAATATGGATGAGCCTACACTCACCATACAATGCAGTCAGGCCCGGATTAGCTGCTTTTGGCGCCCTAGGCCAAAAGAAGCACCGCTGCCCCCAGGGGCGGGGAAGCCCCGCCCCCAGGGTGTGCTGCGCATGCGCGGCAGCGACCCCGGGGGTCCTCTTTCCTTCCTTGAGTGAAGGAAGGAAGGAGGGGGAGTGAGGAGGAGCAAGAGGCAGAGCGAAGGGGCGCCGCGTCAGAGGCCCGGCTGTGACGCGGCGCCCCTTCGCTCCGCCTCTTGCTCCTCGCTCACCCAAAAAATCGACCTTTTTTAAAAAAATAATAATTGGGGGGGTTCCGGATCTGCTGCCCCCCCCCCCCATTTCTGCCGCCCTAGGTCATGGCCTAGGGTGGCCTTATGGGTAATCCGGGCCTGAATGCAGTTCAACCTGAAGGAAAGGGTCAGTGTGGATGGGGTCTGAGCGGCTGGTCCTGGGCGGTTTGAGTCTCCCTCCCCAAAGGAATGCAAGGAAAGCGGCAAATTAAAAAGACAGGGGGACATTTATTCTAAAAACACAGATGGTTAAAACTGTAGAACAGATATTATATACTTGGTTAAAAACAGATACAAAAACAGTTAAATCACAATACAATATTAAATCACAATTTACATCAGTGTTGCCCGACATGACAACCCTGGTTAAAAAGCCTATACAACAGAGACTAACTATGGTTCCATCTACTACTACTACTACTACTACTACTACTACTACTACTACTAAAGATAATAGACTCTAGTTTGAACTACAGTTAATATACATTCTGAAACTGTAGATGGGGCCTATAGCCTTACCTACGCTGCATTTTATGCAGTTTGAACCATATCATATGATCAATGCAGACTCTTCACTGCCATATATCCCATGATCCGATCCCAGATAGCTGTCGTGTTTAGTAGCCTATAGACAGCAAAACCGCTGAACCCACAAACACCAAACCAGGCCACAAAAATCCCCACCCAACAAGGTATGTTTACCACCAACCCCCCCTCCCCCAAATAAAACAAAAAGGTAAAAAACGAAAAAAAAAACCCAAGGGCACTACAACACCCAGAATCCCCCGCGGCAAAAACGGACGACGCACGCACGGTACGCATTACCGCGCATGCAAACCTCTTCTCCCCCTTCTCCCTCCTCCCCCCCTGGCCGGAACGGAGAAAAGAAGAAGGACGGCCATCTTACCTGTCTCCTGTGGCCACGGGGGAATGGCTGGCAGTGGCGCTGCCTGCTGAGGACCTAAAAGGAGGAAGGAGGCCCACTGTCTTCACCGAAGCCGGGGCCTCGATTGGTGCCGCGGAGGCCTCCGGAGCCCGGGCTGCACCACCAACCGAGGCCCCGGCTTCGGCGAACACAGCGGGCCTCCCTCCTCCTTTTAGCTCTTCATCAGCAAGCACCACCGCCGGGGAATGACTGGCGGCGGCGCTGGCTGAAGAAGACCTAAAAGGAGGAAGTAGGCCTGCTGTCCTCTGCGAAGCCGGGGCCTCGGTTAGTGTCGTGGCCCGGGGTCCGGAGGCCTCCACTGCAGCAGAAGAAAGCGGGCCTCCCTCACCCTTTTAAGTCTTCCTCAGCCAGCGCCACCGCTGGGGAATGGCTGGCAGTGCCGCTGCCTACTGAAGACCTAAAAGGAGGAAGGAGGCCCGCTGTCTTTGCCGTGGCCCAGAGCCCGGGCCACAACACCAACCGAGACTCCAGCTTCGGCGAAGACAGCAGGTCTCCTTCCTCCTTTTAAGTCTTCTTCAGCCAGCACCGCCGCCGGGGGAGGAAGGTAATAGAGAAGGAGGGAGGAAAACAGGGAAGGATGGACAGAAAGAAAGAAGGAAAGAGGTCACGCAGGAAGGAAGAAGAGAAAACAAACGGGTAAGAAAAGGCAATACAAGAAGGAGAAGCGGAGAAGGAACACGGAAGAAGAGAAGAAAGGAGGGAAGGACAAAGAGAAGGAATGAACGCTAGAAAGTGGGGAGGAAGGAGAGAGAGAGAAGGAAAGAGGGAAGGAAAGAGGGACGGAAGGATGGAAAGAAAAAGGAAAGACAGTAAAGAGACAAAGAAGACAGGAAGGAGAACCGACACAAAGGAAGGAGAGAAGAAAGGAGGGAGGGACAAAAAAACGGAAAGGGGGGGGAGGGAAGAAAGAAGGAGGGAGGGAAAAAAGGAGGGATGGAAGGAAGGAAGGAAGGAATGAAAGGCCAAAGAGAGGAGGGAGGGAAGGAAATGAAAAGGAAACAGGAAATAAAAAGAGAGAAAAAGAAAGATAAAGGGATAGAAAGGGAAGGAGAGGAAGGTTGGGAAAAGGAGAATGGAATAATGGAAGAAAGGGAAAGAGGGAAACTGAAAGAGAAAAGAAGAGAAAGAGAAGGTAAGGAAGAGAAGTGGGAAAAGGGGAGGGACAAGGAGGGGGCCAGAAAGAAAGGAAACAAGGAAGGAAAAGCAGTAATTTTCCATACCACCTCAAAACGCCACAGCAGCGCGTGGCCGGGTACAGTTAGTATATTATATTATATTATATTATTGTATTTATTAATATATTATTATTGTATGTATTTATTTATACCCTGCTTTATATCTCCTGAAAGAGACTCAAAAAGCTATGTAATTATTATTATTGTTGTTATTATTATTCTAACAAAAGGCAAATGGAAACTATGCAAATTCCTATGGTATAAAGAACCTATTAACCCTCCCCCCTCTCTCTATATATATATTCAGTGATTGGTTGGAAGGGCACCAAAATACTGTTCGCTTACCATTTAAAATTATCTAAGTCTGGCTCTGAGAGCAACGTGGATCCAGTCTACACGTAGCATTGCCATCTCCCCTCACTTGTTTCTCTTAGGCCCCTTACTATTATTCTGGGCATGGTCTACACTGCCATATAATCCAGTTTGAACCACAGTTAATATGCATTCTGAAACAGGATTATATGGTAGTGTAGATGGGGCCTAAAGCCTTGTCTACACTATCATTTCACTGCCATATATCCCAGGATCTGATCCCAGGCTATCTTCTTATCTCAGATTATCTGGCAGTGCAGACTCAAATAATCCAGTTTAAGGCAGATAATCTGGGATCAGATCCTCGGATACAGAACAGCGGTCTGGGTCTCCCTCCCTAAAGAAATCCAAGGAAAGCGCTAAATTAAAATGAAAGGGGGACATTTATTCTAACCATTCTTAAATAATACAAATATTAAATTAAATAAGTATTAAATAATACAAAATAAGACTATACAATTCTATTCTGTTAAATCACAATAAACGAAGAGAAGGGGGCTTCTCCCAGGGCGGCTCTTCCCTCCCAGTGCTGAGCTGTGAGTCCTGGGATTGGCAGAGGAGTGGGGAAGGCCCTGGGAACCCTCCATCCGCCAGAGAGCCTGGGCCTCCCTCCACTGCCAGCCCTGGATCCACAGGAGGCAGCCAGAGCAGCCGAAGGGGAAGAGCAGCACTGTCACAGGCGAGTGGGAGCCTCTCCTACACAACAAACACAATCACATTATATCTTAAATAACAACAAACACTCCAATTTTACAATAAATAAAAAACCCAAACACACTGAAGTCCTGTCTTCTCTGTCCTCATTCTTGCAGGAGCCAGTCAGGGTCGCTTGAGGTTAAAGTCTCTCGATGATCAGGGTCCCTTGAAGTTAATGTCCCTCGATGGAGGTCCTTCAATGCTAGTCAAAAAGAAGCAGGCTGTTCCAAATAAACAATATGCAATAGGAAAAGCAGCATAAAAGCTGAGCAATGCAAGTCAATGCAAAATATAGGTATTACAGGCAATAATAGAAACTGCTCTAGTAAATACACAAACTATTTTATAATATCCAAGATATACATGAATTATACAATTGTCAACATTGGAGTATCACATTCATCATTTTAACACAAAAGCGGTGAAAGGGCCCACATGGAAGTAAGCCAAGACGCCCAGGCTCCGGTGAGAAAGTAATGGAAAAGGCTCAGGCACAGTTCCGGACGCCTTCCCCCAAAGTAAATATGTTCAAATAATACCTGCAAGAGGGGTCTCACGTATGGTGAAAGTTCAGAGGGGAGGGGCGTCGTGGGGCCGACGAACAAGGGTCCGCGCGGCCCGTTTCACCCCCGTAGGGGCTTCCTCAGGGCCGGGCGTGGCCTAGATGCGAAATCTCGCGGCGTCTCGTGTTTGGTCACAGAGCTGGGAACAACAGGAGCACCGCAGGTGGAAACAGTATCCGTAGATACTGGGCTTCCAGCCCAGTATCTACGGATACTGTTTCCACCTGCGGTGTTCCTGTTGTTCCCAGCTCTGTGACCAAACACGAGACGCCGCGAGATTTCGGCATCTAGGCCACGCCCGGCCCTGAGGAAGCCTCCCACGGGTGAAACGGCCGCGCGGGACCCTTGTTCGTCGGCCCCACGACGCCTCCCTCTGAACTTGCACCATCCGTGAGACCACTCTTGCATCTATTATTTGAACATATTTACTTTGGGGGAAGGCGTCCGGGACTGTGCCTGAGCCTTTTCCATTACTTTCTCACCGGAGCCTGGGCGTCTTGGCTTACTTCCATGTGGGCCCTTTCACCGCTTTTGTGTTAAAATGATGAATGTGATACTCCAATGTTGACAATTGTATAATTCATGTATATCTTGGATATTATAAAATAGTTTGTGTATTTACTAGAGCAGTTTCTATTATTGCCTGTAATACCTATATTTTGCATTGACTTGCATTGCTCAGCTTTTATGCTGCTTTTCTTATTGCATATGGTCCTTCAATGCTAGGCATCCCTCGGCATTCAGGGTCCCTCGACAGTCCCTGTCCCTCGGATCCTTCATCCAGTGTGGCCCTGCAAGAACCGCAGAGCGGTGTCAGTGGGGAGCGCTGCCCCTCCTCCTCCTCTGTGTCCCCCAGCAGCCAGGCCTCCTTATAGGTGAGTCCGGGTGAGAAGGGTGGGGCGGGCAAGGGGGACCACAGGAGGATCTTGGCCTATCGGGAGACACAGGGCCAGGGGAGGAAGAAGGGCCACCTGCTTCCTGGGTTTGCAAAAACCACTGACAGCCACAAATGGGTTGGCCAAATGGGTCGGGATTTCACTGAAAACTACAAAGGCAATTTCCTTTCATGCATGAACAAAGACAGGCCCAAAGTGTTCACAGTCTGTCAAGAAATCTTTCTACACCACACAGTGCAAGTATATGCCTTTGTGCAAAAAAGTCTCGGATGGTATAAGATACTCTCCTCCAAAGGAATGGGCCATTCAGCCAAGAGAGCCAGATACCTTGTCCTGAGATATTTCTACCCCGAGTCAGGGCTCAGGAGAGGAAAAGAGGAGCCAAGGCTTCCTCTGAAGACCTGACCCAGTCGCCCCAAACATTACCTGTGGCTGAATCTACACTGCCAAATAATGCAGTTTGAGCCCCCCCCCCCCCTATCTATACCAAGTGTAAACCCATATAATGGAATTTGGTGCAGTTCAAAGGGCATTACATGGGTATTCACTGACTATATAACACAATACAGACTGCATTGTGCGACAGTGTAGATCCAGCCTCCGTTTACTGCCATATCTCCACAATAGTCTTTATATCAGGGATTGTTCATTCAAATATTCATTTAAGCCTGCAGCACCTTCAAATCAGAGAAATAAAAGGATGGGAGATACACAACATCCCACGCCAGAGATGGGTTTCTGGGTCCTGGATGAGAGCCACAAGCCCAAAAGAAAGCACTGGGCCCGGCAGAGTTCAACTATACAATGCCTGATATAAAGCTTATGGTGGACATATGACAGGTGACATCTAGGAGAATTGCGCCAGGTAACACTAACCAACAAGTATTTTTCATCAGATATAATTTGAGGTCATTCTTATAGAGTTTTTTTTGCGCTGAATTCAGATCTGTATTTATTATTTTCTCTATCACATGTAGTTTTTGTGATGAGGCAAATCAAACAATTAATGCACTTACGCAGGGATAGCAGTAGAATCTAATTGGTATGCAATTAGGCTCATCGCAAAAACTACATGTGATAGAAGAAAAATAAACACAGATCTGAATTCAGTGTGAAAAACTCTATTAGAATGACTAATTAGAATTATATCTGATGAAAAACTGGCTTGTGTTACACAGATATGATGTGAAAGGTGTACACTTTACAGTAGTCTGCTGTAATAATTTGTCATATTTTTAAAAGTTGACGTGATGGAAAAAAATAAGGACATATTTAAAATCAGCATAAAAATTGATTAAAATTGTGCTACTCTAATTTCTGGTGATTACAAAAGGTTTGATTTTGTTGGCTTGTGTAATTGCATCAAAGAAACCCTGGATCTTCCTTCCTTCTCTTTCCTGACCCCTTGAATCCCTATATGAATATCCAGTAGTCATGGATCCGAAATTTGTCTCATCCATTTGATTCGTGTTTCTGTTTCGATCCATCCATTTGGATGGCACAAAATGGGAAGGCCCCTCCTGGAACAAAATAAACACAATATGAAAGGCAGGCGGGAGTGCGTAGTGGCTCCAAGTCTGCTTTTCAGATTGATTGCCGCATGTGTAGGCCCAAAGCGTCGAGGCTGGCAAGGCTTGAAGCCGAGCACCAAGTAAGGAGCGCTTCGTACTTGGTGTTCGGCTGCAGGAACCCCAGCGCTTTGGGCCTACAGGTGCAGGCTTTGGGCCTACACACCCAGGCTTTGCAGGGCCTTTAGCCGAGCGCCGAGTTAGGAGAACTCCTTACTTGGCACTCAGCAGCAGACTCTGCCCGGCCCGGGTACATAGGCCCAAAACCTGCACCTGTAGGCCCGGGAACTTTGGGCCTATGGGTGAAGTTGTCCCCCCCATAATGGGCCAAAAGAAAACAGATCTTTCAGCACTGAAAATGGAATACCATTTTCATGTGAGCCATCCCGAGTCCCCACTGGGGAGATGGGGGCGGGTTATAAATAAATTTTATTACTTATTATTATTATTATTAATACCAGTATTTGCCCTGGGAGGAACAGACAAGGCGGATTTGGGCCCCCACTGAAAGCAGGACATAAAACAAATCAAAATTTACCCTGAATGCACATGACTAATATTCAGGCAGGAGAGCCCCGAGTCTTTTTTCTTAAGGGCCCATTTCTTTGGAGAGTACATCATGCAATTCCAGAAATTCCTGGGCCAGATCTGTATATGGACCATGTTCTGCAGAATAATGTTGCCCTTGTTCTTGGAATGGCATTGCTCTGTTCAGTGCATCCCCGAAGAAGGCCAAATCCATTAGTTGGGAAACGCCTTGGGCTTCTTGGAGCCAACAAAGCAGGCGGCCACCGTTCCCAGGTGGAGCTGAGTTGCCCGGATAGATGAGGGCTGTGACCCGGTGACCCTCCCCTGACTCCTGCCCTCCTGACCCCTCTGACTGGGTGGGGACAGAGGGGGGCGTGGGGTGTTGGGGGAGGGGCAGGAGGAGGGAGGCTTGGCTGCACCTTGGAGGGGAGAAGGGGCGAGCACCCTGGGTGGGCAAGAGGGAGGGAAGGAGGGGGCGCCCTTGTGGGGATGCCACCTGGGAGGAGGGGGAGGCAGTGGTGGCATCCCAGGCCGAGAGGGTCGGGGAATGGAGATCAAAGGAGGCGGGGCCCAGCACAAATGGAAGATGACCCAGGGAGCAGGTGGTGGCCCCTCCCCTCCAGGCCCTCGAATCCCCCTCAGAAAAGAGCAAAACAGAGCACAACAGAGGGGTCTGAGGGGCCCGGATGATCTGCCTTCTTCTTTATGGTGTTCTGAGAAAATTGCACAGATGCGATTTCCCTGTAAGATCCCCTTACTATTATTCTGGGCATGGTTTAACCCATTACCCTCCTCCTCCCCCTGAATTCGAGGGTTATCCTCACTATGGCTATCACAGAGGCCATAGCTCACCCTCAAGCTTGGGGCATAGCCACGCTCCCTTGGCCACGGTGCCCCCCCCCAAACCACACCCCCATAGTTCACCCTCGGGTTCGGGCCATAGCCATGCCCCCTCGGCCATGGTGTCTCACCCACTCACCCACCCAAACCATGCCCCAATAGCTCAGCCTAAGGAATAGCTACACCCCCTCAGCCACGGTGTCCCACCCACCACCCAAACCGCACCCCCATAGCTCACCCTCGGGATTGGGGCATAGCCACGGCCCCTTGGCCATGGTGTCCCGCCAACAACTCAAACTGCACCCCCATGGCTCACCCTTGGCCCACGGCGTAGCCCCGCCCCCTCGGCCACGGTGTCCCAACCAAACCACACCCCCATAGCTCAGCCTAAGGGATAGCTATGCCCCCTCGGCCACGGTGTTCCACCCACCACCCAAACCGCACCCACATAGCTCACCCTCGGGCTTGGGGCATAGCCATGCCCCCTTGGCCATGGTGTCTTACCCACCCACCAAAACCACACCCCCATAGCTCAGCCTAAGGGATAGCTACACCCCCTCGGCCACGGTGTCCCACCCACCAGCCAAACCGCACCCCCATAGCTCACCCTCGGGCTTGGGGCATAGCCACGCCCTCTCGCCATGGTGTCCCATCCATCACTCAAACTGCACCCCCATAGATAACCCTCGGGCTCAGGGTGTAGCCAAGCCCCCTCAGCCATGGTGTCCCACCCACCCTCTTAAACTGCACCCCCATAGCTCAACTGCATAGCACACTACGGTCCCTATATGGGCGCTTATCAGTGTTACCTGTAGGGCAAGATTGCCCCCTACCTGGACCTTCTCCCCAAGGCAGACTATTCAATGGCAAAAGCTTTCCAACCAGAGTCTTGCCTTCTTTCCAATTTGCAGAAAGAAATGGCAAAAGAACACTGCAGATGCCACAGGTAAATCCTTGTGGGAACAGTGGCACGAAGGCCTCACGCCTGGCTTATAGAGCAGCTACTTTGTCTACCTCTGCTGAACTGGTGATTGAAGATCTCCCACTGGATGAGGCGGATATCCTTAATCCAGAGACAGACATTCAAGTCAAACATAACCACGAGATAAGACAATTAAAACACCCCTCATTCTTCTACTTATATATCAAGGTATTGTATTTTTGGAGTCTCAGTACATATTATTATTATTATCATTATTATATGATATATGCCTATCTTTATAGTTCCCTTCTACCTAGTATCAGGGTTTTCCTTATGTCTTCTTACAGAGTTGATACCATCCATCTATTGGACGCCTTACATGGGTATACATTAGCCTTGAGAAAGCTCTATAGTAGAGCGAAACGGGTTTTTGTGGGCCCCCCGACTGATTTCCACCCGTCAGTGGTATCTAGTCCTGCAGGGCTCCCGTTTGGTTTTTGAGTTCTCTCGCAGCCTCTATTGGGGCTCCTCTATTAGCATCCTTGCCTCAAGTTGTGATTATACTCTCTTACAGCCTCATTTGGGGCATCTCTGCAATTTGTTTTTGCTTTGAGTTTTGCATGTGGTTATTATACCTTTATTGATACATATCAATGCTATTGTATAAATTTAATCCGCATTATCCTGAGCTACACGTTTCAGTAGCGATCCTCCTTACCGTATCCCAGTGGATTTACCACACGCCTGGCAACACCCTCGAAGATTTGGCATCGGTTGCCGCATTAATTGTTAGACTCATTTGGGCATATCCACTACGTGTTTCAGACATCCTGGATTACTACACTGGTTTTGTTATTATCTTTTCATCATTTCCCTACCAGGACCCGGATTACTTACCTGTGTGGAGGCTTATAGAACGGCTGCCGGAAGACCGTGTATTCATGCTATGTAATATTGATTGTATTGCTTACTTTGACACAAATCTGGTTTTGTGGTTTTGGATATTTGCACATACATGCTACAATATTCTTATGTATGTATATTATATGTGAATTAATTCCATTACACTCACTAGTATTATTTCCATGGAGTATAGTCTGGATATATGTTCTGCATATATAGTTCTAATATTGTTCTTGCTTGGTGGAATATATTGACTTCTTTTTTGATATTGTATGTATAGATTCATATCTATTTATTTATTGATGGTTCGTCTTTTGGACCCTGTGGTTTGTAGTTTCAGTTTCTTACAGGTAGTATACACAGTGTTACTTATTACCTGGGCCTTTAAACCTTACACCTCACGGTGTGGAGGATAAGGCAACACACCGCCTCTCCTCACCAGTGAGGAAAATCCTCCAGGCAGCCCAAAAGGACTCAACTAAAAAGGTGTATGTATGTGTACAAATGGGCCAGGTTCCAAAAGTTCCTGGAACCAAAAAGGCTAAACCTTGTGACGACCCCGACACCTGTGATCCTTGACTTCTCGGTCCATCTTTCCAGGTCAGGCCTCTCCCTCACATCGCTAAAGTGCTACGTGGCTGACCTGTCTTGGTACAGGAAGGGACTCACGGGACAGTCCTGTTTTCAGAAACCCCTGATCAAGCTTTTCTTCACCACCAGCCTGGATGTAAGGAGGGTAGTATTCTATGCCCACAGAACTTCCAGCTACAGGAAATCCCCTCGCCTATTCTTGAAATACCAAACAGACTCGCAGAGCAACCCAGTCTCAGCACAGCGCCTGGCCTCCTGGAGTATCAACAACAAGGCTAGCCTACCAACTGGCAGGTCAGGTCCTTCCACAACACATAGTAGCGCACTCTACAAGAGCGTTGGTGACTTCCAAGGCGTTCCTGAAGGGAGTCCCCTTGGAGGACATCTGTAGAGCCGCAACATGGTCCTCTCCACTGATGTTTGCTACACATTACAAGCTAGACGTCTTGGCGGAATAGGACACGGCCTTTGGGAGAGCTGTTCTCTTCCCATGCGTGGCATAACCCACCTTTACAGGTGAGTCACTTGCTAATCTGGGAAAAGGAGAACACAATGAAGAAGAAATAGTTGCTTACCTGTAACTGTGTTTCTTCAAATGATGATCTGTGAAATTCACACAACCCCATATGTGCGAATTTCACAGATCACCACGCAAAGAAACAGTTACAGATAAGCAACTAGTTCTTCTCTGCTCTGCTCCAAGGGCCTCTGGTGGCAATGGGGTCCAGAGCTGGGGTGGGGCTTCTGTATTGGGAGGGGCTTCCCTGGGCCAGGGCTGGGCAGACTTCCGCCTTCGTGGAGCTACTTCCCTTTGGGGCTGCGGCACAGCTGGAGCAGAGGTCTTCCTCCCGGGCGTGCACACAGGGGATCGTGGTGTTCCTACAAAGGGCAGAGAAAGCAGGACTTGGGTGCCTCTCTTTGGACCTTCTGTGACCTCAGCATGTGGGAAAGGAGTGCCCAGCCCTCTGCCCTCCGCCCTCCCTTCCTCTTTCCTCCCTTCTTTCCTTCTTTCTCCCTCTTCCTCTCATCCTTCCATCACTCCATGGACATACCTCCTGGTGAAGAGCAACATACCTGCTCTAACTGGGGAGAGGGTCCGACACCTCATCCTCCAGGCTGGGGATGTCCACCAGTGTGTCCTCTTTGGAGTCTTCTGCTTCCTCATGGCCCAGGGACCTGGAAGAGAGACACAAGGAGGTGAGGCCTGGCAGGGCATAGGATGAGGACAAGGAGGGGCCATGGACATCCCTCCTGGCGAAGAGCAACACACCTGCTCGAACTGGAGAGAGGGTCCCACATCTCATCCTCCAGGCTGGTGATGTCCGCCAGTGTGTCCTCTTCAGGGTCCTTTACAAGACAATGGGGCAGAGGAGTGAAACAAGAAATGAGGGCTGCAGGAGGAGGCCTCTTTGGCCAAGGGCCACGGAGAACTCTAAGGGACTTGGGGTCTCCCAAAGGAAGGAGAGAAGTAAGCCCTTCCTTTCCAGCCCCTCTCTTTCTCTCACCAACTCTCTGGGAGGTATGTTCTGTGGTGGAGTTGAAATCTTCTCTGAGAGGAAGCTGCTAGAAGGGCAAGGGACAGAAGAAGAGCTCAGCTTGGGATTTCTGGGTGCCCATTCCCCTCAATTCCCCCCAAGGCCAGCCCCATCCCAAGGACCTTCCAGCCCTCAGGAAGAAGGGAACATCCTGGCAGGCCTCCTCCAGACCTCTGGGCCCCAAATCCGCAGGCCCCAGCCTGCTCTCCCCCCAAAACATGGACAGGAGGGGGCCATGGTCATCCCTCTCGGCAAAGAGCAACGCACCTGCTTGAACTGGGGAGAGGGTCCCAAATTTCATCCTTCAGGCTGGGGATGTCCGCCAGTGTGTCCTCTTTGGGGTCCTGTAAAAGACAATGGGGCAGAGGAGTGAAAGAGGGGCCAAAAGAGAAGGAATGGGAAGACAGCCCAGGAGAGGAAGACTAGAGGAAGAGGAAGAAGGCGAAAGGCAGAGTAGGGAGAGGAAAAAGAGGTGGGAGTGGAGAGGAAGGAGCCCATTTCAGATTTGTACATACAGGGTGAGAAATCTACTCTCTATTGAAAAGGAGGTCCTTTAAGATTAGGAGCACCACCATGTGTGGATCTAAATTCTGGGTATATGCTCTCTGGAGTCTGTGCCAACTCCATTATGTGGGTCAGACGACACGTGAACTGAGAACCAGAATAGTGTAGCACAGATCTAGAATTAGAATCAGGTCCATGGACTCCAGACTATATGCCCATTATACAACACAGAAACATGATTGCAATTATATCACATTTTGCGCACAAAAAATGGTTAATATTAAATTGCATCAGGACATCTGGAGGTCAAGTTTATCTTCTCAGGAAAGCCATTTATGGGTTAAAACAGTTGGTGAGATGCTGGAATCTTTGTGTACATGAAGAGCTTAGTAAGTTCCGGTTCAAAAGGAGCGTTGCAGACGCATGTGTTTACACTACAGGTGTTGGTGATGAGTGGGTAGGTCTGCTCTTATATGTTGATGATTTATGTTGCATTGCAAAAGACATAAACAGAATTACTAACGTACAGAAAGAAGAGAAGGTAATAATGTTAGAATATTGTCCATCTGAAGCTAATGTGGGTGACATATTAACAAAAGCATTACCAATTCCGAAGCATGAATGTTTTAGAGAACAACTGAGAGTGTTGCATGTAGAATAAGAGATTTTGAATTTATAGTGTTAAGTTTTTGTGTGTAGACAGAAAGATTTCAAACTCAAAGAGCGAATTGTCAGTGTAAGAATGTATGACAAGATGGCTTTAAAATGTGCCAAATGCTTTGCTATACTGTGTGAAATATAGTTAGTTGATTACAGGGTTAAATTGGAGAATGAAGCCTCTGTGTTGATGACGTGTGTAAGTTTCCAGATTTCTGATCTTTCTGGAATGTCAGGGGTGGAGTTGAACTGCTGATTAGAATGCTCTTCAGTCGCCATGATTAATGTGCTGTTAGCCACGTGCTGGGAAAGCTCTGGTAGCATGTTTTTGCTTTCTTAACAAATTAAAGGACTATTTATAGTTCCAACCTGGCTCTGCACAATGATTTATCCATGACAATTCTTACTCACCACTGTGAGGTTTACACATTCACGCATTTATATACCTTCCATGTTGGATATTATGTATATTGTAACCTATGTTATTCTGTGTATTAATAATAATGTGTGAATTTGCTGAATTACCCATAAGGGAATATATGTATATTTTATTGAGCACACTTGACTCATTGTTACATAATTATTCATGAGCATATTTCCACTCTATTGATATAGATTTCCACTTTGTTGATGCAAGTAGACGTTAGTATACCCTCCATGTTGTACCTTGATTTAAACATGGCTCTCATATCCCTCTCGGCCTTCATCCTGCCCACAGTGCAACCCACCACCTTGGCTTCTGTCACTAATCCGCACAGAGTTTATGCTCCTTTTATTTACCCCTCTATACTTCTAGGTCAATAAACCCCTCTTGTTTTTATTTCTGAAATTGTCCCATCAGATATGCAATAGCCAGCTTCCAGTTTCTTCCAAAAACTTCATGGCTTTCATGTTTCAAATTATTTTATTATTATTGACTTTCTTTATAACCCCACCTTTCTCACCCTGAAGGGGACTCAAGGCGGCTTACAAAGTCAGGCAATCTGGTTAATCTGGTTAATGAGCTGTAGTTTTATAGTTTTTAGTTAAGAGTTTAATTCTTTCGGTTGTTTTAAAGTGTGGTTTTTATATTCTCTGTAAGCCGTCCTGAGCCCTTGGTGAAGGACGGCATACAAAACTGAAAAATAAATAAATAAATAAATGCCGTAACATACACATTACAATAAAACCAATATAACCATAAAACACCCTATCAACTATAAAACAATTAAAACATATAAGCAAATAAAAGCACATAAGATAATGAAACAGATTAACATATTAAAAGTATAACGTGCAGAGACTTGAGTTTATACTTAGTAATTAGTCCATAGTCATTATCCAAACTGTTGAAGTCGAATTCTGTATTGGCCCATTCTCCGAGCGCCTGCCTACAAAGGCAGATCGTTAGGTTTTTTCCCCCTGAAGACCAGGAGGAATGGAACCTGCCTGATGTCACTAGGGAGTTCCACAACTGAGGGGCCGTCACTGAGAAGGCCCTGTCCCTCATCCTCACCAATCGCGCTTGTGAAGGGGGTGGGACATTAACCTTGATTTATGGGATTTATAGTTCATCTGCATTCAGAGAAACTGTGACCCTACCAACAATGGATCAGGACCAAACTTGGCACAGGGAAGCATCATGACAAACTGAACATACTGTAGGGGTTTGGGGGGAAATTGACCTTGGTTTTGGGAGTTGTACTTCACCTGCATCCAGAAAGTATTGAAGCCAGCCAATGTCAGATCTGGAACAACCTTGACACACAAACCGAATCTAGCCAATTGTGCATACACGCGGGGTTTGGGAATGACTGCCCTGGCAATCTGGGAGTTGTAGTTCTCCCTTATGCAGAGAGCACTAAAAGCATCCAACAACGGATATGGACCAAACTTGGCAGACACACCCAACACGGCTAACCATGAATACTGCAATGGTTTGGGGCTGATTGCCCTTGGAATCTAGGAGCTGTAGTACTCCCTTATCCAGAGGACACTGAACCCAGTCAATGACAGAAGCTAGTGTGTGTGTGTGTGTTTGTATGTATGTGTGTATGTGTATGTTTGTGTATATATTTATATAGAGAGAGAGAGGAGGGAGAGAGAGAGACTGGAGTTACACTTCAAACATTTGCCTGTTTCAAAAAAATAATATCACATAGGTTAGAAATAAGGCCGGAGATATATCCTCTGGGAATACTTGATGAAATAATCCCACCGATGGAGAAGAAAATAATTATTATAGGGATAACAGCGGCCAGGATATTGTACGCTAGAAACTGGAAATTACCTGAGATACCAACAAAAGAGGAGTGGTTTATAAAAGTTATAGAGATAATCCAAATGGATTGGTTAACTGAGAGATTGCGAGATAAAAACAAGGAAGAGAAAGGGAAGACTGACTGGGGAGATATTAGGAAATACTGTAGAATGGAATATAATGTAGATCTGTTGTTGGATCAATAATGTAAAAATATTCTTGCACCCCCCCACACAGGCAGAACTTTGCATGAACGATGATAAGAAAGAAGTCCAATTACATAATAATCTTCACTTTTCAAATGTATGCACATGTTTTTTCCTGCACTGCTTTTCACTACTGTATCTCAACTATCTCCTTTTCGAGCCAATCTTGACTCTATGCATACTTTTAAAAGTTTTATGTTATTTGTTTTTTAGGTCTTTTAAAGAAGCCTTTCTGAAAATTAATAAAGACTAAAAAAAAACCTTTAAAATACCCAACATTTACCTGTTTCGACTTACAAACAAATTCAGCTTAAGAACAAACCGACAGTTACTATCTTGCTTGTAACTTGGGGACTGCCTGTATTTGCAAAAGGTTCCTGGGAGGGAGAGGCCTCCTTTTTTTTACCTTTGACGCTAGCAGCACTTTGATAATGTCCATCCGGAGAGAGGGCTCCTCTGCGCAGGTTCCTTGTGGTTCAGTAGGTCTGGAAAGGGGCAAGAGGCATGAGTTTTAATAGTGATTGTAATGTTTTCTATGTTTCTTTTTTTTAATATCTTTATTCAACATTTTTTTCAGTACATGCAATAAAATACGATAGGATAGGTGGAGTGTGAGTAGCGGTTAGTAGTAGAGTATAGTGTGCGGGGGGAGGGGGAGAAGAATAGAGGAGTGGTTGGGGTTGAGAAGAAGCAAGAGAGTGGAAAAGTAGGATAGTAAGTAGGTAGAAAGAGGGGGAGGGGGAAAGAGAATTGGACTGATAGAGGGTGGGTTAAAATAGAGGGTAAGTCCCGAAACCACTGTGTGTGTTGGCTTCCAGTTCCGTTGTAGGCAGGCATGTAGCCAGGGGGGGGGGCTAAGGGGGCTTCAGCTCCCCCGAAATTCTCAGGGTGGTCGCGAAAAGGCCTTACTGGTACATTATTTAAACTGTTATGTTTATTCATATCATGATCTGATCACCATGCTCATTATATCCCACATTAATGGGGTTATTGGGATAACAATACAAAAGGTTTGCTAGGGTAGACCCTCTTCCACCCAGTCTCAGCCCTCCCCGAACCAAACTCAGCCCCCCGAATCAAAATCCTGGCTACGGCCCTGGTTGTAGGGTACACTTTTTATACTTGAAACAGTCACTTCCACTTTGGTAGATTATGGTTTGCCAAGGGAATCTCTTTAGATCCTTGGGTCTTTACTCTTCTTCCCCCGTTTCCTTCTTTAAGTTCTATTTCTTTCAAGTAGTCTTTCACTTGGGTCCAGTTTATACTGTTTTTTTTGTTTTGATCAATTATGAAGTTTTTCAGGTTGTCTAGTTCCATAACTTCTCTTAATTTTATTAACCAGTCTTCTATGCTTGGTGTTTCCTTGTTCTTCCATTTCTTTGCTAATTCAATCCTAGCCGCAGCCGACATGTAGAAGAAAACTTTGTCATCATTATCACTTATCTCGTAGTCCGTTATGTCCGTTACCTGAGGGACCGCCTTACCCCGTACGTTCCCCCAAGATCACTGTGCTCGGAAGAGCAAAATTTGTTGGTGGTTCCATCATCCCGCTCCTGCCATCTGTCCAGCACTAGACAGAGAGCTTTCTCTGCTGCGGCTCCAGTACTCTGGAATCGCTCCCTGGGCACATTCGAGCTATCCCTGAACTCCTTCCCTTCCGAAGGGAATGTAAGACGGCTTTTTTCAGGCTAGGGTTTGGCTAAACCCAAATGTAATTGGCTCGCCCTGCCTCAGTCAAAGAATTGTAGACCCGTTCCACCTTGGTTATGTACCGTGTTTTTACTATATGTTTTTATTGTATGTTTTATATATGCTTGTAATTGTGATCCGCCCCGAGCCTGCAGGGAGGAGCGGAATATAAAACCGAATAAATAAATAAATAAATGTTAAGTAGGTAATATTCTGGTTTCAGGTCAAGTTTGTGGTCTAGTATTTTCACTACATGGTGGTGTACGGAGTTCCAGAAGTTCTTGACTTCTTTACAAGACCACCAACAGTGGAGGAAGGTTCCTTTATGTTCATCACATTTCCAGCACTTATCCTTCAGATTTTTGTAGAATTTTGCCAGTTTCACTGGTGTTAAATGCCAATGAAAAAACGTTTTATACCAGTTTTCAGTGATGTTGGCGAAACCGGAATGTTTAGTTTTTTTCTTCCACAAGGTTTCCCATTCCTTTAGGAGGATGGTATGTCCCAGTTCTTGTGCCCATTTCACCATCGTCTCTTTTATTAACTCTTCCTCCGTATCCCATTGTAGAAGTTTATTATATATTAAAGGAATTTGTTTCTTTCCCGATTTCATCACCTTTTCCCAAGTTGTTTCTTGGGTACAGAAATCATGTTTTCTATGTTTCTAATGTGCATTTAATTTTAATTTTAAATCTTTAACTTAAAGATTTAAAATTAAATCTTTGTCGTTCAAAGGCACCGAATAGTTCCCATACATAAAGCCACCTTGAGTCCCATTTGGGGTAGAAAAAGGCAGGATACAAAGAGTAAATAAATAAGAGAAGGCCACTAAGTGTGAAAGATTACGTTTTTGAATTAGCCAAAATGGCCAAATTAATGGATGCAAACCCTTTATGGAAATTATAAAGAGCCAGAGGAAAATGACCACAGCAGGATTTGTTGAGTAAAAACTACACACACACACTACTCATTTCCACCAAAAGCCAATGAAGATGCTCAGACCCTGAACCGGTGCCTGGCATGTAATATATGCACTTTACATGCAAGAGATTTTGGATAATTGACATCTTAGTACCCTTTAATTAGAATAGAAATATTTGCAAGCTTTGTTATAGAAATACTAAATAAATATTTGTGTAGTGTTCAAAAAGAAGAAAGGATGACAAGGCAACATAGTAAACTCTTACCTACACAATACTAACATACTAACAAATGAAAATAAATATTTAGATGTATATGGCAATAATAAAATTGGATAAAATATATTAAAGAAATAAACTGAAATAAAGAAATAAATGTAAAGACCTGGCAGAGAAGACAGGAAGGCCATGGCACCACATAAGACATGACTACCAGTTTTAACATTGTAGGACAAGCCTACTCTCTCTTTTCGTTATAGAGGACTAGCTTGGGGACCCGGCCCTGCCCGGGTTATTTGAGAAACACATTGTGTGCCAAGTTTGGTCCTTATCAGTTGTTTAGTTGGCTTGCAGTGGTCTCAAAAAGTGAGTGAAGGTACTTCAAGTCCCAGAATCCATGGTCCATCCTCCTCCAAATTCCATTTCCAACAGAAAAAACCTGTCATTTGGTTAACTCAAGCATTCAGTTGCAGTCTGTTTTGCTGGCCAATCAGGGTCCTTTATGCAAATAGTTCCTCAGTGGCAACCAATGCCCTCTGTCTGGTGCCTTAGATTGTTGGAGTTCTGAGACTGGCCAATCTGAGTCCTTTATGCAAATAATCCAGTGCCTTAGAGCAGTGTTTCCCAACCTTTTTAGAGCCGCGGCACACTTTTTACATTTGCAAAATCCTGGGGCACACCACCAACCAAAATGACACAAAATGACACTCTAACACAGTAATACATATAGTTAATATGTTTTTAACTGTATTTATACACTCAGTGTGAAACCTGGGCCTGTTTCGATGAACACAACATAGATATCCTGGCAGGAATGGCAGAAAGACACAAACTTCCCACACAGAACTCCCATAACCAAGAGAAAATACTATAAGAGTTTGGTGGGATTGACCTTGAGTTTTGGAGTTGTAGTTCACCTATATCCAGAGAGAACTGTGGACTGAAACAATGTTGGATCAGGACCAAACTTGGCTTGAATACTCAATATGCCCAAATGTGAACACAGATGGAGTTTGGGGAAAATAGACCTTGACATTTGGGAGTTACAGTTTCTGGTATTTATAGTTAAATAAATCAAAGAGAATCCTGAACTCTTGCAACAATGGAATTGAACCAAACTTGGCATATTTAACTTTCATTACCAACAGAAAGTACTGAAAGGGTTTGCTTGGGAATTGACCTTGAGTTTGGAAGTTGTAGTTCACCTACATCCAGGGAGTTGTAGTTCACCTATATCCAGAGAGCACTGTGGACTCAAACAATGTTGGATCAGGACCAAACTTGGCATGAATATTCAATATGCCGAACTATGAACACACATGGAGTACCTTTATCGAGGTAGGTTTCTTAGGGTTTTTATACTTCAACGCACTAGACTCTCCCCACTCCCCTCCTGGAGGTTCCAATTTCCCACGGCACACCTGATGATCGCTCACGGCACACTAGTGTGCCCCGGCACACTGGTTGAGAAACACTACCTTAGAGTGTCGGAGTTCTGAGGCTGGCCAATCAGTGTATTTTATGCAAATAATTCCACAGTGGCAATCAATCAAAACGCTGCCACATATTCCTCCCTCTGCACCGCCGCAAACACTGACTTTTATTATATACACTAGCTTGGGGACCCGGCCCTGCCCAGGTTATTTGAGGAAGGCATTGTGTGCCAAGGTTGGTTCCTATTAGATGTGTATGTGGCTTGCAGTGGTCTCAGGAACTTAGTGAAGGTACTGCAAGTCCTATTGGCCATGGTGCACCCCCCTCCAAACAGCACCAGGATGTAGAGTGGGTCATGGGGGCTCTGTGTGTCACATTTGGTCTTAATCATTCTTTGGATGAGGGTTGCAGCGGTCTCGGAAGGTGAGCGAAGGTATTTCAAGGCCCATCATCTGTGGTCCGTCCTCCTTGAAAAAGCACCAGGGTGTAGAGTGGGTCAAGGGGGCTCTGTGTGCTAATTTTGGTCTGTATTGGTCATTGGTTGAAGGTCGCGTTGTGAAGTGGGCCATTGGGCCCCTGTGTGGCAAGTTTGGTCCTGATCCGTCACTGCTGTGGACCGTAGTGTTTGACTGGCTGAGGCATTTCCTTTTCTCTCTGAGTCACCTTAGAATGTTGGATTGTGGATGTCCAATCAGAGTCCTTTATGCAAATACCATTTCAGTGGCAACCAATCCCCTATGTCTGGGGCCGTAGAATGTTGGTATTCTGAGGCTGGCCAATCAGAGTCCTTTATGCAAATAATCCCATAGTGGCAACCTATCGAAACACTGTCGTATATTCTTCTGCACCTCCGCACCTCCGAGAAAATGAACATTCCATTTCCAACCGAAAAAACCTGTCATTTGGCTAACTCAAGCATTCAGTTGCATTCTGTTCTGAGGCTGGCCAATCAGTGCCCTTTATGCAAATAATCCCACAGTGGCAACCAATCGCAACGCTGGCACATATTCCTCCCACCACACCGCCGCAAACAATGTCTTTTATTATATACATAGATAGATAGATATAGATATATGGAATTTTTAAAACTTTAAACAGTGTGTATAATACTAATTGAGAAAAAGAAATAGATGTAAGAATGTGTGGTGGAAGCTCCTTCTATGGAGGCTTTTAAATAGAGGCTTGATGGCCATCTGTTGGGGGTGCTTTGAACGCAATTGTCCTGCTTCTTGGCAGGGGGTTGGACTGGATGGCCCACGAGGTCTCTTCCAACTCTAGGATTCTTTAACAAATACAAGGATTCTCTTCCCCCAATCCCCTCCCTCTCCTAGGGTTGCCACTTTTTGAGATAAGAGTAAGGGACATTTACCTAAAAATACGGGATTTTTCACAAAAATAAGGGAGACTTCATAAAAACTTGCAAATCATCAATTTGATTTTCAAGTTTTTCTGAAGTGTCTCTTATTTTTGTGAAAAATCCCATATTTTTAGGTAAATGCCCCTTACTCTTATCTCAAAAAGGGGCAGCCCTACCCTCTCCCTCAGTGACATAACAGACATTTGTAAAAATCTAATTTACTAACAAGAACTCCACTACCTTTGTCCTCTTTCTTGTTTCTCTTTTCTTTTTGAGTGTAAAAAACAATTTGAAAATGCTCAAGAAAGACATATGAGAAAAAAAGCGCCAAAATGCCAGGCTTGGGAGCCACAAAGAGGGATGCGACTATTGCATGGTGATGACTATTATGTGTCTCCCAAGGGCCCCTCCCTCTGCCCTCCACCAGCCAATCACCTCCCACATGCAAATTCCCCTCTACCTCACAATCCCCACTTGCCAAAGCTTGCATATCCCCCCTCCCTCCCAGGGGTCCCTCCCTCCTCTCCCGGCCCATCACCTGACATATGCAAATTCACCTAAGAACATAAGAACATAAGAAGAGCCATGCTGAATCGGGCCTCAGCCCATCTAGTCCAGCATTCTGTGTCACACAGTGGCCCACCAGTTGTACACAGGGATCTCTAGCAGAAAGGAGGGCAAAACCCTCACCTGCTCCCGACCCCCACAACCAGTACCCGGGAAAATCCTGCCTGCCTCCATCAACACAGAGGTGGCACTTGGATGTCCATTTCAGTAGCTACTGATTCCCTTGGTATCCATGAATCTGTCTAATCCTGCCTTGAAGCTGTCCAGGCTGACAGCTGTCACAACCTCCTCTGGAAGTGAGTTCCATAACCCAATGACCCTCTGGGTGAAGAAATATTTCCCTTTATTAGTCCTAACTTTCCTACCTTGGAGCTTCAGGAGTGCCCCTAGTCCTAGTGTTGGGTGACAGAGAAAATATTTTTCTTTATTCACCTTTTCTATCCCATGCATGATTTTATACACTTCGATCAAGTCACCTCTTAAATGCCGTCTTTCAAGGCTGAAAAGACCAAGGCGTTGCAACCTGGTTTCATAAGGGAGCTGCTCCATCCCTTGGATCATTTTTGTTGCCCTTCTTTGTACCTTTTCCAGTTCCGTTATATCCTTCTTAAGGTGCGGTGACCAGAATTGTACACAGTACTCCAGATGTGGCCTCACCATAGATTTGTAGAGAGGCAATACAACATTTGCCGACCTATTTTCGATTCCCTTCCTGATCATGCCAAGCATAGAATTTGCTTTTTTCACTGCTGCAGCGCACTGGGTTGACATCTTCATTGAGCTGTCCACCAAAACCCCGAGATCCCTTTCCTGGTTTGTCTCAGAAAGCTTTGATCCCATCAGTTGATAAGTGTATTTGGGGTTCTTTGCCCCGATGTGCATGACTTTGCACTTGTTTAGGTTAAAATGCATTTGCCACTTTGTTGCCCATTCACTCAATTTCGAGAGATCTTTCTGGAGCTCTTTACAGTCAGTTTCATTTTTAACTACCCTGAACAATTTAGTGTCGTCTGCAAACTTTGCTACCTCAGAATTCACTCCTACATCCAGATCATTAATGAATAAATTAAAAAGTAACGGACCCAAAACTGAACCTTGGGGTACGCCACTTCTCACCTCTTTCCACCCAGAGAAATGACCGTTTATTACCACCCTTTGTTTCCTACAGTTTAGCCAGGTTCAATCCAGGACAAGACCTGTCCTCTGATTCCATGGCTGAAGAGCTTATTTAGGAGCCTTTGGTGAGGGACTTTGTCAAAAGCCTTTTGAAAGTCAAGGTAAACAATATCGACTGGGTCCCCTTTATCTATGTGTTTATTTACACCCTCAAAGAATTCTATCAAGTTAGTAAGACATGATTTGCCTTTGCAGAAACCATGTTGATTTTCCTTCAGCAATGCCTGTTCTTCTATGTGCTTGGTAATTTTTTCTTTAATAATGGTTTCCATCACTTTGCCTGGAACTGAGGTTAGACTAACTGGCCTATAATTTCCTGGATCACCCCTGGATCCTTTCTTGAAGATCGGAGTTACATTTGCCTCCCTCCAGTCCTCGGGTACGGTGCCTGATCTTAGAGAAAGACCTCTACCTCATAATCCCCTCCTTGCCAAACATATCCCTGCTTCCTCCCAGGGGCCCCTCCCTCCTCTCCCTGCCAATCACTCGCACATGCAAATTTCCCTCCTCCTCACAATCCCCTCTTGTCAAAGCTTGTATATCCCCCATCCATTCCAGGGGCCCCTCCCTCCTCTCCCTCTCCTGACCAATCACCTGACATATGCAAATTCCCCTCTACCTCACAATCCCCCCTGCAAAACTTTGCATATCCCCCCTCCCTCCCAGGGGCCCCTCCCTCCTCTCTCTTCCCCGGCCAATCACCTCCTACATGTAAATTTCCTTCTACCTCACAATCCCCTCCTTGCCAAACTTTGCATATCCCCCTCCCTCCCAGGGGCCCCTCCCTCCTCTCCTTCCCACGGCCAATCACCTGACATATGCAAATTCCCCTCTACCTCACAATCCCCTCCTTGCCAAACTTTGCATATCCCCCCTCCCTCCCAGGGGCCCCTCCCTCCTCTCCTTCCCATGGCCAATCACCTCCTACATGTAAATTTCCCTCTACCTCACAATCCCCTCCTTGCCAAACTTTGCATATCCCCCCTCCCTCCCAGGGGCCCCTCCCTCCTCTCCTTCCCATGGCCAATCATCACCCACATGCAAATTCCCTCTACCCCCAAAGGGACTCCCTGAGAGTGGCCTTGGGACCCAAAGGGGGAAAGCAGGCCCCTCCTCCTCTGGGGACCCCTTCCCACTTGGGCCAGGGCTTCTCTTGGGGGGAGGGGGACCCCTGGAGGGAACGGGGCCCAGGGCTTACCTTGGAGGAGCTACAGGAACATCCTCTGTGTTTTCGGGGCCCACGCAGCAGAGATATGCGCGCCTCGTCCTGACCTGCAAAAACAGAGGGAGGCCATGAAGGGGGCCCTCAGTGCCATGATAGGACTGGCCCCAAAAGGGGCCCCAAAGGGAACGGGGAGGGGAGGGGCCCCAAGAGAGAGTGGCCCTTACCCTGAACCATGTATCCAGGGCCTTCCGGAGGGGGGCGCGTGGAGGGGCCGGGGCTGGAGAGGCATCATCATCCATGGGGGGCGGCCCCAGCTGGACCTGCCTGGAGAGACCTCTGCTCATCTTGGCATCCAGGAAGGCAATGGCCGGGCCAACCGACGCGAGGCTCCTCGGAACCTCCGGTCTCCATGGCAACCAGGTAAACAACCTGGGCAGCAATGGAGCCTTTTCAAAGAAAAACAACCACCAGACTGGAGCTGCTCTTTGGGGGGGGGTAAGGGAGGGTGGCATTGCACGTCTTCCCTTTTCCCTTACTCCGCCTTGGAGGGTGGGACTCAGGGGCCACGGGACCCTCTGGAGCCCCAGGTGGCGGCCACCGTGGCTCCTCTTCTGGGAGGAAAGGGCCCCGGTTCTCCCAATGGCCGGAGGCTGCAAGGGGGCCTTAGACCCTCCGAGGAAGAAACAAGCCCAAACCTTGGGGACATCTTCCGGAGGCTCTTTGGCCACTGTTTGGCTGTTTTGGGGCCTAAGAATCAAGGTGTCTCTGGAAATATGGGTTGCTTACCTGTAACCGTAGTTTCCCGAGTGGTCATCTGTGAATAGCACATGTGGTATTTCCTGCGCCGGTGCAGGCCAGCGCCGGCCAGGCCTAAGAATCAAGGTGTCTCTGGAAAGGAGCCTCCTTCTTCTGCGACTCCTGAGATACCTTTGAGATACTCTTCATCCACAAACCCTCATTGCCTTGCAGACTCTAGCAGGTCTTTGGTCTTTCTGTACACAAGGGCCCTCTTTTTCCTGTTTCCATACTAAACATGTACACAAATCACGTTAAGGAAACACTGACACTTAACAATAATTGGCATTCAACTTCCTGAAGACAAGAATCCAACCCTTTGGGGCACCTGAAGTGGAAACAGACACAATCCCAGGAAGCCCTCTGAATTCATATCCTGGGAGCTTGTCTTGATGATATCCTTGTGATGCACCACACACTTCTGTATTCGGTTTCCCCGTCAATAGACAACTGACCTCCATTCCATGCACAGTGCCATAACCTCTGATGTGTGAGATTACAGTTCTCCCCATCGTTCTCCCCTCTTGGATAATGGGAGTCGTAGTACCACAAATCTGAAGGAGGCCTCATTCAGGAAGGGCGATTTCAGCCTTGCTTTTGAGCTGAGTTCATGAGAAAACTGAATGGAGACCCCAAAAGGCAAAGCAAAAACACCCCAAGGCGGTTTGAACAGGCAAAAGTGTGACTCCTGGGAGGAGATCTCATTGCTCGCAATGAAATAATGATCAGGAACATTTCTGAATGTGGCAGCAACGTTCAGAGCTTGACTTCAATAAAAATAATAATCCTTTAACGTATAGGCAGTATTGACACTTCACCATAAACAGCATCCGGGTTGCTGTGAACACAATCCCTTTGCAACTTATGCTGACGTAAACTTCAGGTCTGAGATTCTTTGAGGATCGGCCTCAAAGGGACTTTCTCGGCCTTAGTCGGGACTCGGCAGCAGGGGCGGTCACAGATATAGGCCAACTAGGCTGTTGCCTAGGGCGCCATCTTGTAAGTGGGGTGAATTCCCGCCCGCTGGGCGCCGCCACTCCCGCGCGCCACCGCTCCCGCGGGGCATTGCAGAGCAAGGAGGAGCCTTCGAAGGCCCCTCCTCAGGCTTCCTGGTGCCCGCTGCCGGCCCCTCCCATGGGGTGTTGCACAGGGCAAGGGGGAGCGCTCCCCTGCCCTCTGCAATGCCCGTGGGAGGGGCTGGCAGGGGGAACCAGGAAGCGAGTGGCTCGCGCTTCCTGGTGCCCTCTGCCAGCCCCTCCCACGGGCATTGTAAAAGGCGGGGGAGCGCTCTCCCTTGCCTTCTGCAACGCCCCGTGGGAGTGGCCGGCAGCAGGCACCAGGCCGGCAGCGGGCACCTCTGGCAGCTCTCTTCCCAAATGGAGACAGAGAAGCCCAAAATGGGGCTTGAGGGGCAAAGAAGGCCTTCAAACTGGGAGGAAACTGCGGCCGACTCTCCAGGACAGAACGGATCCTGTTTGACACCCCTTTACTTCACATTTCTCAATGCAATGGGCTCCTGGGAGCTGCAGTCTGGCGAGGCAGCAGCACTCTTTGCAGGGCCCTGGGAAACTACGACTCCCAGGATTCCACAGCACTGAACCAGGGCAGTGGAAGCGGTGCCTGATTCCCAGGATGCAGGCGCCTCAAAGCGTTGGGTGGGAACAGGAGGAATCCCGTTCACCCTCGAAAAGGCCGTTTCAGGTCACAGTTTCCACAAATTCCTCTCAAAAAACTCTCCTTTGAGGGGCTTGCTTGCTTATGTGTTTTTTATTTATCTGATTTTCACTCCAGCCTGCTAACAAGAGGCATCACAGTGCAGCTTAAAAGAATTTAGAAGCATTTGAAGTATAAATACAGAAATTGCAAAAGGAAAGTTTTGTCTTGAACTTGGGGCGTCCTCCCTCAAGGAAGGAGCCTTGGCTGGGAATCCCCTCTCCAGTCGGCGGCCATGTTGTCCCTCCTGAAGGGACCGAGGCAGAAGGAAGGCCTCCGGATGGGGCCCCAGAGAGAGAGAGAGGCCCGGCCCCTTCCCCAAAGCAGGGCCCCTTTCCTTGGGGGAGGCTCTTCTCTGAAAGGCCTCCTCGGAGGGAGGGGGGAGGAGCCGGAGAACTCCTGAGCGGCATGCCCATCTCCTCAGGACGGCTGAGGCGGAGGGGGAGGAGGAGGGAAGGCCGTGGAGGGCCTGGACCTGGGAATACAGCTCGGAAGCCATGAGTGGACATTGAAGGGGAAAGAATGGCAACCCCACATAGGGCTTCTGGCCTGTTTTCAAAACCTAGGTTCAAATTTCATTGTTTTTTTAACCCTTTTCAAAGACTACTACGCTGCTAAAACATGGAAACTTCTGAGTGGCATAAACATCTCCTCAGAGAGAGGCCAAGGCCGAATGAGCCCTCCTTGCGTGGCTTCTCCGAGTCCTCTCCCTCCGCTCCCTGCCCTCCCTCCCCATCTCTGGGCTGCAGCTCATCTTTCTCCAAACTGAAGGGTTTTGCTGCTCCTTTGGAAAGGGAAGGCTTGGCTCTGAGGACCGTCTTCCCCTCCGTGGAGGCCAACGTGGGCAGGAAAGGCCTCCCTCCCTCCCTCCCCATTCAGGCCCTGAGGCTCCTGGCAGGCCCTCCCCCTCAAGCAGCCATTTTGTGATGCAAGAAGGGGGGGAGGGAAGGAGGAGGCCCTTGGGAAGGAGCTGCCTCTGGCCTTTCAGGGGAAGGAAGGAAGGAAGGAAGGAAGGAAGGAAGGAAGGAAGGAAGGAAGAAGAGGGGCAGGACGGGGGTCTCCATGCTTCAAAGGGGAAAGGCAAGCTCGGAAAGGAAGGCGTGCATTTGGAGGGAAGCCACCCACAGGGGACCCTCAGTGTCGTGGAGGGAAATGTGCCCTTGAGATGGAATGAACCTGCAGCTCAGAGGGAAAGGGGCTGAGGCCCAACTCTGGAGAAAAGCCGACTTCAGGGGAACAGGGAAGGAAGGAGGAAGGAAGGAAGGAAGGAAGGAAGGTCCTTCCTTGGAAGCTTTAAAACAGAGGCTGGATGGTCATCTGTCAGGGGTATTTTGATTGTGCTTTTCCTGCATGGCAGGGGCTTGGACTAGATCAGGGCTGTCCAACTTCTACCGGCCCAAGGGCCGGAATTCAGGTCACTGATGACCTGGGGGGCTGCAGTGGGGGGCGGGGTCGCTCGCGTGGGGCGGGGCCAGTTGTGGGGGGTGGGGCCGGTCACGGGCATGGCGGCAGGGTGGGAGCGGCAAGGCCCTGATCCCCGGGTTCTTCTCCCCGGAGGGCGGAGAGAAGCAGGAAGGGACGAGCAGAGCCCGGGGATCGGCACGTCTCTTCCTGCTTTTCTCCATGACTGGTCACGGAGCGAAGCAGGAAGGGACGCCCCAATCCCTGGGCTGTGCTCCCCGGAGGGCGGGGCGTCCTTTCCTCTGCCTCCACCTCTTCCTCCACGCCGCCGGCGTCATGCCTGACGTCACCCGGCCCCACCGAAAAGGGGCGGGCAGCGCAGGATGCCGGGAATGTGCGGCAGGGCGCCCCCCCCCCGGAGATCTTTTTTTTACAGCTGAGTTCTTGCGGGCCGCATCCAAGGGGCTGGCACGGGCCGCCTGTTGGACAGGTCCGGACTAGATGGCCCATGTGGTCTCTTCCAATGGTATTCTATGCTTCTAAGGAAGGAAAGCTGGCTTCCTGCAACCCTTCTGTGCCAGGAGAAGACAGGCTTCTGGGGGGGGGGGGGGGGGGAGAGAGGAGGCACAAGGGCCTCCAGAGAAGATTTTATTGGGTTAAAAGTAGACTTATACACCAGAATATATGGTAAATGTTTGGAGGTTGTTGAGGCTTTGCCACCACCAACACACTGCATTCTGTGGTAATCTACTGTGAACACTGGCTACCACCACTCTAACAAGAAATGTTCAGTCTGGTTTGGCAAGAGGTTTTTAGTAGCTTGAATGTACTGGATTCGCACTCAGGGCTCTGAACTTTGAGGTATGTAACACTGAGATTCTTTTTAGTAAACGCTGCCACCAATCTTTTAGCTCTGCTTCTTTAAAACTGCTATGGGACTTCTTCACATAGAGGCACTCTTGAGACAGTTGTCGTTTAACAAAGAACAAAGTTGTTTATTTGAGTGAACTTCAACAATACAGGCACTTAAGCTTAATGGTTATAAGTGAGTTGGAGCGTATGGTTACTTTAAAATAGTTCAAGACTTAGTCCCAAAAACAAGTCTTCACTCTCTCCTTCAGGAAACTAGCAGACTAGAATTCCCTCTAAAACTCCAGACCAGGGGTGCTCATTAGGTAGCTCGGGAGCGACTAGTAGATCTTCGGCCCTCTTCTAGGTGATCTTCGGGCCTCACCAGCCGGATGGGGCGCTCCTGCCATGCGCGCGCACACCCTGCATGCACGCTCCTGCTGCTGGCTTCTGCTCTCGTGGTGCTTCTTTCGCCTGCGGGGCATTGCAGGAAGAAGGAAGCACGAGGCAGGGCCTCTGGAGGGAGCGCCCTGCCTCTCTCTTGTCCAGAAGCAGCTGTGCAGCCTCCGTTGCCGGCGAGACAGGTGGGGCGGAGTGCTCCCTCTGGATGCCCCAGCCCGTGCTTTCTCCTTCCTGCAATGCCCCGCAGGCAGAAGAAGCGCTGCGCGGGCGGAAAAAGCAGCAGGAGCATGCGCGGTGCCAAGAGTGCGCGGCGTTGGGAGCGCGCGGGAGCACACAGCGGCGGGGGCAGGTAGATCTTTTGGACTTGGTTGCTTTAAGAGTAGCTCGCATGCTGAAAAAGTGTGAGCACCCCTGCTCCAGACAGTCCTTTCCCTTGGATCTGTCTATTCTCTATACTAGCTATTCTCCCTAATAGCTATCTTTAAACCCTAACTGATCACTTCGGCTCCTCTAACTCTGCTTCTCCCAGCTCTCCTAAAACCTAACCTTCTTCTTCCACACACCAACACTGACCTCTCTCTTGGACACACAGACCCTGACTGCCCTGTCAGATTCTTTAAAACACCCTCTTAAAGGCATTTTTTCCTGCACTCTAGCTAAGCTCCGCCCATCTTCTCCCAGCCAATTACAAAGCTCTCCACTTTTCCCTCCAGGCCGTTCTTAAGCTCCGCCCCCTCTAGGAAATGGGTACTCTAAGATGGCTGACTCCATGCACCATATCTCAAAATGGCTGCTGAAATTCCTGGCAGGGCCGGATCTTGCACTCCGCAAAGTAAACATTTGCTTACCACTTGACAATACTCAGGGGCACATTTTATGTTGTCCCCATTGCCCCACACCACGGCGCACGGCCAAAAAGGAGGAGCGCTCTGGAAGCGGCCAGAGGCGGAGCTCCCCCGGCTGCAAAACGCTCCTCCCTCTCGGTCCCACGGTTGGCGGCTGGAGGCAATGGTGCACGCATGGAAGTTTCATGCATGTGCCATTGCCGCAGGGCGAGCCCAGACTCCCAGAGCCGCCAAGCGCCCCCCACGAGGCCGAAAAGGAGGAGCGCCCTGCAGCCGGAGGCGCTCCACCTCCGGCCACCTCCAAAACGCTCCTCCCTTTCAGCCTCGTGTAGGGTGATCAGTGGCTCTGGGCAGCCGGGCCCGCCCCGTGGCAATGGCACACACGCTGAAGTTTCACGTATGCGCTGTTACCACAGGGCGGGCCCAGCCACCCGGAGCCGCCACCCGCCTCTCACCACAAGGCCGAAAAGAAGAAGCGCCCTGCAGCCAGAGGTGCCCCGCCTCCGGCCGTCCAACACTCCTTCCCCCTCGTCCCCGCGTAGGGCAACCACCAACCCCGGGCAGCTGGGTCCACCCTGCGGCAACGGCGCATGCGCAAAACTAGCTGGCTCCATGCACGTGCACTCTGGCACACGCGTGCACCCTCCACGAGGATGGAGAGCGAGAGGCCATCAAAATAAGGTTCGCTTTCCATTTTAAATTACCTTAGTCCAGCCCTGATTCCTGGGCCTACTTCCTGAGATTTTCCCTGGCCTAAAAGGTAGGCAATTCCCATCATCACAACATCCCATCTCCTTTAGATTCCCTTTTATGGAATTTTATTTATTTATTTATTGCGTTTATATACTGATTTTCTCACCCTTAGGGGGACTCAAAGCAGTGCAGATCAAGTAAGTGACAAAAATTCAATGCCTCACATATGATAAAACAATATGTCATACATCTAAAACAATAACATATAATAGTTAATTAAACCAATAAAACTATAAAAACATCAACATGAACATTTGACATTGTATTTACAGCATCTGCTTATGTTGTTTATCTTATTGAAACATGTGTGGACTTGGTTCTAGGATAACATGATATACTAAAATCTGTGGGTGGTCCTTTGTACCCTGCCTTCAATCAATGTGGGTGTGGGAAAACACTTTATATGATTATGAGTACACTATATTATATAGAAATGAGGAAGCAAGCTAAACGAAAGCAGGCAAACAATATGAAAGCCTTGCAAGAAAGCAGAAGTCCGTTTACCTAATTTGCACATTGCGAGCCAACATGGCATAATGGTTTGAGTGTGGACTACCACGCTGGAGACCATAATTTGAATGTTCAGCCATGGAACCCAATGTATGACCTGGGGCAAGTTTTGGGGTGCATCTAAATGGGAAATTAGTGAAGTTTGATACTGCCCTGGCTCAATATTGTGAAATTCTAGGAGGAGTAGTTTAGTAAGACACCTGCACTCTCTGACAGCTAAATCTAAAGAACTTGTAAGACTATAATTCCCATGAGTCCATTGCATTGAAATAAGAGAATGCACAAAAAAGTATAGACTTACTACAAAAAGAGACAAAACTTCAATTCCTGAGTATACTAAAGCTATCAAATATTAGAAGAATTAGGGAAGACAAAATCTTGCAGTACAGGATCAATGAGCATTTTCTTTCCACACATTGCTTGCTTCAGAAATTACTTGAAGGCATAGAACAAGAATTTTCTTATTATGCACATTGAATGGAGCAAGTAACCAAATAATTGTGTGTTGGCACATAGGCATAACAGCATTTGAATTATTTTTTATTACAGATATGGTTCAGCCTTTGCACCATGTTTTAGTTCAGCGGTTCTCAAGCGGGGGGTCGTGACCCCCAAAGGAGTCAATTGGCCATTTAGGAGGGGTTGCGAGGCTGCCTTCTTTGGCCCTGCCCCTTCATCTCCTCAAAATGGTGCGACACAGACTTGATCATCCGTCTCCCACTGCCTTCCAGGCTGCAGGAGGTGGGAGCTAAGTGAGAGGCTCCCCGTGAGGCTAGGCCACACAACACAGCCTTGATCGCCCGGTTTCTGCCGCCTGCCAGGCCACAGGAGGTGGGAGCCAAGCAAGAGGCTCCCTGCAGGGACAGGCTGCGCAATGGAGCCTTGATCACCTGGCTTCCGCTGCCTGCCATGCTTCACAGAGGCATGAACCTCCTTGTCTGATCTGAGCCTGGACCCCTCCAGAATTCTCCAAGCAACAGCAACTCCCAAATGTCAGGATCTATTTCCTTCCTCCAGTATTTTCTGTTGGTCATGGAAGTTCTGTGTGCCAAGTTTGGTTCAATTCCATGGTTTCTGGAGTTAAGAATGCTCTTTGATGGCAGGGGAACTATACATTCAAGCAACTCCCAAATGTCAAGGTATAGTTTCCCCAACCTTTCCAGTATTTTCTGTTGGTCATGGGAATTCTGGATGCCAAGTTTGGTCCAGGTCTGTAATTTGTGGGGGTCTCAGTGGTCTGTGGAAGGCAGAGCTGAATCAGTTGAAGTTACTGCAAATCCCATCCATTGTCCGTAATTTCCCAAAAATATTGTTTTTGTGATTAATCGCTATGCTTTAATTATGTAATTTGTAACAATGAAAATACAACCTGCATATCAGATATTTACATTATGATTTATAATAGTAGCAAAATTACAGTTATGAAGTAGCAATGAAACTAATTTTATGCTTGGGGGTCACCTCAACATGAGGAACTATACGTGCCGTCACACCTGGGCTGTAAATACTCAGTAAGAGCAAGGACATGGTCTCTCTATACTGGGGGATTGCGTCTTGCCTTCCTTTAGAGCAGACGTGCTCATTAGGTCGATCGCGATAAACCAGTCGATCCTGGATGTGGAGCTGGTTGATCATGCAGCCAGGGCCGGATCTGAGGGGTGCTTCTACCCCGCGTGCGGTGTGCATCTTCCTCCAGCCTTCCTCAGGCTGCCCCTGACGCGACTCCCCTGCCTCCATCCTCAGTGTTGTCGCAGCATGGCCTGAGGAGGAGGGAGGGAGAAGGAGGGCAGCAGAGGGAAGGAGGGTGCGGGCGCCCGGCTCGTGCATGCGCATTTGGAGCCAAGAGGGAAGACAACAAAAGGAGGGAGCCGAAGAGGCCACTGAGGGGAGGAGGCGGGGGCGTCTCATCCTCATCCCTGTCGCCATCCATCTCTATCCCGGGTGGCAACATGGCGAGCGCCGCCTGAGCAGCGCCCCAGGCCTCGCCCTGGACCTCCGGAGGCCCCGCCTCGCGCTCCGCCCTGCCTCTCTCTCACCCGGAAGCAATTGTGGCAGCCTCCACCGTCAGGCGAGAGAGAGGCAGGGCAGAATTGTTTTAATAATTATAACATGTGTAATGCTTTCTTAATATTTATCTTCCGCATGCTTTTAAGTGCATAGTTTTTAAACTTGTGAGCTGCTTTAAGCCAATCCTGAGAAAAAAGGATGGTACAAAAATCAACATTATCATTTTACATTTTATTCCTGTGAATTCATTGACATTGACATTCAGATAGTTTTGGTTTGAGGTCCCCAAGGCTGGATCTACACTGCCCTGTATCCCAAAAGCTGATTCCAGATTATCTTTTCCTCCCAGATTATCTGGCAATGTAGACTGATATAATCCAGTTTAAAGCAAATAATCTGAGATCAGATCCTGGAAAGTAGGGAAGTCTAGATCCAGCCTAAGGAAGGGGTTTCAACATTGATGAGCTACTACAGAGAATGGCTATCAACTAGCATGCTGGGCCAGCAGCAGCAGAACAATGCCTCTGGGGATGACCTGAATTTTGAGGCAATCTCAGGGCCCTTCTACACAGCAGTAAATCGTGGGAGGAAATGGCTTATTTTAAGCCAGGGCCCATCCAAGCAGTACCTTTATACCAGGAGCTCCTACAGCAATGAGGAGGGTGGCCAGATGCCGTTCTCTGTAAACCCAAAAGTAATTGCAACAAAAAGCAAAAAACAAAAGATTTCCAGGTGTGGGAATATGGTTTTTAGCCAAATATCTGGATATTCACATGTCTGTATGCCCCTGCAATCGGATATCACAGAATTTTTTGATCTTGGTTTGTTCCTGGGGTTTTGATGTTTGTTACTGATTGATCAGTTGCTAAAAAGACGGTGACACTTGCGTAGAAGGCAAAAAAAAAATGCCCTGGAAAGAGGAACTTCATCCTTCATCTGTTTAATGAAGTTTGTGGCAGAAGTTCCGGGGGTGCAACAAATACTTTGTAATTAGTACAGAATGAAACAGGATCAGACACTTTCAAACCAGGAACAGAATGTCATCATTACTATAATTACTCAGACCTTGTTGCATGGCCATCTGTGCAAGACAGGTCTCATGAACGCCCTCCCGGCAGAGGCACGAGCAATAACGAAGTTACAGGCCTTCAGGAGGGCCTGTAAAACCACCCTGTTCCTCCAGGCGTTTAATCTCTAAGGTTGTGCGTTCCATTCTGGTCCTAATCTGTTTTTATTCTGTTTTTAACTACGTTATGTTGTGTATTCATTGTTGTGAACCACCCTGAACCTTTTGGGGAAGGCTGGTATATAAATCGAAATAATAAATAAATAAATAAATGATATACTTGTGCCAGGGAACAAAAGGATGATGTTTCTGGTTTATACATGTTGGTTCCTCATTGGGTGTATGCTGATAACATGTTTACTTTTATCATGGCGAATACTTACTACTTGGCTGTTTGGACACGGATGTGCAGGAGGAAAGTAAATACAGAGAGCCAAGGTCATGCAGGTGGTTAGTAGGAAAAGCCACGTGTAACCCAGGAAGAACTGTGGGTACACAACCAAATCTATCTGGACAGATGGCCAGACAACCTGTAAAAAGTGACAATAATGACAAAGTTCTGTTCTTAGAGTGAAAGTGTGTGTTCCTGTTTCATTGTGTAGTGCTGACTTGGATAGAAGTAGTCCTATTCCAAAAAGTTTGTTTGTGTGCCAGAAACTTAACAGCCTTTAGGGCTGCATATAAATTGGAACTTTTGTAGAGATGCAAATATGTGGATATCCACATTTTTATTTTATTTTTTTATTTTATTATTTCAATTTGTATACCGTCCATTCCGGATGACTCAGGACTGTTTACAACACATAAAATCACAACAGTAAAACAGCAAATGACAATATGAAATCCCATTTCCCAATAATCCCACAAAACAGTATTAGTCTACCAACCAAGAATTAGAGGTCAAAAGCCTGTCTGAAGAGCACAGTTTTGCAGGCTTTCCGGAAAGCCGGCAATTCGCAGGTCGCTTGGACCTCCGGCGGCAGGGCATTCCATAGGCTTGGTGCCACAACGGAGAAGGACCTCTGTCGCGTTGATGATAAATGAATGGTCCGTAAGGAAGGGATCTGCAGGCGGTTGTAGGCCTCAGATTGAAGAGATCTCTGGGGAACATATGGGAGTAGATGGTCCCTCAGGTACACCGGCCCCAGACCATGCAAGGCCTTAAAGATCAAAACCAGCACTTTGAAGATGATCCGGTTCACAATTGGCAACCAGTGCAGTTGCTGCAGGGTTGGAGTGATGTGGGCTCTGGCCGGCACTCCGGCCAGGAGTCTCGCTGCAGCATTCTGAACCAGTTTAAGCTTCCGGATGACCGACAAAGGAAGGCCAATGTAAAGGGCATTACAGTAGTCCAATCTTGAGATGACCGTCGCCTGGATTACCATGGCTAGGTCATTCCTAGTGAGATAGGGCGCCAGCCGCC
The DNA here is from genome assembly GCA_030556195.1 of Anolis apletophallus. Taxonomy (NCBI): domain Eukaryota; kingdom Metazoa; phylum Chordata; class Lepidosauria; order Squamata; family Anolidae; genus Anolis; species Anolis apletophallus. The sequence continues at coordinate 186,676,363 of JARBWK010000001.1, read as the reverse complement.
TAGCCTGCTGCAGGTGGAAGAATGCGGATCTGCTGACAGCAGAGACCTGGGCCTCCATTGTCAGTAGTGGGTCCAACTGAACCCCCAGACTCTTTACTAATGACGACGGGCGTAATGCCTCGCCGTCCAGAGTAGGCAGCCGGAGCCCACTCCCACCCGGACCACCCAGCCAAAGGATCTCCGTCTTTGATGGATTCACTCTCAACCAGCTGGCTCGTAGCCAACCAGTCACAGCTTCAATGCATAGCTGGAAACACTCGGGTACAGAGTCCGTCCGTCCACTAATATGGAAAGCCAAATAAAACCCGTAAACAGGATCCTGTTGTTGGATGCCACAAGTACACAACAAAATCTGTCTAGATTTTGATAACAACAAAGTTCTGTTCCTGGCTTTAACATGTTTCTTCTTGTTCGTGTACTGCTGGCTTGGGCCATGAGGTTTATAATAATAAAGTTTTATTATTTGTATGCTGTCAATAAAGTTGAGTTTCGGGAACTGCTATTTTAGGAATGGAAACAGAAAGTGGCATCTGCATTTATAATTCTGATAAACTAGTTTAGGGGAGGGGCCTTTATAATGCTTAGCTATACAGGTCCTTGGTCTCAGTACGGGCCCTTCTACACAGGCCCTAAAGCCCATAATAGGTAACAGGTTTTCCTGAGGTGTTCAAATGACACCTCAGGCAAACCCGGATTAATGTAGAGTAAACTGGGTTTTCCCAGTTCACTCTGCATTAATTTGACACCTGCAAAGATCTGGACCTTAAGCTTCAACAGTGCTGGGGATCAATCCCCATGGACATCCTGGATTTTCAGGTTCTTGGATCCCAAAGGACTGGATTGAGCCCCCTCCCCCATTTCCTGCCCAAAACTTACCGGAGGGGTCTGCCGGCAGTACAGGCCCTTCTTCACAGTACTCCTAACAGGGATTTGTTCTATTATCCATGCAAGAGTTCCTGTTGGGCCCTTTGTGTTAGGAGATTAGCTGGCCCAGGAAATGAGAGATTCCCTGAGTCTTGGTATGCTGGGTTCACGAAAAGGTTGCATTTCATATTTTCATACAGGGACACAGAGAAGGGGAAAGCATATAGAGCAGGGGTGCTCACACTTTTTCAGCATGGGAGCTACTGATTAAAAAACCAAGTCCCAAAGATCACCTACCCAGAAATGTAAAACGTATAACTATTTTCGTATTTATTTATTTATATTTATTATTCATTTTATGTACCGCTCCTTCCAGCAGGCTCGGGGCAGTTTACGTAAAATGAAGTTATAAAACTTCAACATTTCAATTTAATAACAACAATATAAAACAGAGCATAAAAATACATCCCACCACCCCATTTCTCCCACACTGCCATATTACCACACATATTATCAGCCAGAAAGTAAGAAGAGAGGCTTTTGAACTGCAAGGCCATTTAATACTCAGCAAGGTAAACAAAGGGGCATGCAAAAATACATCCAACCACCCCATTTCTCCCACACTGCCATATTCCCCAACATATATCTCTCAAGGAACAAAGCAAGCAGAGAGGCTTTGGAGCTAAAAGGCCATTTTTAAACATTAAAAATAAACAAAGAGACATGCCACAGAACAATCAAGCACCCACCCCAAAGTAAAAAGACTGACCTTTGAGATGTGGTAAAGAAATGACCCCAAAGCGTCCTTCTTCTTCTCCTCCGTCGTTGCTCCTATTTCCACGCCGCCAGCATGTGTGCCGCCTCCAAGAGCTCACTAGAAGTCCGAGAGGCAGAATGGGCGCTTCCGCGAATGTGCGCGGGGCCAGCCATGCATTGCGTCATCCAGGCCCGCCCCCTTTGCTCTCCTAAACTCTGAGTGGCTGGAGAAGGACGGAGGGAGGAGGAGGAATCCAAAAGAGGGGGCCCATTCTGCCTCTTGGACTCTGGAGCTTTTGGAGGTGGCGCGCGAGCAGGGAGCGGGGAGGAGCAATGACGGAGGACTTCTTTGCAGCGTGCAGGGGCGCGTGAAGAGGACCAACAGCAAAAAAACCCTGGTCAGGGCCCTGAAGATCACCAGGATGAGGCCTGAAGATCACCTTGGTGATCGCGATCACCGTTCTGAGCACCCCTGATATAGAGAATATATTCATATTGGAGGGAAATGGGAACCATATCATCTCATACCAGCCCATCCCACCCACCCACCAAAGTCCATTAGAGTTCATAAATCATGGGGAAAGTCCATGGGTTTGAAACGAAAAAGTTTTCAGAAAGGTCCTCAAGGAGGCTGCTGTAAAAGGGGCGAGTCCAGATGATGAAGCCAGTAGGTTGAGGGTGAATCCGGCGAAGACGGAGATCTTGTGGCTGGGTCGCCCGGGTGATGTTAATGTCCAGCTTCCGAGCCTGGACGGTGCGGTGTTATGCCCATCGCCTTCCGTAAAGAGCCTGGGGGTCCATTTGGACTCCCAGCTGACCATGGAGGCCCAGGTCTCTGCGGTCAGCAAGATCGCTTTTTTTCATCTGCGACAGGCAAGGAGGCTTGCCCCCTATCTCTCCCGGAACGATCTGGCCACGGTGATCCAAGCCACAGTCATCTCAAGGCTGGATTACTGCAACGCGCTCTACGTTGGCCTTCCTCTGTCGGTGACCCGGAAGCTCAGGCTAGTGCAGAACACTGCCGCCCGGCTCCTGTCTGGCACGCCAGCTGGCGCCCACATAACACCTGTTTTGCAGGATCTGCACTGGCTGCCAATTGAGCACCGGATGACCTTCAAAGTGTTGGTCCTCACCTTTAAGGCCTTACACGGCCTGGGGCCAGCGTATTTGAGGGACCGTCTCACCCCATATTGCCCTCCGAGATCACTTCGGTCTGAGGACTCCAATCTCCTGGAGATACCTTCAGCTAAACTCGCAAGGCTGACTGCTACCCGCCGGAGGGCGTTCTCTGTCATAGCACCTACGCTGTGGAACGCCCTCCCGGCCGGAACTCGGGCTATGAAGGACTTGCTCCCGTTTAGACGGGCCTGTAAAACATACCTGTTTAAGCAGGCCTTTGGTGAGTAAGTCCTGCCCATGCCCCGCCATCTATTCGTTCTTCTGAGGATGATGTGCTGTTCATTGTTTTAACTGTGTTATTAATTACTGTACTGCTGTTGTTTTTAATTGTTTTTAACTGCTTATTGCCTGTATTTTACTGTGCCCTTCGGCTCCTGTAAGCCGCCGCGAGCCTCAGGGAGTTGGCGGCATAGAAGCCCGAATAATAAATAAATAAATAAATAAATAAATAAATAAATAAATGATAAGGAAGCCCATGCCTACGGGATAACCGTCGCGGATCCGTATGTTGGTCATACTCATTTGTGATGTCACTGATCATAATAGTAAGATTTATATAGATGTATTTTGTGTTTGAATGAAGCCACAGATGTCACTGTGAGACCACCCGCTCTGACAAAGGACCCTAGAGGTCCGAAACGGGTCGGATCCGCGACGGTTATCCTGTAGGCGTGGGCTTCCTTATCATCATCTGGGCTCGTCCTTTTTACAGCAGCCTCCTTGAGGACCTTTTGGATGATCGCTGGCTGTTTTCTACCCCTCATTGGGATATTTGCATTGCCTACTCCATCTCGGCAATCTGCCACACTGCCATACGGCTACTTGTACTTCGTGTTTACTTTTGGGAGGGGAACGCTGGCAGCCAGCTGACCTCCGTGGCTTGCTTTCCTTATTTATCTTTGAAACGAACCACAGGAGCTTCAGCGGCTTGAGTGATATTGTGCCTACAAAGTGACTATACTTTTGATATTTTGCCTTAATGTTGGCTTGGATTATTATCCATTGAAGACCCTTGGGATACTAGATCTCCCCAACTACACAAGAAGACGCACTGACGTCAGGAGCGTCAGTCAGGCCCCTTTTGCCGGAGCTCCGCATACTACAGAGAGTGGAGACTTTGCCGTGTAGTGAGTTGCGATCATTTAAATTGTGTTATTTTCTCAATCTGTGGACCTTACCACCATTAGCAGGTTACTTCCCATCTTTATTGAGACTTTAACTCACGACACGGACTTTTTTCTACTTCCTCAATATACATTTATGTCTGTTTAACTGATATTTGTGATTATATGCTGTTACTGGATGAACCTGGTTTATGGCTGTATAGTTTTGCATATGTTAGTGATTATATTTCATGCTTGATACACATTTTGTGATAATATAGATTACTATAGTCTTTCTAAACTCAGCGTGTTTCTTAAGAACCTTAGGTTCCCACATTGGGGGGAGGGGAGATAGGGGATTATGGGATCATTCCAGCCTGGTGTTCTTGGTAAAACTATGAATTCCTTGGTTTTGAACCAGGCCCGGATTACTCATAAGGCCACCCTAGGCCACGGCCTAGGGCGGCAGCTTTGGGGGGGGGCAGCAGATTCGGCCCCCCGAAAACTAAAAAAAAATATTATTTTTAAAGCGCCCCCTTGCAGCGCTATCCCCCCGCTGTCTCCCGAGAGTCATCATACCAGGCTCGGGAGAGGGCAGGGGGAGAACGCTGCGAGGGGGTGGGGAGGAGGGAATGGTGCCCTCCCCTCGCCATCGCCCGCCTGGGCCACCCCCTTGTAAAGGAAGGAGGCGGCGAGGAGGAGGAAGGGAAGCCCCACCCCGCCGGCGGGCATGCATGCATGCGCACACATGACCGCCAGCGGGCTTCCTCCTCCTCCTCGCCTCCTTCCTTTGCAGGGGGGCGCCCAGGCAGCGAGGGAGGGCGGGACTTCCCTTCCTCCTCCTTTCGCCCTCCTTTTAGTCGCGGGGAGGAGGAGGAGGCAATGGAAGCCGCATGGCACTGGTCGTGGGGCTTCCGTTCACCTCCTCCTCCTGCGATGGAAAGGAGGGCGCGAGGAGGTGGACGGAAGCGCGGGGCTGGTGCCATGTGGCTTCTGTCCACCTCCTCGCGCCCTCCTTTCGTCGCGGGAGGAGGAGGCGAACGGAAGCCCCACGACCAGTGCCGTGCGGCTTCCGTCGCCTCCTCCTCCTCCCGCGACCGAAAGGAGGGCGAAAGGAGGAGGAAGGGAAGTCCCGCCCTCCTCGCTGCCTGGGCCGCCCCCTTGCAAAGGAAGGAGGCGGCGAGGAGGAGGAAGCGAAGCCCGCTTATCGCGCCCTGGGGGCGGGGCTTTCTGCGCCCTGGGGGCGGCGTGGGGCGTCTTTTGGCCTAGGGTGCCAAAATACGCTAATCCGGGCCTGTTTTGAACTATCTTTTACAGAGTCCGGGGGCTCACTTCCGATATCACAATAACAGTTTATTTAGGTATTTATTTAGCCTACCATCCCCCTTTTCAGGAAAAAAAATACCTGTCAGGAAATCAACTTTTTTTTTGGCAAACAAACAGAAAGATGCACTGACAAATTTGCATTGTTTTGTGCATCTTTGTTTTGGCCAGGTCGTTCCGGGATAGATCTAAATTTCTGCCTACAACATGGTAAAGAAAGCTGACCATTTGAAGCTTGACATTTTAAACTTATTTGTTAAAATCAACCACAGCAACATTCACCGTACACACAGAAAATTGGGAGAACAAAGGATATCGGAATAACCATTACAAATAATATTTTAAAAATCCTAAATGAGAAGGATGAATCTGCTGTCAATGTATCAATGTTCATTTCTATTTTATCGGTAGTATGATTTCATTTTTTAAAATAATTATTGCCCTTATACTATTGTTACCTGTTGGTCTTACAATTCAGAAACAATCTGTATTATATTTCATGCAATGTTGCCTTGAGAGCAAGAGCTACAAAATGGGGTTTAGTAGCCATTTTGTGACAGCAAGATACTCAACTATGCAGGTGGCTTCCTGGAAACTCTGCCTTACAAGTTATAGCAATTCTTGTAAAAGAGAGTCACGTAGCCCGGCCATGGAAGTTTACGAGAATTCTTATAAATTGCAGCCTATCCCATGTGTTTTCCCATCACTTGTGCACTTGTAAACTATGATAACAGTAATCTAAACCGATATTCTGATTCCATTTGAAAAAGGCACCAGAGCATGCCTGCCTGTATTCTGTTAAAAAAAATAAATCCCAAAACCCCAGATAATTGCAAGCTCAGTTGGTGGGAACTAGAGAGATCTTTAAGATCTTCTAGGGCAGTGTTTTTCAACCTTTTTTGAGCCGCGGCACATTTCTTACATTTACAAAATCCTGGGGCACACCACCAACCAAAATGACACAAAATGTCACTCTAACACAGTAATGCATATAGTTAATATGTTTTTAAATGTATTTATACACTCAGTGTGAAACCTGGACCTGTTTTGATGAACACAACTTAGATATCGTGGCAGGAATGGCAGAAAGACACAAACTTCCCACACAGAACTCCCATAAGCAAGAGAAAATACTATAAGAGTTTGGTGGGCATTGACCTTGGGTTTTGGAGTTGTAGTTCACCTATATCCAGAGAGCACTGTGGACTGAAACAATGTTGGATCAGGACCAAACTTGGCATGAATACTCAATATGCCCAAATGTGAACACAGATGGAGTTTGGGGAAAATAGACCTTGACATTTGGGAGTTACAGTTTCTGGGATTTATAGTTAACACACAATCAAAGAGCATCCTGAACTCTTGCAACAATGGAATTGAACCAAACTTGGCATATTGAACTCTCATTACCAACAGAAAGTACTGAAAGGGTTTGCTTGGGAATTGACCTTGAGTTTGGAAGTTGTAGTTCACCTACACCCAGAGAGCACTGTGGACTCAAACAATGTTATGTTATGTTTTTGTTTGTTTTCTATCCAGAATCACAATGTTGGAAGGAGGCTCACCACTTTAAGGTCCCTAAAACAGGCATGGGAAAACTTCGGCCCTCTAGGTGCTTTGGACTTCAACTCCCACCATTCCTAACAGCCTGAGGCCCTTTCCTGCTTAAGTGGCTGAGGGGGAAAAAGTTCGACCCTCTGGGTGCTTTGGACTTCAACTCCCACCATTCCTAACAGCCTGAGGCCCTTTCCTGCTTAAGTGGCTGAGGGGGGGGGGGGGAGGAAAAGGGCCTGAGGCTGCTAGGAATGGTGGGAGCTGGAGTCCAAATCACCTGGAAGGTCCAAGTTTGCCCATGCCAGCTTTCGACAGAAACCTCTTCTTCCCCCTTCCCTTTCGCGCCCTTTCTTCCCCCTCCTGCCGAACACTTACTTTTTCTTCTACACTGCCGCTTCTGCCGCCATTTTAATCCGAGGGGGCAGCATGAGCGTGTTCAGAAGGGGAGGGGGAGGGAGGAAGACGTGACCTGTGCGGGCGCTACTGCTCAGACTCGCCCCAGAGCAAAGTGAGGCAAAGCAAGCAGAGCGAGGCTGGGAAGAAGGGGGCCCGAGTGGAGAAGAAAAAGTGTTTGGCAGGAGGGGGAAGAAAGGGTATTGGAGGTTCCAATTTCCCACGGCACACCTGATGATCGCTCACGGCACACTAGTGTGCCACGGCACACCGTTTGGGAAACACTGTTCTAGGGAGGGCCTTCTCTCACTCCCACCCCTGTGGCAAGCATGGTTGGTGGGGGCAAGTGAGAGGGCTTTCTCGATGGTGGCCTCCCGGCTATGGAACTGTCTTCCCAGCGAGATTAGACTGGCATTCACCTTGTCAATCTTCCGGAAAGAACTAAAGATGTGGATGTTCCACTGGCCTTTGACTAGAGAGCTCCTCAAATAATTCCGGCTCCCAATTTGATCCATAACTAGATCTTACACATTACCACTGTTCCCTTTAGAGATATAGTGCTCTCCTTACACTACCCAGCAGGCCCAATTTTTGTCAACTGCCTTTAGCACTTTATCCATCAACCCTGTCCAAGTGATTTGCACCAGACACCTACCCCAACTCAGAGTTGTACACTACTCAGACCATTGGAGGTTGTTAGATGTTCACTATGTATTGTATTCTGTGGTTGTTTTATATTGTTGGAATGTTTTTATGAATTTTGTTGTTATATTTTAATTATGTTGAACCTCGGGCTTGTCCCCCTGTATTAACTGCCCCGAAATAATAAAATAAAGTTATTATTATTATATTATTATTAATGGCCTCCTTCCTGCTATCCTTCTGATGCCAGGCTAAACCCTTTTTTTTATTCAGGCAGGCTTTTAAAGAAGGTTTTTAAGATTGGGTCAGGGGGTGCTGTGGTTTTAGCTTTGAATATGTTTTAAATCAGTTTTTATGGATTTTAACTGTGATTTTTAAAATAACATTGATATTTAATTCTGTTTTAATGGTTGTATATTTGTAGGTTTTAAATTGTATTGAAATGTTTTTTAATATAAGATGCTTTAAGTCTTTTTTGTGGAGACAAAACACAGGGTATAAATAAACATAACAATAACAACAACAATAATATAACTAAACACTTGCGTTCTCCTATTTGAGAACTCAGGTTGACAGCCCTTTTATAATATTTCATTCAAACAAATAATTACATACACATATTCCTTCCAATGCATTCTGGATTTCCTGATAATGAGCAACATACTTGTCTACCACCAACACTTGTTTGTTAGGACCAGTCGGCCGACTTAACTTCTCATCCTTCATAGCTTGCATTTTTTTGTGTTAATTTTGAAAATAAATGAGCCAGGTTCGAACTGCATTATATGTCTGTGTAGAAAGATCCTGGGAGTAACTGACTTTCCCAAATTAACCCAGTTGGCTTCAATGGCTGAGCATTTTAATCCAACACTGAAATAATTACATCATGTTAGCTCTAAGGCTCCTTCTACACTGCTATATAATCCAGATTATCAAAAAAGATAATTTACATTATCTGCTTTGAACTGGATTGTATGAGTCTATACTGTCATATAATTCGGTTCAAAGCAGATAATCTGGATTTCAAAGGTCCGTGTTGAAGCAGGCTAAAAAATGTCTGTTATGTACCCTTAAGGCCCCTTCTACATCTATCTATCTATCTATCTATCTATGTATGTATATAATGAAAGTCAGTGTTTGCAGGCGGAGGTGCGACGGTGCGTGCGGAGGAATATGTGGCAGCGTTTCAATTGGTTGCCACTGTGGGAATATTTGCATAAAGGACACTGATTGGCCAGCCTCAGAACTCTGACACTCTAAGGCACCAGATTATTTGCATAAAGGACTCAGATTGGCCAGCCTCAGAACTCCAACACTCTAAGGCACCAGACAATTTGCATAAAGGACTCTGATTGGCCAGTAAAACAGAATGCAACTGAATGCTTGAATTAGCCAAATAACAGGTTTTTTCCGTTGGAAATGGAATGTTCATCTTCTGGGAGGTGCGGAGGTGCCAAGGAATATGTGACAGCGTTTCAATAGGTTGCCACTATGGGATTATTTGCATAAAGGGCTCTGATTGGCCAGCCTCAAAACTCCAATATTCTACGGCCCCAGACAGAGGGGATTGGTTGCAACTGAAATGGTATTTGCATAAAGGACTCTGAATGGCCATCCACATTCCAACATTCTAAGGTGACTCAGAGAGAAAAGGAAAAGCCTCAGGCCGCTTCGTCTCCACGGTGCTCCACGACTCATTCCATCATTGCTACATATAGGAACCACCTCTTTTTGGGATATTCCCCCGTCATCTACTTTCCTCCTCTATTCGGCCCACGATACAGGCTCCACTTGAGTTCTAGCAGTGCTACGCACTACCAAGGTACTGTACCTCCTCACAGCGTCTGTGAGTTCATTCTCCAGGCTCCTTGATTTGGAGCCTTTTTTCGGCATACAGCCTTTGTATTGATGTTTTTTCGCCAAATTGACTTTTGTACTCATTATTGTATTATACTATGATGATGATTGTTTATGACTTTTGTACTGTACCTCTTGTGTGAACTCCCTTTGTGTAGAGCCAAGATATTGTGTTGACCAGATTGATATGATGTATTACTATTGTCTATAAATTAATAATTTTTGATAATTGCTTGCTTCCACATCCTTGCCAAGAGCAATGCAGAGGAAAGCTCATTGGGTCATTGGGTTATGGAACTCACTTCCAGAGGAGGTTGTGACAGCTGTCAGCCTGGACAGCTTTAAGGCAGGATTAGACAGATTCATGGATACCAAGGGAATCAGTAGCTACTGAAATGGACATCCAAGTGCCACCTCTGTGTTGATGGAGGCAGGCAGGATTTTCCTGGGTACTGGTTGTGGGGGTCGGGAGCAGGTGAGGGTTTTGCCCTCCTTTCTGCTAGAGATCCCTGTGTACAACTAGTGGGCCACTGTGTGACACAGAATGCTGGACTAGATGGGCTGAGGCCCGATTCAGCATGGCTCTTCTTATGTTCTTATGTTCTAAAGCTGCCCGAAGCCCTTCATGTTAAGCAGCCACCCACCTAGTCCTTCCCCAGGCTGCGGCTCCATTGCTGCATAGGGCTACCCCAGGTTGCAGCTATGAGCGGAAGGCAGATGGGGCACCACAGCTTGGTAACCATCCTCAAAAGTGAGGCCCTGGCAACATGTAGCAGGGAAGAAGGGGAAGTAAGCCTATCTGGAGGTGACAGAGGAAAAAGAGGCACAAGGGAAAGGTTTCTCCTGGGACAAGGGTGGGGTGGGGAGTCTCCCCGCATCAGGAACCTATATGATAAACTTAGTGTTGAGCCAAAGCCAAAGGGGAAGCTGCTTCAGGTGATCCATTATGAGGGATGTCATCTCTAATTTAATAGTCATGGTTCAATGCTATGCCATCCTGGGATTTGTAGTTTGGTGAGGCATCAGCATTCTTTGGAAGTTCCTTGATCCCAAACTATAGCCCCATAACTCCATAGCATTGAACCAAGGCAGTTAACGTGGATTCATTCTACAGTATAGATGCCCCCCAATGATTTTCTTTTCTGATGCTCTAGCACAGTGCTGTCCAACTTCTGCCGACCCAAGGGCCGGACTTCTGGTGAGTGATCACCTGGGGGCCGAGTGGCCACGCCCCCAGGCACGCCCCTGGCCATGCGGCTCCGCCCCCTCTCCCAAAGCGTCACAATAGCCTTGGAAGCGGGCGATTTCGCCCCACTTCCGCGGCTGGTGTGACGGGTTGGGAGGGAAGGTGGAGCCACAGGGAGCCTTCTGCAGCTCCGCCCCCTCGCCCAAAGCATCACAACAGCTGTTGTGACACTTTGGGGGAGAGGGCGAAGCCGCGAGGAAGCTTCCGCGGCTCCGCCCCCTTGCCCGCAGGCCTGGATGGCTCGCGGGGGAAGCGAACGCCCGGTTCTCGCTTCTCCCGCGAGCCATCCAGGCTTGCGGGAGGATTTTCGCCCGGCTCTCATGTCTCTCTGGTCAGAGGGACGCGAGAGCCGGGCGAAAACTCTCCCGCATGGCGGCCGGGGGCATAGCGGGGGCCGTGTCCAACAGGCTGGGGGGCCGTGCACGGCCCCCGGGCCGCCAGTTGGACAGCCCTGCTCTAGCACTTTGGTTTTTGAAGAAGGAATTGTAAGTGTGCAACTACTGCATTGCGTACCTTTTTGACCAAATTACACCATTGGCCACTGTGCATTATATTCACCAGTAAATACTTTTTTGATTTCAAGGTTTTGAAAATTGAGGTGTGCATTAGAGTCGATGGCACATTAGACTAGATTAAATTAAGGGTATTTATGAGTACTTCAAATGACTACATGTGAATTGTGCAGAGTTTTTAGCACACCACATTGGGCTTTGTTTTGACTCTTGAGGGAGTTGAATGCCGTGAGCTTTCTCTCATATAGTATGTGAGTATTTGCATTTAGCAGAACAAAACCATTTTGGCCTCCTTTTATATATGATCCTTATGGGAGCCATAGCCAGAAATTGGGGGGGCTGAACTCCTAACCCCCCTCCCCTGGCTACATTCCTGGATCTTTGGGTGTTTTCAACTTCACAGGTAAGCCATTTCCTCATAAAATGAGGTTATGGCCCAGCCGCACCTGCAAAACACACAGGAACTTTGGCTGCTGGTGATGAATCAATAATAATATATTATTATTATGTCTTGTTGGCAGAAGATATATAAAGCCTATGTGTGCTCAACACTCTTCTTGCTCGGTTTCAGGACCATTTGCCTCAGCAGTATATGTGAACCTTTTGAGCAAAAGATCTGATCTGGATGTGCAATTATTTTCTGATCCCGTCATTTCTTTTTGCAATTCTGCACCTATCTGGGTATGGAAAGGTAGGTCCGAGCATTTTGATAACAATATGACTTTCCTTTCAGTCCTGGGAAGGGAACCTGAGACTTTCCTTTCCCTTTCAGCTTCCCTGTCTCAAAGTTTGAAGTGATGTGATGTTTAGGTATGAATGCAAAAGTCCTGGAGCTACTGCCACAAGAGTTGGGGCTAAAGTTGATTATAGCTACTAAAGCTCTTCCAAGGACACAAAAACTTAAAAGATATCATTGTTTCCCTCCAAAGATGATGGACAGAGCCTCGATTCACCTCTTCACTTTCCTTGTGGGCAGCATTCATTTGCATTTTGAGCCTGCCATTAAATCAAAAACAATTATGGAGTGCATCAACAGTGTAAAGTTAATGCAGTTTAACACCACTTTAACTGTCATGGATCAGTGCTATGGAATCACAAGAATCATGGTTTTACATGTTTTTAGCCTTTTCTCGACCTATTTCCACCTGGGTTTTTAGCTTATATGTGTCCATTGCAAAAAGTTTTAAATTGCTGTGAATTTGTATCTGAAGGAGGCAATATCTAGCTAACTAGGCAAATATTTCTCTGTCTTTTCAGGCTGGATCCACACTGCCATATAATCCAGATTATCAAAGAAGATGATCTAGATCAGTGTTTCCCAACCGCTGTGACGCGGCACAGTAGTGTGCCGTAAAGGAACTCCTGCTGTGCCGCGAGAAAAGCTCTCTGCTCCCTTCCTTCCCCCCTCCTCCTGCCGAACTCCTGCTGCTTGGGGAAGGAGGAGGAAGGGCCGGGTGGCGGCGAAGAAAAAGAAGAAGGGGCCGGGGTGTTGCCTCCTTCGGCTATTTCCCCAGGCAGCCTCCAATCTGCCATGACTCCCGCCATGACTCTCGCCCCTCACTCGCTGAAGCCGCGTGTAGGAGGAGCCCTGCCCACTGAAGCCCGTCCACCGCTCATGCTCCTCCTTCTCCGTGCGGCCTGGCTTCGCCACTCCCCCCGGCTTCAGCTCTCCCACAGCTTCTCCAGCCTTGAGGGGGCAGTGCCAAGCCAGCGGTCGCAGAGCCAGCACAATGCTGGCTTTGCACTGCCCCTTCAAGGCTGGCGAAGCTGTGGGAGAGCTGAAGCTGGGGGAGGGGCATGGCGCGGCCTGGCTCCGCCCCCCTCCCACAAGCTTCAGCTCTCCCACAGGTTCTCCAGCCTTGAGGGGACAGTGCCAAGCCAGCGGTGGCAGAGCCAGCACAATGCTGGCTTGGCATTGCCTCCTCAAGGCTGGCGAAGCTGTGGGAGAGCTGAAGCCGGGGGGGAGGGGCATGGCGTGGCCTGGCTCCTCCCCCTCCCCAGCTTCGGCACTCCCAGCAGCTGCTCCCAGTAGGCCACCATCCCCCAGCCATTCTTTACTGTGTTAGAGGGTCATTTTGTGTCATTTTGGTTGGTGGTGTGCCCCCGGATTTTTTTTAATGTTAAAAGTGTGCCGCGGCTCAAAAAAGGTTGGGAAACACTGATCTAGATTATCTGCTTTAACTGGGTTACATAAATCTACGCTGCCATATAATCCAGTTCAAAGGATATAATTTTATGTAGATAAAGCCTCAAGCCCTTTCTATGCTGCCCTATATCCCAGGATCTGATGCCAGATTATGTGATTTGAACTGGACTATATGAGTTTCCAATGCCAGTTAATCTGGGATAAACAGAAAATCTGGAATCAGATCCTGGGATATTGGGCAGTGTGGAAGGGGCCTCAGTGAGAAGACCGGATGATACCTTTGCTGAGTGGGAATTATTGTCCAACATTTAGAAAAACTGCCCATTGTGCCACATTTGTTACATAGCTGTAAAAGCATAGCTAAAATTATCTGGCAAAAGACATAGAACAACGTTTAGAAATTGCATGTGAAATAAAACACTGAAAGAGTAAACTATTTCTTTTTTTCCTGTGATTTTTCCTCTACAGTTTAATGTTGAAGACAGAACTTAAAGGAAGAATACCTTCACAAAATAGGAGCTGTCACTTCAGCGTTTGAAGCTATTACAGTGTCCAGAAAAGCAGACAAAAATATAATTTTATACAGGACCACATGGGAAGACAATCAACCTAATTTGGCTGGGCAAAGGCACAGAGTAAAGTGCATGATTAAATGGTACTTGAAGTGTGTTTTCTCTGACCATATTACGTGAATAAAATCTCTAGTTTAATACAGGTAATTAAGATCTGTATATCCTCAAGAAAAAATGGCTGAAGCTGGTATAATCGAAGTGGGCAAGGAATGTTCTTATTTGAAACCAAATGAAGAAGTGAATGAAGCAGGCAAAATATCTTTGGAGAGAAGATCCTCAAAGTATTATAAAAATGGTGAGTTGTGATAAGAAAAGACAAAAATCATTTCTAAACCCAATTGGAGAACAGAATGGAGGAATGAATGTAGTAGTAAAGAGTATTGTGAAGAAGGTGGATTGTGGTAAGACAGGCTACTTTATCTCTATAAAAGTTGTGAATTCATTATTAGCCCAAATTGGATGTAAAGCCTGTTAGTTGACATAGTTTCCTCCATAGGAAGCAATTAATTTGCTCATTGTATGTGTGTATGTATGTATGTATGTATGTACATGCATATTGTTCAGCCCTTGAGAAATAATATATAACACTTTGGCTCCAAGACTTCAAGCTCTTCTTTTATTTAAGTGCATGATATAAATGAAGTGAAAACTAACTTCATGCAATTTTAGCAGTATTATTTGTCATGACTGTATCTTATGGAGTCCTGGGAGGTTGTAGGTTGGTGAGGCACTAAAGCTCCCCACTGAGAATTCTCAATGCTTCTCCCTAAACTACAAGACATAATTCCATAAGATGTTGCCATAGCAGTTAAAGTGGAATCAAAACTATGCAATTGTATAATGTTACTGTCTGATAAAAATATTACACATTACACCAGGGGTGGGCAATTATTTTTTCCAAGGGGACACACGAGAGCCAAAAAATATTATGGAGGGCCACACCTAATGGCTGAACTACATTCTAATCTACATAATTTATTTATTTATTTACTATATTTAGTATATATTACACATCATTAATATTAACATATTAATATATCAAGAAATATTCATATATTATTAGTATTAGTATAATTATTATATTATAGTATATATATAGACATATCTTTGATTCCCAGCAAGCTTGTCTACCACGTCCTGTTTGAACATTCCTGTGTTGCTTCTGCCAGCCAAGTTCCAGTTCAAGAATGTTTATTGAAGATGGACGGCTTATCTGCGTTGCTTTGAGTTTCGGGAGTGGGTTATTTTGAAAACGCCGAACGAAGGCTACATTTCTGTTAAACAATAAACTGTATATTTTTCTACTAGCCTGGTTGGTCTTTTGCCGTCTGTGGGAATCGTGACATAATATATTGAAATTATAATATAATATAACATTGTTATATTGTATTATTTATTATATTGTTATATTATTATAATAAAATAATAATAAAAACCACTAAAATAAAATTACATTACATTCAAGAAGACAAGGTGCGAACCAAGATGGAGACTGACATCCTCAAGAGAGAAAGGATCCCAAGATGGAATGGCCCAATGGACCCAGCCCAGAGGATGGCAAAGCGGACCCAGCCGCCGCAGCAGCAGAGCAGAGCTGCAGGCCTCCGCCCGCTCTCGCCCCCAGCCGTTCCCTAGCTGCAGGGGGAGCAGTCGGCGATCTGAGACGATCAAGTCTTCCGGGTCGCCAGGGCGATCAGCCCCCGCAGGTCGCCATGTGCTCCCGCTACAGGCCCAGATCGCCTCCAGGGATGGCAGGCACTCTAAAGCCGCTGCTCCTTTGGCCTGTCTGCCGACACAGACCCCACAGAGCCTGCGATGGGATGGCGGCAGCGGCACCCCTTCCTCTTGGCCCCGCCCCCGACACCCTTCTCCCCAGGCCAGGCAGAATAGGTTGCTGGGCCACATCCAGCCCGCGTGCCGTAGGTTGCCCACCCCTGCATTACACCCATAAGCGCATTATACATTTTGACAATCTACTTCCTACTCAGTATAATCTCGATACATCCCTTAAATAGGGAATATCCTGCTATTCACCAAATCCAGCTCGTGTGGGGTTTGCTTCCCTACTACAATTATCCACAAATGTCACCCACCTAAGTTCTGTCTCCAATAAGATGTAGGCCTGGGAAGGGAATCTCCTCTACAAACCTTCATAACACCTTCTGAGTATATGGGTTTGTGGAAGGCTATGGGGCAGGAATCCCTCACCACTAACAGGAGATATTTATACTAATTCTGTAGAAATCACAGTTGCATTTTAGCAGTGGGCCCCTTCCATGAAAGTGGTTAAAATCATATAGTCCATGGACATCTTCACTAGAGGCACCTCTTGTAACAATTTCACGTGTTAGGGAACATTCATTCTTACTTTATGTTAGAACTTATGGCCCTGGCTGAAAGAAAATACTAGAAAATACATAACTTAGATGACCTTCAAGAAGCAAAATTGCACCTGTCACTCCTGTGATGTGAAATAAGTAATTTTATTTTGTTTCAATAAATAATGTTATTTATTATTTTATAGATAATATAATATAATAATATATAATATAATATAGTGTTACATTGCAATATAATTTGATATAATATAATATATTATAATGTCATTATATTGTATTATGTTATAGTATAATAATTGTAATGTAATAATAATAATAATAGTATGATTACGGTATGGTATGTGGAATATGCATTTGGTATTGGTGGTGTTTTGTAACACAGTATAATACTGCCAATGATAATGTGATACAATAATTATATCGTGATATTATAATTTGTATATTTGTATTACATGCAATATTGCTAACAATATTGCGATATGTTGTAATGTTAATTGTTGTTTTTTTCAGTTTGTTGTAAGCCACTCCGGCAATATTGTTATATGTACATTGTAAGCCACTCTGGCAGTATTGTTGTTTGCTGTAAGCCGCTCTGAGTCCCCTTCGGGGTTGAGAAGGGTGGCATATAATAATAATAATAATAAATATAATTGCAGACATGGTTGTCGTCTAAAAATTAAGATTTTAGCAGCTCCCAACAAAGCAGACGTATTAGGAAGACCATAAATGGAGGAAACTATTGGATTGGCTCTTTTGTTGTCTGCTTTCAAAAAGCCCCCGAGGGAGTATTTTTTGTTTTTTTTGTTTTTTTTTTATTTTTTTATTCATTCAAACGACACAGAGAAAGAAACACCACAACAAAGACCTACAGACTCCAACATAAACATACACATAACCATGAAAATAAAAACCATGTCCCCCCTCCCTTACCATCCCCCCACCCTTCACCACTCACCTACACATACACATTCCCCCTGTTGCCCTCCTTGTCCGTTTTGCAGAAGCTCTTTACTTCATTACATCATTACACAGAAGGGTATACCTCTCTTCCCCTTTCTGTGATTTTTGCTTAATTGTCCTGCTCAGTCATACCTTCAATTCTAAGTTGTTATTCATTATATTAACTTGTATTTCTTCAGTTTGAGGTAATTAATATATTTACTCCAGTCTGTTCTGTTTTCAAATGCCCTGTTTTGAGCTACTTTGGGAGTATTTTTTGGAAAGGGAGGATTAATAAACATGTAAAGATAAAGGAGAAAAGCCAGAGGTAAAAAAAAACCCCCTGATGATCCTGTATGAAAAAGAATGCATCTTTCTTAAGTTCCTCCTGCTGATTGATGTTTTATCTTGTCTTCCTACACCTTGGGTACAACCTCACACTGTCTTTTTTTTTTCAAGGATTTTTTTGGAAAATCACTTTGTGCTACAAGAGTGAAAGAGGAAAACGGATCAATAACAGAAGATATTTTTATTTAGGGATTACCAGCATGGTGCTTAATTTGATTTTTCTTCTTTCAGTTCTGATAAAATTCATTTTATTTGCAGGTGAGTGCACTGGTCAAATTATACTGCATGCATAGTCTGTCAGTTTATTTTGAAATTTCGCAGATTCTTAACATATTTCTGAGTGGTCTAGATAAGTTTCTCCATTTGATAAATTACATTCATGTTGGGTTGTTGTGTGTTTTTTTCGGACTGTATGGTAGGGTTGCCACTTTTTAATATAAGAAATAAGGGACATTTACCTAAAAATACGGGATTTTTCACAAAAATAAGGGACATTTCATAAAAACTTGAAAATCAAATGTTAGGCAACCCTAACTATACTCCTTTTGATGCAGCCTTGGCTTTTTCAGCTGTGGCATCACACTGTTGACTGATCTTTAGACTGGGGTCTAACAGAAGCCTCCTTTCGCATGCATTCATGGCAATATCATCTACTTGGGGCATTCTGCAAGAAGGCACAACCCAAGCCCTCCAGACAGATGCCCGTCCGGCTTAAAACCCTCCAGAGACCCCCACCCCTCAGCCCCAGTGTGGCTGTGATTTGTGTGCCTGGCAAGGGGTCACCTTCCTTCCTCTCCCAGCGGTCAACGGTGAAGGCAGCCCCACGGTCGAGGTGGGCGAGGGCACGGCAGACCTGGCTCTGGGTCTCCATGATGACCAGCTCCATGCGGGCCCGCATCTTCCCGCGCCGCACCTACAGCTCCCTCAGGCCGCTCACTGGCGGCGCCATGAAGACTGGCAGGCCCCCTTCTCCCTTTTCCTTTTCCTCCTCCTTCGCCTCCCTCCGGATGCGAGGGCTCTTGGAAAATGGAGTCCCGTCCAAAAGGGCCGCACGTGCCTCTCAATCAAGAGGAGGCAGCCTTGGACTACAATTCCTGGCTGCGCAAGGGTAGGCGAGAGGAAACGGGAGGAGCCAAAAAGGGGTAGCAGGATAGAGGAGGAGGAAGAAGGAAGTATGTGTGTGAATGTACTGGCCCAGCCTCCCCTCCTGCTGCCACCTGTCTCGTCAATATGGGACAGGAGCTGAAAATAAGGGACACGAAATTTGGAGCCGAAATAAGGGACGCCCCTTAGAATAAGGGACAGTT
Organism: Anolis apletophallus; assembly: GCA_030556195.1. Classification (NCBI taxonomy): domain Eukaryota; kingdom Metazoa; phylum Chordata; class Lepidosauria; order Squamata; family Anolidae; genus Anolis; species Anolis apletophallus. The sequence goes on along the minus strand of JARBWK010000001.1, from coordinate 186,657,283 downwards.
GGCAACCCTACTGTATGGCCATGTTCCAGAAGCATTCTCTCCTGACGTTTCACCTGCATCTATGGCAAGCATCCCCAGAGGTTGTGAGGTCTGTTGGAAACTAGGAAAATGGGTTTTTTTTTATATGTGGAAAGCCCAGGGTGAGAGAAAGTACTCTTGTCCTCTGGAAGTAGGTGTGAATGTTTCAGTTGGCTACCTTGATTAGCAGTTTTCAAGGTATGGCTTCTTACTGCCTGGGGGAATCCTTTGTTGTTCTTCATTTAACTGTTATGATTTTAGAGCCGGATTTTGTTCATTTTGGTGGTTTCGTCCTTTGTTTTGAATTTGTCCACATGCTTGTAGTTGTCAGCATATTATCTGAGAACACAGAAATGCTGGACCACTCTAACAACTATCATGTCAGGCTACACAGAAAAGTCATTGAAATCCACAAGCATGTGGACAATTTCAACAGAAAGAAAGAAACCATGAAAACGAACAAAAACTGGCTACCAGTATTTTAAAAAACCCTTTAAATTCATAACAGCAATATTGTTAACAATATTTGGCCAATTGTTAACAATATTTGGCCAATATTGTTAACATTCTGGTTTCTTAAATTCTTTTTATCATCAGAAAGAAGAAATGAAACATGCCCAATTCTCCCCACTGCTGCCCTTGAAGTTCCCTGTCCAAAAGGCTGGATTGGGTATCAGAGGAAATGCTACTACTTTTCAGAGACTGAAGGGAACTGGACATTTGGCAGCAGATACTGTTCCTCCTACAATGCCTCCTTGGCTGTGGTTGACTCCCAGGAAGAAGTAGTAGGTATCAACATTTGGAGACATAGTTCTCAGAGGTCTTTCATTAAATTCTATGGCACTTGGAGTTTTACTATACCATTATGAAATTATTGTATCAATCAGTGTTATTGTGCTCTTGGTATAGAGTATTGTAATCTGCTCTGGGTTCTTTTCCAAAAATGAAAAGTATGATTTTGAAATTAACCAGTAGCTGCAGCATTTCTCACCCTCAGCTAATACTTGAGTCAATAAGTTTCCCCAGTTTTTTGTGGTAAAACTAGGTGCCTCAGCTTATATTTGGGTTGGTTTATACTCGAGTATACACAGTAATCTGTGCTTTCTTCTTTCCTTGATTAAGGATTTCCTTTTACGTTACAAGAGTCCTCCTGATCACTGGATTGGTCTCCGGAAAGATTCTGGTCAACCCTGGAGATGGGTCAACGTCAGCATTTTCCCAGAACAGTGAGTTCCTTTTCTGTTTGGAGCAAAAAGTTCTCAAATCAGGCTTGGCAGGTGGAAAATTGGAGAGGTTTTTCAGCAAGTATTGCTTGTTGACTATCAAGGCCAGGTATTCCTACTTCTGTACAGCCATTACATGCAAAGAAGCCTTTATAGTTTTCAACCAGGCAACTCTAGATCAAATGCACAGAAACCCCTAGTGTAGCAACATGTGTTCAGCCTCAACATTTGTTGTGATTAGTTCAATATCTATCTACTCAGTGAACTAACATCCCACCAATGGGATATCATTAACAGTAATTAAAGTGGGAGGGAAAGAATGAAAGAATGAGTAGTGGGATAAATTGAAATATGAGATTAAAATAAATCCATGGACAAGAACCTTCAGACAGCAGAAAACTAAAATTGCAAGCAGACCTATAAAGGACAACCAACAGACATACAAGACAGATCTATATAGATCTATAAAGAACAGCATTACAAATTGTGGTAATTGACAATTACACAGGGCAGAACAATCCCTACCTGGAACTCGTAGTTCCCACTACTCATATAAGATGACATATTTATCTTTCTAATAAGTCACCTCTGAGTGATGGCAAATGATGGCTGTGTGTTTTCATCCCCAGTAAATAATCTGACCCAATCTTCATGCCTTGGTGTTCCGAAAGAGGCCTTGGATCTGACTTCACACTAATTATAATTCCTTTGCCTGACAACAACAACACAATTTATTGATTAGCCAAAAGCCATATCAAATACACACACAGAATACAGTCACATCGCAATAATTCTAAAAACAATCTGAGAAGAATTCTAGACCATTACATCAATTAAACCCCTGTTTTGCCCAGCAGGAGGGATTCTAAGGGAGGTGATAACAATTCACAGGTCCTCATCTCCAACACAATTTATTCCAATTGCATCTATGTAATCGGATCTTAGTTTCATAGCTTTACAGAGAAAACGAGCAGTAGCATCTGTTATCAGCTTGTTGGAGCCGGCCAGCAGAAGTGAGACTTTTGCTAGAGGGTCCCAATGATTTTTTTCCCATGAGAAGTATCTCTAGCAGTTGTTTTCTCTCTTTTTGATAGATTTTGCAATAGAGCAGAAGGTGAGTTAGATCTTCGATCTCAGGGGCACCACAAATACAGATACGCTCTTCATAGGGAATTTTCTTGAACCTCCCATATCTCACCATTGAATCTAACTGCTCAAACCTGGCTCTAGTGAAAATTTTCCTTAGGTGGTGTTGCCTTCCTTGCTGTAAGTAGGTGGTTAATTGGAAGGATTTCTTGAAACCACTCAACCATCTCAGGGAAACAGTAGAACCCAAGGAGTCTATATCGGTTTGGGCCACAATGTCATTTATTCATTGGCGCACTTCTTTGAAGTGCTTACTTAGCTCTTGACCAGATAGGTGAACTGGGAATATTACCTGAATGCCACACCTTCTGATGTAATCAAACAAATGGTCAGCCCCCGATTTATAAAAACTGCTAGATTGTTCCAGCAAACATAATTTTGGGAGGCGAGACGCCTCCATCTCCATGACCTTGAGCCAGTAGTTAAAGGCTCTGATCTTAGATTGTGTGCTAATGGAAAATATTCCCAACTCCGCCCTAACTGCCGCTGCTGGGGAGCTTCTATCGACCCCTAGAAACCACTTCAGATGTTGAGCTTAGACCTTGTCCAAGAGAGGAGTATCATTTGCACCCCAGATTTCAGAACCATAAAGAAGCAGCGGGGAGATTTTATGATTGTAAACTTTCAGAAGGGGAACGAGGGAGCCCGGTTGCCGTTGATTTAGCAGCTTTAAGAGTAAGCACGTTCTGCCCTTGGCTTTAGTTGAACACCTGTGGAAATGATTGTGCCATAGACCATTTTCTGCAAAGTCTAATCCTAGGTAAGTGAAGGCCTTGGATGTCTACTATCTGACTTCACACTAATTATAATTCCTTTGCCTGACAGAATATTGTTACTCCTCAGGCTCTTTGGACTTCCCACTGAAGCAGGAATAAGATGTGCATATTTGAACCATAAAAGTATTGCCAGCTCTGGTTGCACAAGAGAAGAACCCTGGGTTTGTAGCAGGGAGATAACTTGAGACATTGCCTGAACTTCTGAAGCTGTTATTTCTACTGCGCACATGCACTGAAGCACTCTAAAAGGTACTGAACTTCTGCTTTGTGTGAAGCCTTTTGCCCATTGAAGGAGAAAGTCAATTCACCCCTTGGAGAGGGGAAGGCACCTGAGGTGTCTAATAATAACTAACAATATAAACATGGAGCACCTTGAGGCAGAACACCAATGTTCATGTAAGGCAGTGTTTTCCAACCTTTTTTGAGCTGCGGCACATTTTTTACATTTACAAAATCCTGGGGCACACCACCAACCAAAATGACACAAAATGACACTCTAACGTCTATATTGTACTATACCAGGGCTGTCCAACTGGCGGCCCGGGGGCCGCATACGGCCCCCCAGCCCCTTCCCTACGGCCCCCTAAGCTTTTTAATATTTTTTTTAAAACTACTTCCGGGTTCGGAGCAAGTATCGCGAGAATACGCAATCCACACGGGATTTCGCTGTCAACGCGAGATCACGCCGGCGTTGACAGCGAAATCCCATGTGTGGATTGTATTCTCGCGATACTCTTCGGCTACTCTACTACTGGATCGCTGAGGCCCACAGACGCATTAGACCTTCTTCGACTCAGTCGGTCGTCGCCTCGTCGTCCGGGTAGTCCTGGATCCCGCATTTGGAAAAGGTAGGCCGAAGCAGGGCTCCTCATTCCCTCCCCCATCTCCCTCATGTATTAAATATAAAATTAAATATATTTAAAGATGAAATAAGGGAGATGGGATACATTAAAATAAGGGGAGGGGAGCATGGAATTAAATATATTTAATATTAAATAAAAATAAGGGGGAGAGGGGAGGATGGAATTAAATATATTTAATATTAAATAAAAATAAGGGGAGAGGGCGCTGGGAGAGGGCGGAGCCGGGGCAGAGCCGGGGGCAGACCCCACGGCCCCCCAGGTCATCAGTGACCGGAATTCAGGCCCCTGGGCCGGTAGAAGTTGGACAGTCCTGTACTATACCATTATACTGTAATATTATTAGTACTATTACAAGTAATATAAAATATATAATTTCAATATTGTATTATTTTTAAAAGTGTTATCTTGTATTACATTATAATAATATAAATATTATAGGTGCATACATAGTCAATAACGATATACACCATGACTATGACAAATACTGATAATATAACAATATAATAGCATATACTAAGGGAAAATAGTAATATTATGTTAATACATAGTTCATAATAATAATAATAATAATAATAATAATAATATAGCCCATGAGGCTCCTTCCACGTCATGTCACAGTCTCTGAGGCCCAGTAGGCCGTTCACGTACCTGCCCCGTTGTTCCCCACGTCATGGTAGCAGTGGGCGAAGAGGCAGTAGAGCTGCGGGTAGGAGAGGAAGCCCGTAAGGCGGAGGCGCCGCCGCCGGCCAGCGCCAGGCTCAGGCTCAAGGGCTCCACTGGCCTGGCCAGACCAGCGCCAGGCCCACCGCCAAGCCCAGCACCGCCAGGCACACCCGCCGCTGCATCGCCTCAGAAGAGGCACTTCCGCTCCACTGGCATCCCCTCAGGGAAGGTGTTTCCGGTCCCGCCGCTACCACCAACTTGGTGCCGGGCGGGAGATCAAGGCCACCGTGACGGGATTGGCTTGTGGGGAATAAAGGGGCATGGCTTATTCAAGACTCAAGAGGTTCCAATTTCCCATGGCACACCTGATGATCACTCACGGCACACTAGTGTGCCGCAGCACACTGGTTGGGAAACACTGATGTAAGGAACATGAAGGCACCCAGCCTTTTCCCTTGGCTGCCAAGAAAGATGGTCCAATTTACACATCTGAACATACAAGTGTGTTTCTTACTTCCCTTTCCTTCTCCTTAGATATGATGGGCCATTGTTTGATCCTTCTGGAAATGTATGGGAAAAGGACATGAAACTCCTTAATGTCAGGCTTGGTTTAATCCCACTGATGCTTCTGTCTTCAGAAGATGAAAAAAATGCAAAGAAGTCACTGTTAATCTATCAACTGCTTACTGCATCAGGATGTTTTTTTTCATTGAAGGGTTTTTTTTGTGGTGCAGTACCTCAGAACTTCCTAGTGGGGCAGAAGCTCCATTTTATATTTGAAAATAATATCTTGCCCATTTCAATTTTAGTCTGCCAATTTTAAATTTTTTATTTTGTTTCTTTTATTTTTTAAAAATTATGTTACTGAAACTATGTTTTAAATATGTTTTAAGCGTTTTAATTGCCATTTAGCATGTTTTATTAATAGTAATATATTATTTATTTTTAACTTTGTAAATTAGTATTTTAGTAGCATGTGGGAAATTGTGGGAAAATTTACTTATATTTATTGACTCAACTATAAGCCAAGAGTGGGAAATGCAGCAGCTACTGGAAAATTTCAAAAATAAAAATAGATACCAACCAGGGGCGGCCCCAGGATTCCGCGACCCACGCGGTCGCGTAGAGCGCCATCGCCTGGGAGGGGCATCACCGGCTGGGAGGGCGCCGCGCGCCGACTCGCGCCCCCACCGCCGCCACACTGCCCTGCGCCGCCGTCCGCGTGCGCAGAAGCACTACAGGCGCTATAGCGCCTGTAGACGCTCTGCGCACGCGCACTCCCAAGCGTGGCTGCCGCTTTGGAGCCAGCGCGCATGCGCAAGACCTGCACTGCACGCATGCGCGCTGGCTCCAAAGCGGCAGGCGCGCGTGGGAGGAGGCGCGTGCGCAGAGCGTCTACAGGCGCTATAGCGCCTGTAGGGTGCTTCTGCGACGCGCGGACGGGCGGCGCAGGGCAACGCATGCGCTGGCCCAAAGCGGCCGCGCTTTGGGAGCGAGTGCGTGCGTCTGCGCATGCGCCGCCCGAAAGGTTACCGCGGAGGTGTGCCGCGGCCGATGGGGCAGCGGCGGCGGCACCGGCCAGCATGAGGCGCAGCGCCGGAGGCGCAGCGGCCGGAGGCGCTGGCCGGAGGCGAGGCGGCGGCGGCGCGGCGCGCGGGCGGAGGCGGAGGCAAGAGCAGCGCTGTAGCGGTGTGGCCGTGGCGGCGGTGGTGGCGGCGGGCGGCGGCGGCGGGGCGATAAAATTTCTTCGCGTACCCTTCAAATTAGGTCGGGCCGCCCTGATACCAACAAAATGACATTAATTGAGGCATCAGTAGGTTAAATGTTTTTGAATATGTACATAAAACTAAGATAAGACTGACCAACTCTGATTAAACCATTGTTCTGCCTAGTCAAAGGCACAACAGAACATCAAAGTTTTTAGGTCCTGGCGGAAAATGGACAAAGTAGTGACTTCTAGGGTTCCCATATGTCCCGTATTATACGGGACGTCCCTTATTTTGGCCCTTTTTTGGGTGTCCCGTATTTACAGCTGCTGTCCCTTATTTTTCGCTCCTCCTGACCTGTCCTCATTTGTAGGACCCCGAAAGGGTTAACCAGGCCTGTGAGAAGCCCCGCCCCGCCTCCTCCTTCCCTTCTTGCTTCATTCAGTGCTTATACCGCCCAGCAGCCAAGCCACGAACACCTATCCGCCCCAATGCCGCTAGTGAGAAGAGAGGGAGGCAGCCAGCTGCACACCCTTCTGCGGGGAAGGGTCGGGTGGGGGGTCTTCTTGCGAGGCAGGCTGTTATAGCAGGCATGGACAAACTTTGGCCCTCCAGGTGTTTTGGACCTCAACTCCCACAATTCCCAAAACTCCTGGTGGGCCCAAGTTTGCCCATGTCTGGTGTTTGCCCCTTCCTCCTTCCTTCCTTCCTTCCTTCCTTCCTTCCTTCCTTCCTTCCTTCCTTCCCCCTCCCCCTCCCTTCCTTGCAAAGCTTTGCAGGGACCTTCAACTCCCACAATTCCCAAAACACCGGGAGAGCTCAAGTTTGCCCCTCCCCCTCACTTGCAAAGCTTTGCTGGGATCTTTGTTGGGAATTATTTTTTTTGTAAAGCGAATTATTATTATTAATATAAAAAACACAATAAAAGCCCCAACAAGCTGCAATCCAGCCTCAAGAGTTGGGAGGGACCTCAAGGGTCATCCAGTCCAACCCCCTTCAGCTTTAATACAGAAAAACCCTGCCAAGAAGTAGGAAAAGCATATTCAAATCATCCCAACAGATGTCCACCCAGCCTCTGTTTCAAAGCCTCCAAAGAAGGAGCCTCCACCACACTCCAGGGCAGAGAGGGAGAGAGTTCCACTGCTGAACAGCTCTCCTTACAGCCAGGAAGTTCTTCCTCATTTTCAGGTGGAATCTCCTTTCTTTCCTATAATTTGAAGCCATTGTTCCATTGTGTCCTAGTCTCCAGGGCAGCAGAAAACAAGCCTGCTCTCTCCTCCTTATGACTTTCCCTCACATCTTGATCCATGGCCCCCATGTTTCCCCTCAGCCTTCTGTTCTGCAGGCTAAAGATGCCCAGCCCTTTAAGCCACTCCTCATTGGACTTGTTCTCTAGACCTTTGATTGTTTTAGTTGCCCTCCTCTAAACATTTTTCAGCTTAGAGTCAACGTATCCCTTCAATTTGTTGAACGCATTTTCTCCTTAATGTCTAACAAGTAGTCAGACAGTAGAAACAGGTGTTCAGTAGATCTGATTAAAAGTGAACTACTAATTACTACAAACATGAACATATCTTGTAGAGAGTTCCATGGGATGATAAAGTTAGACAGTGCACTTTTAAAGTCAGCAAAGTCAAGTGCTAATTGCAGATGGAGTAAATAAGGTAGTTCTAATTATGTTTTTCTGCATGACAAAACATGCAGAAACATACTATGCACTGTTAAGAGGGTGTAAGTCAGTTTCTTTTGTGATTTTCAATCATTATCTTATTTTGTTAATAAAAGTATTTATACCTAACGTTTGGTTTTCAAGTTTTTATTAAGTGTCCCTTATTTTTGCGAAAAATCCTGTAAATGTCCTTTATTTCTTCTATCAAAATATGGCAACCCTAGTGACTTCACATGTATAATGATATGTCTCTATAGGTTACGTACCAATTTACAACTCAGAACTGATAATGGTCTTGCTTTTACAGGTGCTGAAGTGGTGTGAGGTTTGATAATGGACCCAGTGGAATACAGAGCATTCATCAAGTTCCTTTACTTGAAAGGCCGCACACCAAAGAGACCTTCGATAAGATGAAAGAAGTTTATAGTGATGATTCCCCATCATATGATGTAGTCAAGAACAGGCATAATCAATTCAAATGTGGTCAGACTTCGGTGCAAACAGCTCCAATTCCAGGGTGACTCCACTCTGCTATTAATGAACACACCATCCAGCAAAAGGAGGTCGCCAGTTTGGAAAATTGCCGTATAACCATTCACCACCTAGCCCAAAATGTCAAGATTATTGTGGGGTCCGTGGAAAAAAAATCAAGACCATCTTCACATCCACATGAGCAGCTCATACCCCGGCTGCTCATACCTTTTCAAATGCAGGAACGAGTCAAATGCTCTCAGGCTCTATTGATTATGTCTAGCTAGCAAGACACATACAGAACTGGAAATATAACACCAATGATGTTTGAATGATTATAAAAATATATTCTGAAGGCATATCGGGCCACATTGATACATTATGCGTACATCCATACTTACCTTGATGAATGTATCCAGCACGCCTTGTAATGGCTCCTTAAAACCTTCCGCTTGAGAAAGCCAGATTCAGTGGCAAAACGGTATCAGGCCTTGCAGATCGACCGTTGCAGTTGGGTCCGGCGTCTTTGCATATACTCCGAGACGCAGTTCCTTTGCTCGATACACTGCCCAGTACTAGGCTGATTTTCCCAGAGTCCGCAGAGGATTGGTGTATTGGACTTTTGTGAATTACCACCACGGACTTATTATATCGGACATTCCTTGGACTTACCTTTCTTCCCATTCTTCGCGTTTCTGGAGGTACTATGCACTCAGCGGTTTGTGTGTCACGATTTTGATTATGTATATGTATATTGTGTGATCGCATTTTGATACAAGTGCATTGTTACATTCATTGTGTTTATGATTATCTTCCCTATAAGGGACGGTTTCGGCAGTATATGCCTTCAGAATATGTTTTTATAATCATTCAAACATCATTGGTGTTATATTTCCAGTTCTGGATGTGTTTTGCTAGCTAGGCTCCTACTCATTGCTACTGTGGTTCTATTGTTGATGTGCCATGGAAACCAAGAGGACTTTTTCGACAGACTGATCACAGGATGAAAGCTGGGTCCATCACTATGATCCTGATACGTATGGCAGTGGCGACTAACAAGTTTAAATAAGCAATAATACTAAAGTCCAGTTGATGCAATGGAAGCATCATGACTCACCACCTCCAGAGAAGGCATGTGCCCAACTCTTGGCAGGAAAAGTCATGCTTACATTATTTGGGGACCAGCATGGAGTAGTATTGATAGATTTCCTAGCAAAGGGTACCATGATCACCGGTGTATGCTATGCCTCACTGCTGTGGAAATTGCGGGATGCCAGCAAAACCAAGAGCCATGTCATGCTGACCAAAGGTGTCCGCCTTCTGCAAGACAATGCACCAGTTCTCAACTCACCTGTTGCCCCAATGCGAGCATGCTCATGTGGCTTTGAAATTCTACCACATACTCCTTATTCACATGACCTTGCATCATTGGACATAGGTACACAAGCTGTGGTTTCGTCGATCCAGTGATGTTATGGAAATCTCCACGCGGTTGCCTGACGGTTCTTAGTGCAGAGCTCGGGACCGTTTCGGGGGGGCTCCTGGGTTGTAGACGGAGCCCATGGCTTCATCAGAGGCTGCCCGGCGTTGGCACGGTAGGCTTGTACCCGCAGTTGAGGGGAGCATACGTCGATGCAGTGTAGATGTATCACATATGTTGCATCACGAGCTGGATTGACCATAAGGTCCCGAGCTCTGCACTGAGAACCGTCAGGCGAACCGCGTGGAGATTTCCATAACATCACTGGATCGACGAAACCACAGCTTGTGTACCTACCCAATATTTGCTGTCCTTGTGGAATACAAACGCAAGTATTACTACCTGGAAATGCGACTTCAGAAAGGCGGCGGTTGTATATCCCCAATCCGGAGAAGCAGCTATTCATTCGCATAACAGGATAATCCAGTTTATCAGCAAAACAACGAACTGGGTTTGATTTTTACCCTTGGGTGGGACTACAAGTTATTTCTATGGTTTCTTTAAATGAATGCTAAGTACCTTGTAACATGATGCATTTGTCAATGTGATTATATGTATATTTATATGTATTCACCTGTACTTTGCACTATGCCTTTTATATGAACTATGAACTATTGACTGCTATTTATATAAACAAGTGATTTGCAATCTTCAAGTGAACTGCTATTGATTCTAATATAGCGCAGCTTCCAATACATGTTTATAGTTACTGCTAGTATTATAGCCTTACTCTGTGTTTATGAGGAATGGCAGAAAGACACACATGAACGTCTTGCTCAAGAGATGGGAGTTATAGTTCACCCGCAAACAAAATAGCATTCTGAACTCCACCAATGATGGAATGGAATCAAACTTCCCACACAGAACTCCCATAACCAAGAACAAATACTATAAGAGTTTGGTGGGCATTGACCTTGAGTTTTGGCGTTGTAGTTCACCTATATCCAGAGAGCACTGTAGAGGGGAGGGAGGAAGACGTGGGGCTAGTCTGCGCAGTATTTATTTATTTATTTCGGGATTTTACCCCGCTCTTCTCAACCCCCAAGGGGGGACTCAGAGCGGCTTACAGTACGGCACAATTCGATGCCCACATAATCACAATATAAAACCCCAAAACCCTTCAACAATTAAAATACATTAAAAATACATTAAAATACAACTACATTAGCACCATACACATTCACTCTGGATTAAAACAATGTTCAGTCCATAAAAACATAGCGCCCGCACAGGTCACGCCTTCCTCCCTCCCCCCTCCCGCAGAAGCGGCAGCGTGAGCAAAGCGAGGCAAAGCAAGCAGAACGAGGCTGGGAAGAAGGGAGCCCGAGTGGAGAAGAAAACGTGTTCGGCAGGAGGGGGAAGAAAGGGTATTGGAGGTTACAATTTTCCCACGACACACCTGATGATCGCTGACGGCACACTAGTGTGCCACGGCACACTGGTTGGGAAACACTATCCTAGAGCAGTCATTGTCAACCGCTGTGCCTCGGCACACTAGTGTGCCGTGAGCGATCAGCTGGTGTGCCGCAAGAAAACCTCTTCCCCCCGCCTTTCTTCCCCTCCGAGGTTTTCCCGCGGCTGCACACCAGCCGATTGCAGGACAGCGGATGGGGACCACAACCCTCTCTAGGACCTAGAGAGGCAGGGGAGAGGCAGGGGAGGCTCAGGAGGGGAGGGGCCGGGCGACGCTCTCCTCCTCCTCCAGAAGTGAGCCCACAGGAGAGGAGGAGGAGGCGGGAACCTGGCGCGAACCAGGAAAACGGCTCCCCGCAGGGCCCAGGACCTGCCTGGGAGCCGAGTTTGTCCGGCTCGGCTCGCATCTTCCGCGGAACCTGGCGGAAGAGGCGAGCCGCCCAAACCCGACTCCCAGGCAGGGCCTGTTCCCAGGCTCTCCCTCTGCTTGTGAGGAAGAACTGGGGAAACGGAGCCAATCTCGGGGCTTGCCTTCTCCCAAACCGCTGTTTGGGAGAAGGCAAGGCCCCAGAGGTGGCTTCTCCGTTTGCCCCCCCGCCCCTCCCTCCTCCCCCTCCTCTTCGCTGCGGTTCCCTCCGGCTCCCTGTCAATTTTCCCTAAACTCCATCTGCGTTCATATTTGGGCATATTGAGTATTCATGCCAAGTTTGGTCCTGATCCAACATTGTTTGAGTCCAGAGTGCTTTCTGGATGTAGGTGAACTACTACTCCAAAACTCAAGGTCAGTTAACTATATGTATTACTGTGTTAGAGTGTCATTTTGTGTCATTTGGTTGGTGGTGTGCCTTGGGATTTTTTAAATGTCAAAAGTGTGCCTCGGCTCAAAAAAGGTTGAGAAACACTGTCCTAGAGAACTCACATTTGTGCCTCTTCTGATCTGAATCTCCCCCTCTATACATGGAAAAAGAATGAGATGGAACTGAGATGCTAGACTCCTGTAAAGAGCAAAGTTTTCTCTTCTTGCAACTCCTTTAAAGAGTTGAGAGAAAGGCATAACAGATAATGGTAACCAAAAAAGAGACGAGAGCTCAAATACATCAAATTTATTGTTTCACAAAAATAATGATGAACAAAAATGACAAAGTAAAAAAATGGGCCACTTTGTTATGTTAATGCAAAATAAAATAAACAGAACAGATTTAATTTTAAAATTCCATACAATTGGTTAAATAAATAACAACAAACCCCTATGTGTTTATTAAAACAAAACAAAAGGAAACCTAAACAAATTATTGTTAGAGGAGAAGAAAATTAACCACATCAGTTTATGTCCCAATGAACTTTAGGTTTACAAGTAACAAAATGATAAGAAAACGTAGCAAACTTTCTCCATATTGCAAATACATTTACACTGGTCCCTGTTATTGGTAGGCAGCAATACGGGGTTTTGGACAATGCTACAAGCTGCTTTTGTGTCCTTTTTCATTAATGCTTCAAGCTCAGCAGAGAACCAACCCTCCCAATCAAAACCTTAACTCCAGGCCCAACTGGTCCTCAGGATAAGCTAAAATTCTCAAAGGATCTTTGAAGAGCTAAGCACTGCTTGCTTTATATCAGGGCTGCCCAACAGGCGGCCCTGGGGCCGTACACGGCCCCCGAGACCCCTCCCTACGGCCCCCAACTTGTTTTAATAAAATACAAATAAAAATAAAAATAAAATAAAATTAAAAACCTCCTACTTCCGGGTTTAGGCAAGCATCGCGAGATTACGCCAGCCACAGACGGGATTTCGAGGAGGTCGAAATCCGTCTGTGGCTGCGTAGTCTCGCGATAGCTGCCGAAATCTCGGGTCCTGCGGGATTTGCGGCCGGCCTGGGCGCGCACCTCCTCCTCCCTCGCAGCTGCTTCCAGGCCAGCCCCCATTCCCTCAGAGAGAGGGAGGAGGGGAGTGAGGCAGGGAAAGCCCCTCCTGCCTCCGTCCTCTTCCTGTGGAGGGCCCTCGCTTCCCGCCCCGCGGATGGGAGAGCCGCCGCGCCCGGCCTGAGCTTGGCCTCGGCTGCAGCGGGGCTCTTCGGGGATGGCGTTGGCGCTTTGGCTCTGTGGCGGGGCTCCCGCAGTACGGGTAAGGAAGGGCCTGGCTCGAATCAATCAATCTAAAAACAGTGGGATGTTGGGGGAGGGGGGGAGGGGTCCCTCAGCGGCGGGTGCCTTGGCGATGCGTCCTGCCCATCCTCCGCGCGCCCAGCCCCGTGGTGTGCTGCCGTCCCCGCGTGCAGGGCGCAACGTGGCTTCCTTTGCGCCTGCCACCGCGGCTTGTTTTCCCTTTAGGGAGCTCTTTGGGCCTCCTCCACCCGCCTCTGGGAAAGGAGGCCCCATCAAGCCCTGCGTCGGCAGTGAGGTGTTTGGGTTTTTTTGGTGTGTCCCAATTTGAGTGTGGACTCAAATAACTCAAAGGTATTAGGAAACATTCCCAAATCCACCAGTGTTCCCATTTGGGTATATTGAGTATTAATGCCAAGTTTGGTCCAGATCCATCATTATTTGAGTCCACAGTGCTCTCTGGATGGAGGTGAACTACAACTCCACAACTCAAGGTCAATTGTAAGTAAATTGGAGCTGGGGAGGGGGCGGAGCCGGGGAGGGGCGGGGGTGGAGCTGGGGAGGGGGCGGAGCCAGGGGCGGAGGCAGACCCTTCGGCCCCCCAGGTGATCAGTGACCGGAATTCCGGCCCTTGGGCCCGTAGAAGTTGGACAGCCCTGCTTTATATTGACGAATGAGCCATCCTTTTAGGTTGTGCTGTGTTTTTTCTTCCTTATACAAGCATCGTCCTGGCTGCAGAGGAAGAGATTATTGGCAGTGCACCTGGTACTGCTGAGCCCAATGTCATCGATGTACACACATTCACCGCTTCCTCGCACAAAATAAGATCTGGAATAAATGGGAGAATTGTTAGCTGCACAACAGTGACATATGTAGTAGAGCTGTTTTAAATTTTCGGATACTCCTGAATTTTGGAAGTTTTTCAGATACTTCCGACTTTTTTAGCAATTTCAACAGCAGCCCTTCCAAAAGGAATTCCAAAATCCGAATTCCAAATTTCGGAATTCTGAATGTCATTTTCGAATTTTCTTGCTGATTGCTCATTGGCTGATAGCTAACAGCTGACTCTCCCTTCTGCTGAATTTTTTGCCCATTTCTTGAAAGCGGAAGCCATTTTTGAAGACTTCTGAAGACTTCCGAATTTCGGAAATACTTCCGAATCAATTTAGAAATTTATTGGATTTTTTTTCGGAAGTCTAAATAATCCGAAACGCTATGACTAGATCCGAAATGAGTTTTGAAACTTTTTTGTGTGTGGATCAAACAGCCCTAAGATTCTGTAGGGATGGAATTGATTGATTGATTGATTGATTTTATTATTTATAAGTCGCCCTCCACGTCAGTGCTCCGGCGACTTACACACAAAAACACATAAAAGAATTCAATAGTTAAAAGCTAAAAGAATAAAAAGATTAATTAAAATAGTTCCAGTAGCTCAGGCTAAGTCTGGGAGGTGTCCTTAGCCATAAGCCTTTCGGAAGAGCCAGGTCTTCAGTGCGGTCAGGAACTGGGGCATGTCCCGGATAGCTCTCTGATCCGCCGGCATCAAGTTCCAAAGGACAGGGGCCGCGATGGAAAAAGCTCTCCGTCTCGTGGTGTCGAGGCGGGCCTCACTCACACCTGGGATGCGGAGAAGGTCCCTGTTTCCTGAGCGCGGCGACCTTAAATGAGCTGGTTCGGACAAGCGGTCTTTTAAATAAGCTGGGCCGGCACCATGGAGGGCCTTAAAGGTAAGCGACAGGATCTTGTGGATGGCTCTGAGCTCGACTGGCAGCCAGTGCAGGCGCTGCAGAGATGGCGATATGGCATCTCAGTGGTGTCCCGGTGAGGAGTCTGGCGGCTGCATTCTGCACCAGCTGGATTTTACGAGTGGTTGACTGCGGCAACCCCACGTACAAGGCATTACAGTAGTCCAGCCGTGATGTCACTGTGGCATGGACCACAGTAGCCAGCGCATCTGATGGAAGGTAAGGTGCCAGTTGACGTGCCTGGCGTAGGTGGAAAAAAGCTCCCTTACTTGTCGCAGCAACCTGGGCCTCCAGTGAGAGTCTCGAGTCTAGTATCACACCGAGACTCTTCACCGACGGGCCGGGATCAGCGGCTCTCCCTCAAGAGAGGCAGCGGAATGGGTGGCTCTGGGCGTCCCGGCCATAGAATCTCAGTCTTTGATGGATTGATCTTGAGTTTGTATGAGCGAGCCATCTGGTCACTGCCTCTAGTCCTTGTCTGAAGTTCTCAGGCACCGATGTTACACCTGGCTCAAGCTTCAGCAGAAGCTGGGTGTCATCTGCATATTGGTAGCACCCCAATCCAAAACTTCTGGCTATGCTTGCCAAGGGTTGGACGTAGATGTTAAAAAGCGTTGGTGACAAAATGGCGCCTTGGGGACTCCACAGTCCAGGGTGGATTTCTTGGACGCTTGGCCTCGCCACTCAACACGCGCGAACGGCCCCGCAGGAAGGAATCGAACCAGGCCAAAGCTGTGCCTTGAATCCCAATGGCTGATAGTCGCCGCAACAGCAAGTCATGGTCCACCGTGTCGAACGCCGCGGTGAGGTCAAGCAGCACCAGGATAGCCGAACCTCCCTTCTCCAATTGGCGGCGGATGTCGTCCGTAATGGCCACCAGGACGGTCTCGGTCCCGTGTCCGGCGCGGAAACCCGATTGGCAGGGGTCCAGGCTTCCTGAGGTTTCCAGGAATTCCTGTAATTGGATCGCTACTGCCCGTTCAATCAGTTTCCCGAGGAAGGGTAGGTTTGAGACCGACGGTAGTTTGCCGGCACCGCTGGATCCAAATTCGCCTTCTTCAGCAGCGGGCGGACTCTAGCCTCCTTCAGCGCATCGGGAAAAACAATGTAAGCTGAATTCTGGCTAAATTTGGGTCATGCCCCCCCTGGTGGCACAGTGGGTTAAACCTCTGAGCTGATGAACTTGCTGACCAAAAGATTGGCGGTTTGAATCTGAAGAGCAAGGTGAGCTCCCACTGTTATGCTCAGCTTCTGCCAACCTAGCAGTTTGAAAACATGCAAGTGTGAGTAGATCAACAGGTACCACTTCTGCAGGAAGGTAACAGCGCTCCATGCAATCATGCTGGCCACATGACCTTGGAGGTGTCTATGGACAACGCCGGCTCTTCAGCTTAGAAATGGAGATGAGCAACACCCTCCAGAGTCAGACATGACTAGATTTAATGTCAGGGGAAATTTTTACCTTTTACAGCAGGGGTGGGCAAAGTATGGTCTAATACAGGGGTGGGCAATTACCGGCCCTCAGGTGTTTGGACTTCAACTTCCAGAAATCCTAGCAGCTGGTAAACTGGCTAGGATTTCTGGGAGTTGAAGTCCAAAACACCTGGAGGGCCGGTAATTGCTCACCCCTGGTCTAGGGCCATATGTGGCCACCAGGGACATTTCATGGGCCTCAGAGCCTCCCCCCCCAATCAATTTATTTTTAATGAACTAAATAGATGATGATGATTATGATGATGACAATAATAATAATGATCTGCTCAAAAATGATTCCTGAAAACCCTGTTTTGTGGAGGTGATTTTAATCATGTTTTAGGTCCACTCTAGAGATGTTAATCCCAAGATATGTTTGAAACAGAAAATAAACAGGGTCCTATTATTTAAAAAGACCTCTCAGTGCCTAAAATGTTCCAAAAATATCTCTGAAACATCATGAAAACGTTGAATACTGTACCTTAAGTCACATTTTCAAAGAGTCAATCTCTGTTTCTTGAGCAGAGTAACGAAAAATGAGAGTTTACTCCAGACTTGGAGAACCCAAAAGAAATATCTATGCTTTCTCCACTATGGTGCCCTTTCTGGACTCGTTGAATTTCTGGGTGGAAAAATTGCAGGGGTGCCTGGGGTTTTAACTCTCTGTTGAGTGACTTTTGATCTTATCCATGAGACTCATCAAAATCCACAATGTTGGCCTTCAAACCTGCCTTTGACTTATTGTATGAGGTCACAGCTTAGACAGTAGATCACAACTAGACATAATTTTCATTGGTTTGGGTGTCTATGGTGGGTCCTAGAATCAAACTCCAGCAAATACTAAGAGCCTACTGTATTTTCAGTTTCCAAGAGACAAACACTGATGAGCACCTAGAGTAAGAATGTAAATAGAAATCACTCACTGTTTATTCAACTCAGAGCCATTAGGCCACCTCCAAGCATCTCCTGTTTTTGAGAGGCCAATCCAGTAATGAAGCGGGCGAGTAATATTCACCAAAAAATCCTAGGAGGAAAGAGTCATAATGTACTAATGTGTTTTTTAAATGGATTAAAACCTTTCTGTAAAATTACAGCAAGTTCTACTATAGTGCATGCTTTTACAACACAAAAGGACAATATAATGAATTAAGATAGCAGGATTATTCACAAAGATGAATATAAAGTAAAGCTCCAGTATGTTTGTGGAGGAAGAACGTCAGAAAATCTAAGGGCACAGAATTGGCCCACTTTTGAACACAACTCAAAAGTATGATTTGGGATGTTAAAAATCCAATGCAATTCTGGGATGCATCAGTAGGAGCACAGTGTCTAGAGAAGAACTGTTTTCAACCATCCTAATGCTGCGACACCTTAATACAGTTCTTCATGTTGTGATAACCCCCAATTATTTTCGTTGTTACTTCATGACTATAATTTTACTACTGTTCTGAATTGTAACATAAATATCTGATATTCAGGATGTGTTTTCATTCAGTGGACCA
The DNA here is from genome assembly GCA_030556195.1 of Anolis apletophallus. Taxonomy (NCBI): domain Eukaryota; kingdom Metazoa; phylum Chordata; class Lepidosauria; order Squamata; family Anolidae; genus Anolis; species Anolis apletophallus. The sequence continues at coordinate 186,639,032 of JARBWK010000001.1, read as the reverse complement.
AATTTGGCACAAATACCTAATACGCCCAAATTTGAATACTGGTGGGGTTGTAGATGAGCCCTTAAGAGATCCTGAAAGTATGGAATTGGAAGCTAGGAGGGGGAAATTGGTTACTTGTGAGCAAGAATCAGATGAAGAGCAACAGAGGAAAAGGATCTGGCAAATACTTGGGGAATTCTCTGATGCGGACTCTTTTGAGGGTTTCTCTTGGGGTGATGGGTCTGTCATTGGGGAGCCAACTATGGGAAATGTGGATGGAGATTCTGAAGATGGGTCTAGTGATATGGACTGGACTAAAGTACAGGAAGTGTATGATATTTGTACAGAACTAACAAGTAGTGATACATTTGTGGGGTTTTCCAGGGATGGGAATTAGAGTTCAGAGGATCAAGCTTCATCCTGGGGGGAGTGAAGCCTTGACAGGAGATGGAGAGATTGGAGAGGGAGGCAAAGGACTACACGTGAAGCTGCCATCACAGCTGAGAGAGTTAATTAGGGGGTGTTGGCTCGTTCAAGCTCTGATGAGGATTTGTGAATAAAGTGAGCCTTGGAATTTGGGGTTCCTTGCAGTTGGCAAGGTGTTGCTGGGTGCCCGTGCCTTTGTATGCTGTGCTTCCTGTGGACTCTCTTTCGAACGTGAGTTTGGATCCAACGCTCTCTTCATGGACTTGGGTAAAGTATGGGCTGGGTTCCACAGCTTGTCTTCCTTTGGCTACACTTTGTATTGCTCTCCGTGCATTAGCTGCTGTTGCCTGTATCGTGCTAACCCGGTTTACTGTATCAACGTGGCTGCCTTCTCCCTTGCTGACGCCGGTCTGCTTTTGATAACGTGTTTGCTGCTTTCCCGTTCTTCGACCTCAGACTTCGCTGATGCTTCTTCGCTCATCGTTTTTCCTCCCATTGTTGACATCATTGCATTTGTCTTTGTGTGCCTTTTCTTTGTTGTTCTGCATTTTTGGAGTTTAATCCAGGTTAATGGGAAATATAATCTGGATTTTGTGTTAAAGACTATTTTGTCCAGTTTTTCCCCCTAGGTTATGTTCTTTCCACTCTCACATTGAAGTTAAAGTGTTTTTGGACTAATTTGGCCACTTTTAAAAGTTATTTGTGCCATTTTGAATAAACTTTACTTTACATCTGGTCTGGCTTTTTAAGGCTCTCTGTGTTGCGACAGGTGGGGGTTGGGGCAGGATTGATTTGTCATTTGGGAGTTGTAGTTGTTGGGATTTATACGTAGTTCACCTGCAATCAAAGAGCATTCTGAATCACACCAACAATAGAATTGGGCCAAACTTCCCACACAGAACCCCCATGACCAGCAGAAAATACTGTGTTTTCTGATGGTCTTTGGCAACCCCTATAACACCCCCTCATGACCTCCCCAGGGGTACCGACCCCCAGGTTGAGAAAAGCTGCTGTAATGCTTCTTTTATATGAGTTGGGTATAATGAGTCCTCCTTATTTATCATGTCAGAAGCAAGTTGAGGGTACAGTTGAAATGCAGATCATTGTCTCTCAAAGCAGGCAATTGACTCTCAGCTCAAGAATGGAAAACAGGATGAGTGTGGAAAAGCAAGAGATTTAAAGATGGATTTAAAGCTAGAAATTGTTTAAACCCTTGTGCCAGCTGAACTGCTGACCGAATGGTGGGCAGTTATAATCTGGGGAGTGGGGTGAGCTCCCATCTGTCAGGTCTAGCTCCCCATGCGGGTACATGAGAGAAGCTTCCCACAGGATGGTAAAACATCAAACATCCAGTCGTCCTCTGGGCGACTTCTTTGAAGACTGCCAATTCTCTTACGACCTGCAGTTTCTCAAGTCGCTCCTGACATTAAAAAAAGCTAGCCTTTAAAAATGTGACCTAAACACAGAAGCCCTAGTAATCGAACAGTCTAACCGGAGGTCAGCTGTTACCAACAGTGCTGTAGATTTGGAAGATGCTCAAATTGAGGCCAAAAGGAAGAAATGTGCCAAGAGGAAGATACCTCAAGCAAACCCTTGATAGGGACCACCTTCCATCTGGTAATCAATGTTCTCATTGTGATAGAACATGCAGATCCATAACAGGTCTCTACAGTCACTTACAGACACATCGCCAAGAGGCTACTTCTAGAAGACAATCATACTCGACCATGAGGGATCACCTATGATGAAGATGGCCGAGCTTAGCATAAGTGTTATTAAAACTAGAATGGCATTTCAAGAGAAAAATAAATTGAGAAATAAAACAGCCAGAGAATATGAGTCTCATGCATTCGTTTTTTATTTTCTACTAGCTGAGGACCCGGCGGTGCCCGGGTTATTTGAGGAAGGCATTGTGTGCCAAGGTTGGTTCCTATTAGATGTTTATGTGGCTTGCAGTGGTCTCAGGAACTTAGTGGCCATGGTCCATCCTCCTCCAAACAGCACCAGAATGTAGAGTGGGTCATGGGGGCTGTGTGTGTCACATTTGGTCTTGATCAGTCATTTGGATGAGCGTGGCAGCGGTGAAAAGTGAGTGAAGGTACTGCAACTCGCATCATCTGTGGTCCGTCCCACTCAAAACTGCACCAGGATGTAGAGTGGCTCATGGGTACTCTGTGTGCCAAGTTTGGGCCTGGTCTCTGATTTGTAGGGGCTGCAATGTTCTGTGGGAAATGAATCGTGTGAAGGTACTGCAAATCCCATCAGTTGTGAGCCATCCTGCCGTGAACCGCAGCAGGTTTGTAAAGTGGGCCATTGGGCCTCTGGGTGCCTGATTCGTCATTGGTGTGGGTCACTGTGCTCTAAGGAAGTGAATTTAAGTACTGCAAGTCCCATCTTCAATGGTCCATCCTCCCTCAAACTGCTCCAGGATGTAGGATGCATCTTGGGGGGTCTGTGTGCCAAATTCAGTCTTGTTCTGTCATTGTTGGGGGCCTAGTCAGGAAAATCAAGTTGAGGAAGCCTAACAATATCCCATGAGATTGTTAATCAAGTTAAGGAAACCTAGCTGTCAATTTTGTGCCTGGTATGTGATTTATAGGGGCTACAGTGTTGTTTGGGAAGTGAATGATGTGAAGGTACTGCAAATCCCATCATTCGTGGCCCTACCTGCCCTAAACCACACCAGGTTGTGAAGTGGGCCATTGGTCCCTTGTTTGCCAAGTGTGGTCCTGAACCGTCATTGCAAGGTTGGTTACTGTCAATTCAGGCCATATATAATGTCCCATGAGCTGAGGCCTAGTTGGGAAAATCAAGTTAATGAAGTTTTACTGTCAATTCATGCCTTAAACAGTATCCCATTAGGTGAGGCCTAGTCAGGAAAATCAAGTTAATGAAACCTTACTGTCAATTTTGGGCCTACTCTGTGATTTGTAGGGCTTGCAGTGTTTTTTGTGAAATGTGTTGGGTGAAGGTACTGAACATTCCATTTCCAACGGGAAAAACTGTCAACTGGTTAACTTCAACTCCAGCTATTTCTGTCTGCCTCAGGCCCTTTCGTTTCCTCTGTGCTGCCTAGGAGTGGTGGAATGTTGGGTGGCTGGCCATTCAGAGGCATTTATGCAAATAATCCCACATTGGCGACCAATTAAAAAGCTGCCACAAATTCCTCCCTTCCTCCGCTCCTCCCGCCGCAAACATTCTTTTTATTATATGTAATAGATGTGAAGGGTGTGTTTATTAGGGTTATCTGGGATGGTAGTGGTTAGAATGATTGTACTAGACTTGCTTGCTTGTTGGGTTTAATTTACTGATGTTAGGCTCTTATGCTGTTTTGATATGTGGGGGTTGCTCTGGGATTATTATGTTGATATTTGTTTATGGAGAACTGAATGTTTGCTGTTGTATGTTGGAATCTACCCTGAGTTCCACCTCTGAGAGATAGGGCAGAATATAAATATATTATTATTGTTATTGTTATTATACATAACAAGATTAGTACACAGCAGTCAAGATCATCATGCTGGCCTTTGTACTTGATCCCATGTTGGACATTTCCCAAGTGTCTAGGACTGTGTGATGTATTGGCAAATAATGTGCGCAGATCAAAGTAGGGTGGCTTTTTGCAGTTTGACAGATGGTAATTTTGTTAGCACCAATTGCTTTTAAGTGCAGGCCAAGAAGAATTGCAAAAGCTGCAAAAAAAAAAACCCTCTATAAAACTTGGGTTGATTACAAAAAAGCATTTGCCACATCGTTGGACATCAAATGTCTGGATGTCATTGGGGTTTGTGAAAATGTTAGCAAGTTCACTAAAATTGCAATGAAACAAGAGTGTGCAGCTGTAGCTACGTGAGAGGTTTTCATTTCATTCTTTACTTCTAGCCACTAGCAAGTGCATTTGAAAAATGAGTCACGGGCAACGAAAGCTATGGAACTGTTAACACCAAGAGAGGAATTTTCCAAGGTGACTCACTGTCACCACTGTTGTTCATCATTGCAATGATCCCACTGTCAGTAATTCTAATTGTTATTTGTCACGTTTCTATACCGCCCCTCTCAGCCCGAAGGCGACTCGGGACGGTCTACACAGGCAGTTGTTGTTGTTATTGGGCTTTACAGTTCAGAGATAGGCGCACAAAGACAAACATATACACACCTCCAATTGAGGAAGGGAGGAAGACATTTATTTGTGTTCATGGGGCATAACCAGCACTTTGAATAGACCCTGGATCCAGACTAGTAGCCCAGTGTTTTTCAACCTTGTTTGAGCCTCGGCACATTTTTTACATTTACAAAATCCTGGGGCACACCACCAACCAAAATGACACAGAATGACACTCTAACACAGTAATACATATAGTTCATATGTTTTTAAATGTATTTATACACTCAGTGTGAAACCTGGGCCTGTTTCGATGAACACAACATATATATGACTTCATCTCACATACTTATACATGGCTATCATGTCTTCTCTCAGCCTTCTCTTCTTCAGGCTAAACATGTCCAGCTCTTCAAGCCACTCCTCATAGGGCTTGTTCTCGAGACCCTTGTGAAATTTCACCCTGGGTGAAACTTGCTTCCAGTTAACTATGGATGTCATGAAGCTATTATATACAGTTCCTTGGGGGGGGCAACTCTCAAAAAATCCAGTAAAATAGTAAAAAAAAAAATTCCAAGTGGAGAGGCTCAATTTGTTTCTTGGAAACCTGTGAATGCTTCAGCTTCCTGATGCTCCCAGGTTCGCTCACTGCCCAATTCATCGACGTGGAGCTTCCGGCTTTGACTGTTCTCGTGAGATATCCAACGCGAAAACGCCGACTCAATCACTTCCGCCCAGTGCTCTGCTTTTGCGGAGGGAGGCAGCGAAAGAGGCCACACAGATCTATGAAACGTATAGGAGCATCGGAAGGCTGAAGCAGCCCTGAGCGAGAGCCATGTTGAGTCGAGGCTCCTGAAGGCTTCCTCAAGGCGGGCCTGGCTCTGGCATTCGGCGGAGCCCTTCCTTTGCCTCGGGGAGGATCTTTGGGGAGGGAAAGAGAGAGAAAGAGCTGCTAGGAGGGGGAAGAGTGCCAATTTTCCACGGCACACCTGATGATCGCTCACGGCACACTATTGACTAGTGCCGTGGCACACTGGTTGGGAAACACTGTAGTAGCCCATGAAGTTGTGCTATGATATGTGCAATAATCAGATCAATAAATACAACAGCTCATTCATGCTAACATATACTGGTTCCTTACCAGAACCTGCTGGGTATCAAATACAGCCAAAACAGCACCAAATGAGGAACAATGATTTTCACTGCTGCTCCAATTTTTTTCGGATTCCGATCTATAGTAGCATTTGCCTTGGTATCCAATCCAGCCATCCTTACAGGCAGCATCAACAGGTGGAGGACAAACTGGACATGGCTGTTGTTTCCTAACTGCACAGAAACAACAAAATTGAAGAAAAAGCATTTATACTGCAATCCTGAAAGTATAAGAGCTAGGCAAACCAAGGATCAATAATTCCACGTACAAGATTTATCACATATGTTGAGCAATGGCCTTTCATACTACAAAATTATAGTATTACTAGCTGTACCCGGCACACATTGCTGTGCCCTATTTAGGAGATGCGAGAAAGTCTCAGCCCTTTGCCTTATCCTCCTCTGACAGTTTATTATGGGTCGGAATGTTCAGGTTGGCTGGCCAGTACAGGAGTTATGCAAATCCACCCTTATTGGCAGCCAATCATGTTGTCAGAATGTAGAGGCTGGGAGAGTCTTTGGCAGCTGGGATGCTGGGAAATGTAGGTTTTTTTACTCGTTGTTTTGGGGGCCTTTTAGGTTTTGGGTGGGAAAGTTTCTTTGATACAAACATACCTTGCTTGAGGCCTATTTCTGTTGGCAAGTTTGGTGTTTCTGCGTTGTAAGGTTTCTCTGTTTGGAACGGTCTTTCCATGACGACTCTTCCTTTATATATATAGATGATTCCATTTTAGCTATCATGGCTGCATCCCATGGAGTCCTGACATTTGTAGTTTGAAGTGCTCTGACTAAGAATCCTAATTATCTGTTCCCAAATTCCAAATCCTATAATTGTATGGGATGTTGCTATGGCAGTTAAAGTAGAATCATAGCACGATAATTGTGTAGTATGGAAGTGCCATGGTTCTGCGAGGAAACGGGAGGCAGCAAGCCAGACACAACTCATTGCGTCTTGTCCAGCAGCTGTTGAGAGCCCCATCCCCTTCCACTATCTCCAATGGTCATTTCTCGGGCCACTGAGTGGGAGGCAGCCAGTCAGACACTATGCCCTATTTATTATTACATCTTATTTAGATTGTATGCTTGATGGCAAATTAACAATTTGTAAGCTACTCTGAGAGACTTTGTGGCTCAAAAATTGGGTATAAATCAGTAGTTCCCAACCTTTTTCTCGCCATGCTTCACTCAAGGCTAGGCGATTGGCTCCTTACCTATCCAGGAATGACCTAGCTACAGTGATCCAGGTGACGGTCATCTTGAGGCTAGACTACTGTAACGCCCTCTATATCGGCCTTCCCTTGTCGACAACCCGGAAACTTAAGCAGGTGCAAAATGCTGCTGCTCGATTGCTGGTGGGAGCATCGACAAGAGAGCACATTACACCAATGTTACAGCAATTGCACTGGCTACCAGTAGAGTACCCGATTGTCTTCAAGGTGCTGGTTTTGACCTTTAAGGCCTTGTATGGTCTAGGGCCAGTGTACCCGAGAGACCGCCTCACCCCATACGTTCCCCCGAGATCGTTGTGATCAGAAGAACAAAATCTTCTGGTGATCCCATCGGTCCGTTCCTGCTGCCTTTCAGTAACATGTAAAGAGAGAGGAAGGGTGTCCTCAAAGCAGCATGAAAAATGAGTTTCATTTTTGAGGGTCCGTTGACTACCAGAAGAAGTAGTGGCTGCGTCCACTCTGAAATATAATTGCGAATGAATACTACGAATGATAATCGGACCAGTGGAATTACAAATAATATTATTTTCGGGTCCCGATGAAGCCAGTTCTCTGGCGAAACGGAGAGGCCTTTTGATATATAGTCCGTCGACCCTTATGAACCCCTCAATACGGATTTTACTACAAGCCCAATATATGGTTATATATGATGATTTTTGTGATGCATCCGTTGTGGGAGTTCTTATATGATTTGTTTTAATTCCACAACCCCATTTGGGAAGAAATATATGTTCCACGACAAGTGATTTTGGATATATACTTTCAATAAATAAAAAATATATTTTGGAATACAAGAAAGACAATTTGTGTGTTGCAGCTAACCCTTTGAAACTCATTTTTCATGCCTTTCAGTAACATGACAAAGAGCTTTCTCCGTGGTGGTGCCGACTTTATGGAACGAGTTACGAGATGGAGTTCGCGCTATCACAGAGTTAGCCCCCTTCTGGAGGGCCTGCAAGACGACCCTCTTTAAGCAGGCCTTCAATCTAAGCGCCTCCTGATAATTCTGTCCATACCCCTGTGTTTTATATAATCAAACTGTTTTTATGTGTATTTTTTATTGTTTTATGTAAACTGCCCCGAGCCTGCAGGGAGGAGTGGCATATAAAAGTTAATAATAAATAAATAAATAAGTACCTCTAAAATCCTGGTATCTTCTCCCCACATGCTATATAATCCTTATTATTTGAAAAGTGAACTTCTATTCACATGGAGGAAGCACAAAAGGCAATTAACTTGGTTTAAACAAGCTTCCAAAGAACATGGCATCCATCAAAGAGAAAAATTAAAGAACCAACTGATTTTAGTAATTCTGGGTAACTTCAGTGTCCCACTTCATTGCATGTATTTGGTGATAATATGCGAGAATATTCTGTCACTTGACATTAACTTTCTTGCGGTTGATAATCTAGCATTCTCTCTTGACATTTTGCCTGCATCTATGGCATGCATCCTCAGAGATTGTGAGGTATTTCTCCCACCCTGGACATTCCACAGATATATAAATCCCACTTGCCTAGATTCCAACAGACCTCACAACCTCTGCGGATGCCTGCCATAGATGTGGGTGAAACGTCAGAGAGAATATTTCTAGAACATGGCCATACAGTCCAGAAAACTCACAGCAACCCAGTGACTCCAGCCATGAAAGTCTTCAACAACAAATTAATAATTTTTTAAAAAATCATAACACTTTTTTTTAAAAAAAAGTATTGACTTACCTATGAAAATAGCAATTGTGCTTTGGATTTTTTCACAGATTTCTTGCTACATTAATATGCAGAACAAAAAGACATTCGATATATTCTGTATAGCTTGTAATGCTAAAAGAGCACTGAGGCGAGTAGGGTGTTTGGGATGAAAGTGGCCTCCCTTTTCTCTCTAGTTCACGCTGTGCTGTCTCCACTCCTGTTTATGAGCAGGCTTTCCCCCAGCTGACTGCTGTGACATTCTGATTTTATATATATACTAGCTGTACCCGGCACGCGTTGCTGTGCTCTATTTAGGAGATGTGAGAAAGTCTGAGTATGTAAGGGTTGGAATCTGAGTATGTAAGGGTTACTCCTCTGAACTGCAGTCGGATGGAGTGTGGGTCATGGGGGGCATTGTGTGCCAAGTTTGGTCTTTATTGGTCTTTGTTCTGGGCCACAGTGGTCTGTGGGGAATGATGGGTTTTGAAGTAGTACAAATCCCATTATCCATGGAGGTACTTCAAGTCCCATAATCCATGGTCCACCCTCCTCCAAATAAAGCGGAATTGATGCTTTTAACAGAAATAATGCTAGGAGAGAGTGCTGCTCAGTATAGGCTTCAGAATACTGGGGTAGCGTGCCAAGTAATAATGACGGGAATAAGCTAATATGATTGGTAGAAAGGCACGAGCAGTGATTTGCCAGGGAACATCAAGTGCCTTTTAGATAAGAGCGGCCCTGATAGGCCGAATGCTAGCAACGTGCTTTTGTTTACAATGTTCTTGAATGGATAGATAGTGCGCATGGCAATTAGAGACTTCTCCGTGAATGCTAGGGAGAAGTTGCATAGATTTGTAACAATTTGGGAACACACTGCATTAGAGCAGATAATATAGCCTGAGAATCAGAATTAATACATACGCCATGCCTTTTAGCAAATAGGAGTGAGATGTTAGACAATGCTTTGTTTAATTGGGTAATGAAATGGGTTCAGGTGTGCCAGCCAATTGCAAGTGATGAAGATGGGAGGGACCAGGGCTCTGCAGCCATTGACTGTATAAAACCTGTGTGCTAGAAATGATCTGGGCTCTGCCATATTAGCAGCCTTTATGCTAGGCAGACTCCGTCAGCTGATGTAATCAATAAACTTGGCTTCATTTGGACCAGTATCAATTGTTGCGTACTTCGTTCCTGTGCCCGCACGAAAGCCGCCGCTTGTGAGTCCTTTATTAAATACAGTTGTATAAAAACAACTATTTATTCATTTTCTTCGCTGCGCAGTCTGGCATTTGGATTGGTGACTTTGATAGCAAGCTGAGCTGCTCTCTCCACAATTACCTTCCGATTCTTGGATGAGACATTGTGTGCAATCTCTGCACAATAGGACTTGTTGCTCATCATTAGCACCTCGAGTTCTTTGACATTGTGTACCAGAAACTTCTTGAATCCTGAAGGCAGCATATGCTTTGTCTTCTTGCTGCTACCATACCCAATGTTGGGCATCAAGATTTGGCCCTTGAATCTTCTGCGAACTCTGTTGTCAATACCTCTTGGCTTGCGCCAGTTACGCTTGATTTTGACATAGCGGTCAGACTGGTGACGAATGAACTTCTTGGTCCTCTTCTTGACGATCTTAGGCTTTATGAGAGGTCTGAGGGCAGGCATGATGTCAACTGGTCAATGGAGGCACCCTCTCCGCCGGCAGCGCCGAGAGAAAGCACGCTTGTGAGTCAGAACGTAACTGCCTGAAGGAGTTTTGGGACTCCAGATTTCCGCTACACAAACTGTAGTAGAATGTAGCGTGGGTCATAGGGGCTCTGTGTGCTAAGGTAGGTTACTGTAAATTCAGGCCATACACAATGTCCCATGAGCTGAGGCCTAGTCAGGAACAGCAAGTTAATGAAGCCTTACTGTCAATTCAGGCCATACACAATGTCCAGTGAGCTGAGGCGTAGTTGGGAGAATCAAGTTAATGAAGCCTTACTGTCAATTCAGAGCGTAAACAGCATTCCATTAAGTGAGGCCTAGTCAAGGAAATTAAGTTAATGAAGCCTTACTGTCAATTTTGGGCGTGGTCTGTGATTTGTAGGGGTGTAAATTTTCTGTGGGAAGTGAATTGGGTGTTTGTGTTTGTGCCTCAGCCCTTTGCCTTATCCTCCTCTGACAGTTTATTATGGGTCGGAATGTTCATGTTGGCTGGCCAGTACAGGAGTTATGCAAATCCACCCTTATTGGCAGCCAATCATGTTGTCAGAATGTAGAGGCTGGGAGAGTCTTTGGCAGCCCCGGAGGATGCTGGGAAATGTAGGGGTTTTTTTACTCGTTGTTTTGGGGGCCTTTTAGGTTTTTTGGGGGGGGAAGTTTCTTTGCTACAAACATACCTTGCTTGAGGCCTATTTCTGTTGGCAAGTTTGGTGTTTCTGCGTTGTAAGGTTTCTCTGTTTGGGACGGTCGGTCCATGACGGGAACCCCTTTATAATATATATATGTGTGTGTGTGCGCGTGCGTGTGTGTCACAATATATATTTATATACTGGATATGTGGCCCCTAGAGCCACAGTAAATGCAAAACAAATCACTGTTAATAAATCATTCTTAAATGCCCCCCACCAAAAAATCTAATTATCTCCCACCCCCCCCGGTGGATCATGGGTCCCACGTTGGGAACCAGGGATCTAAATAAATAAATGAGGCAAGCCATAATAGTTAATCTGGTTTTTTAAAGGCCATAAAAATGTTGGCATAAACATGCACTTTGCAATGTATCCAAGATGAAGTCACATTTAGAATAGACCCATGAAAATCAATTAGATTAGTTGTGATGTCAGTCAGTCTAGGGCAGTGTTTTTCAACCTTTTTTAAGCCGCGGCACATTTTTTACATTTACAAAATCCTGGGGCACACCACCAACCAAAATGACACAAAATGACACTCCAACACAGGAATACATATAGATGATATGTTTTTAAATGTATTTATACACTCAGTGTGAAACCTGGGCCTGTTTTGATGAACACAACATATATATGACTTCCTCTCACATACATGGCTATCATGTCTTATCTCAGCCTTCTCTTCTCTAGGCTAAACATGCCCAGCTCTTCAAGCCGCTCCTCATAGGGCTTGTTCTCCAGACTCTTGTGAAATTTCACCCTGAATGAAACTTGCTTTCAGTTAACTATGGATGTCATGAAGCTGTTAAAAACAGTTCCTTGGGGGGAGGCAACTCCCGAAAAATCCAGTAAAGTAGTAAAAAAATCCAAGCGGAGAGACTCAATTTGTTGCTCGGAAACCTGCGAATGCTTCAGCCTCCCTATGCTCCCAGGTTCTCTCACTTCCCAATTCACCGATGTGGAGCTTCCGGCTTTGGATGCGAGAAATCCAAGCCAACGTGAGAACGCCGACTCAATCACTTCCGCCCAGTGCTCTGCTTTTGTGGAGGGAGGAAGTGAAAGAGGCCACACAGATCTATGAAATGTTTCATATAACTGGTGTGGCCTCTTTCGCTGCCTCCCTCCTCCCTCCACCCCGTGCTGAAAGAGGGAGAAAGAGCTGCTAGGAGGGGGAAGAGTGCCAATCTGCCAGGGCACATCTGCTGATCGCTCACGGCACACTAGTGTGCCCCGGCACACTGGTTGAGAAACACTGGTCTATGGTAACTGTTACTACATCTGTACAGGTCGCATTCATAATGCTCGTTACAAATATATTGAAGGCATGAGCTCTCCGGATCCACAAAGGTTTTGTTCCAAAAGTTTACCCGAGACGCCAAAAACTGCAATTGTTGTGTTGACTTCTTAAAAAAATTACATTTTCCTGCCTAGAAGCTCTTTCCAGTGGGAATTTTGAAATGGTTAGCATGAAAGGAGTGGAACCTATTTTGAAAGTTTCTACATTGCCAAGTTATGGTGATACTTTAATAGGAAGCGGCTTTTGTGCCAACCCCCCAAACTGCACATTGAATTCAATGTAGAGTCATAGAATTGCATGAGACCTCATGGGTCATCCAGTCCAACCCCCTGCCAAAAAGCAGGAAAATCGCATTCAAGGCATCCCCGACAGATGGCCATCCAGCCTCTGCTGAAAAGCCTCCAAAGAAGCCTCCACACTCGGGGTAGTTTTCTTTTCTTTCTTTTTTTTCTCGGTTCAAATATTTTATTGATTTTTAAAAATTAAAAAAAACCACATACACAACATTTACACAACAAATACATGACATCACAAAGTACAATTAACACACTAAAATATTTTGTATGAGTACTTCCTTCCCTTCATGCCCCCAATCATCTATTATCATTACTGAACTCCTAATGTCTTTGACTTGATTATTATATATCCAACATTCAAATTATAATCCAATCTACATTGTTCTTTTTAAAATAGTTTGTGATCAAAGTCCAGTCTGTACTCTTCAGCTTCATATCCTGCTTTAAAGCCTGTGTCAGCCGATCCATATTCATAATGTCCATCAGTTTTAGTTTCCAGTCTTCGGTCTTTGGAATGGTTTCTTCCTTCCACTTCTTGGCTAATACTAGTTTTCAATATGGGCCTGAATGAATAGCGTATTTCATCACATAATAGTCATGACCACACAACTGTTTCACCCCGCATCCCTTTTGGTGTCCTCAATTTTTTCCCTTTCTTTACATAATAGTAGCAGGTCGTTTAAACCAGTGTTTCTCAACCTTTTTTGAGCTGCGGCACACTTTTAACATTAAAAAAATCCAGGGGCACACCACCAACCAAAATGACACAAAATGACACTCTAACACAGTCAAGAACGGCTGGGGGGTGGTGGCCTGCTGGGAGCGCCGAAGCCAGGGGAGGAGGAGGAGCCAGGCTGTGCCATGCCCCGCCCCCTCCCCCTGTCTGGAGTTCTCCCACAGCTTCGCCAGCCTTGAGGGGGCAGTGCCAAGTCAGCATTGTGCTGGCTCTGCCACTGCTGGCGTGGCACTGCCCCATCAAGGCTGGCAAAGCTGAGAGCGCTGACGCTGGGGGGTGGGGGAGCCATGCCCCGCCCCCTCCCCCAGCTTCAGCTCTCTCACAGAGGAGGAGCATGAGCGGTGGATGGGCTTCAGTGGGTGGGGCTCATCCTCCGCACGGCTTCAGAGAGCGAGGGGCGAGAGTCATGGTGGAAGTCATGGCGGATTGGAGGCTGGCTGGGGAAACGGCCAAAGGAGGCGATGCCCCGGCCCCTTCCTTTTCTTCGCTGCCGCCCGGCCCTTCCTCCTCCTCCCCCAAGCAGCAGGAGTTCAGCAGGAGGAGGGGGGAAGGAAGGGGGGCAGAGAGCTTTTCTCACGGCACACCTGATGATCGCTCACGGCACACTAGTGTGCCACGGCACACTGGTTGAGAAAGACTGGTTTAAACAAAACAGAGCTCTCCCTTCTTCGTTTCAACCTCAAAGACAACTTAAATAAGCATGGATATCTTCCTCCTTCCTCCTCTTCATCTTGGATGTAAGAAACAGCAAACCCAAGGTACCCTCTTATTTCATCACGTAATACAGTGTTTCCCAACCAGTGTGCCATGGCACACTAGTGTGCCGTGAGCGATCCTCAGGTGTGCAGTGGGAAATTGGAACCTCCAATACCCTTTCTTCCCCCCCGCCAAACACTTTTTCTTCTCCACTCGGGCTCCCTTCTTCCCAGCCTCGCTCTGCTCGCTTTGCCTCGCTTTGCTCTGGGGCAAGTCTGCGCAGTAGCGCCCACACGGGTCACGTCTTCCTCCCTCCCCTCCTGAACACGCTCACGCTGCCCCCTCGGATCAAAATGGCGGCAGAAGTATGTGTTCAGCAGGAGGGGGGAGAAAGGGCACGAAGGGGGAGGAGGGGGAGGAGGTCCCTGTCGAAAGCTGGCATGGGCAAACTTGGACCTTCCAGGTGTTTTGGACTCCAACTCCCACCATTCCTAGCAGCCTCAGGCCCTTTTCCTTTTTCCCCCTCAGCCACTTAAGCAGGAAAGGGCCTCAGGCTGTTAGGAATGGTGGGAGTTGAAGTCCAAAGCACCCAGAGGGCCGAAGTTTTCCCATGCCTGTTTTAGGGACCTTAAAGTGGTGAGCCTCCTTCCAACATTGTGATTCTGGATAGAAAACAAACAACAACATAACATAACATTGTTTGAGTCCACAGTGCTCTCTGGGTGAACTACAACTTCCAAACTCAAGGTCAATTCGCAAGCAAACCCTTTCAGTACTTTCTGTTGGTAATGAGAGTTCAATATGCCAAGTTTGGTTCAATTCCATTGTTGCAAGAGTTCAGGATGCTCTTTGATTGTGTGTTAACTATACATCCCAGCAACTGTAACTTCCAAATGTCAAGGTCTATTTTCCCCAAACTCCATCTGTGTTCACATTTGGGCATATTGAGTACTCATGCCAAGTTTGGTCCTGATCCAACATTGTTTGAGTCCATAGTGCTCTCTGGATATAGGTGAACTACAACTCCAAAACTCAAGGTCAATGCCCACCAAACTCTTATAGCATTTTCTCTTGGTTATGGGAGTTCTGTGTGGGAAGTTTGTGTCTTTTTGCCATTCCTGCCAGGATATCTATGTTGTGTTCATCGAAACAGGCCCAGGTTTCACACTGAGTGTATAAATACATTTAAAAACATATTAACTATATGTATTACTGTGTTACAGTGTCATTTTGTGTCATTTTGGTTGGTGGTTTGCCCCAGGATTTTGTAAATGTAAAAAGTGTGCCGCTGCTCAAAAAAGGTTGGGAAACACTGACGTAATAGTCACATCCTCTTTCTTTCTCAGGCAAAAAGGAGTAAAAATATGACTGTTACATGCTGAAAGCTACCTTATTTGTTTTTCCCAAGAATAACAAAAGCAAATGAAGTTCATTATAACTGTTTAAAAATGTATGCCAGTTTTATAGGAATGTTTAATGTTTTTATACTGTAAAATGTAAACAAATTGAATCCATTGTGAAGAGATAAAGAAGTGGGTTAAAGCCTTCTAGCATTATGCTATCACCTTTTCATATTCCCAAATCACTTATACTCTCTGTTCCACTGCAAACAGTGTTTCCTTGCAGTTATCCTAAGCCTCATGTAGCCCTTCAAGCCCATCACATTTCTTCTTAGGGGCCGCAGTGGGTTAAACTCTTGTGCCGGCTGAACTGCTGACCGAATGCTTGAGATGGGGTGAGCTCCCATCTGTCAGCCCTAGCTTCCCATGCGGAGACATGGGATAAGTCCCCTGCAGGATGGTAACATATCCGGGTATCCCCTGGGCAATGTTTTTGAAGACAGTCAATTCTCTCACACCAGAAGCGATTTACTTCAATTCGCTTCTGACACAATTTTAAAAACCTCAAAACCCTTTTTTTTCCTTATTAACTCCCATGTAATAAGAAGAAATGAAAGTTAAATCATATTACTGCAAATAACGTTAAAACACAAATGTTGCTCCACTCACCTGCCAAGGAAATAATAATGATGATCAAAACTGTGAAGACGATAGCAGCGGATAAGGTATATTTTTTATCTGTAATGCACTTAGGGATGAGAGCTGAAAAAGATATTACCACAAAAAGGAAATGATTGGCACTTACAACAAAATTTCAGTTATTAGAATTTTTCTTCAAGACAAGATATTGCACATACACTACCATTTTAGACTGTTATCTGTATCAGCTTCAGGTTAAATGAATCCATTAGCCTCCAATTTTTGATCTCGTGAACCATCAGCTGTTTATATTGATTTATGTCAGTATTTATACTTGCCTTAAGTTTACTCAACCACCTTTTGGTCACCTCAGTCACTGAGTGAGGTTAGGCTTTTGATGATTTCCATGATGGTATGTATTGATATTACTTTCCTCAGGGTTTTTTATTGCCGTTGGCTTGTATTGTGATATACCTATACTTATTCCCATAGAAGGGACATCGGTATTTACAATTCTGAAGCCTTGATAAAGCTCCGCCCGGGAGCAAAATGGATCTAAGGTGGCCAGATTACTTGTGATATCATCACCCCATCGGCGTCCTACTATTACCCCTAATATCGAGGAGTTGATTTGCTACTCTTCTATGTCCGATCTTTCGTTGGAATCTACATGCCTATTCACCCCATTTGTGGATTATATTGTGCTCAACGACAGACTTATTTGTGTCTATACATTCCATTTGTGGATTATATTATGCTGTGCTACAGATTCGCTTGGAACTGCTTTACGCTTTCGTGGAGTTAAACCGGGACAACTCAGTCCCTTTTTGCATCTACATCGCATTGGCACAGACTCCACTTTACCCTTGAACTCTATCTTTCGGGACTGTATTCATCTTTGAATAGGGTAAAGTACGCGTATCAGTTCGCATCTTTATGAATGTTTGTTCAGCTGATTGGTATTGGTTAATTGTTAATACATATTGTATTTTTTATATATGCTGCCTTCCTGCCTTTTGCGCTTTGTTTTGTTGCATTGGACAGACTAGCCATGGCTTTTGGGAGTTGGTGGCCCAAACATTTGGAGGGCCACAAATTTGATACCACTACCCTAATTCCAATGAATGCAGTAGGCTAATTGCATTGAGCTCTGTAGATGTATTTCTACATAGGAGCTTCTTGCAGAAAAAGCAGCCTTTCCAGAGCTTTAAAGAAACGCTCAAAGCCATACCTCATCTATCTCAGCCAAACTATTCTGGAGTAGCCTGCTCCGTAGTTGCCTTGGATACAACCCTGACAGACCACATACAAATAGCACATTTGTACCAGTGGTCTGTCTTCTTAGAGGTTGCTACCACCAGAAGTAACCCCAAGCAGCTCTCTAGTAGAGCTCTCTTCTGGTAGTGGCAACCTCCAAGAAGTCATGGGATCACCAGAAATAATGTCACCACCAAAGCTTGGACCTGCTTCTGGCCAGCAAAACAGTCATGAGTATTTAAATGCTTGGGCACTGGATCACCACAGATCCAGCTTGATCTAACTGTCTCCATGTATCTCCAGTGTTGCCTCCAAGCTCTGGGGTAACTTCTGCCAGATTGAATGCTGGAAGCAGCATGTTTGCTGCAGAAATGACCATATGTCATTTGCTCTGCTTTCAGCAGATCTGAAGTATATTTTATTTGGCATATGGGCTTAGTATATCTTTGAGTAGCAGTCCCTCCCCTTTTTTTAGATCTGTCCCCAAAAGAGAGATCAAGATCAATTAAGAAGCCATGAGATTCTAGAGCAGGGGTGGGCAACCTACGGCCTGTGGGCCGGATCTGGCCCAGCAGCCGCTTCTGTCTGGCTCGGGGAGAAGGGCGTCGGGGGCGGGGCCAAGAGGAAGGGGTGCCGCTGCTGCCATCCCATCGGCCTTCATCTTGATTCGCACCTTGTTTTCTTGAATTTAATTTAATATAAGTGGTTTTTATTATTATTTTATAATAATTTTATAATAATATAATAATATAATAAATAATATAATAATGTTATATTATATTATAATTTCAATATATTATAATGTCTATATATACTATAATATAATAATTATGATATTAATACTAATAATATATGAATATTTCTTGATATATTAATATGTTAATATTAATGATGCATAATATATAGTAAATATAGTAAATGAATAAATAAATAAATAATGTAGATTGGAATGTAGTTCAGCCTTTAGGTGCGGCCCTCCATAATATTTTTTGGCTCTCGTGTGGCCCCTTGGAAAAAATAATTGCCCACCCCTGCTCTAGAGTCTCCACTTTACATTTGCTCCCCCCTCTCGTATGAACAGATGTGATCCCCACTCTGAAGAAAATAACAGCTGGCATCCTGTTATGTGATGCCAGCTGTCCTAAGCTAAATTTACAACTTTCGAACTAGGCTGCAACCACATTAATGACCCTGGCATCGCTTCCATGGCAGCAAACGGTCCTTTGAAACCAGGCAACCACAACGAGTAACCATGGGCTCCTCCCATAACTGTTTCTTTATTTGCTCCATTGTGTTTCACATTCAACAATCCAAAGTACACATTGTGGGTGATACTGTTACCAGGTTAAGCCGAAAGCACTGTGATAGTTTTTTTAAAAAAAGAAATCTACCGGCTTCTTCATAAAATGAATTTCTAAAAAATAATTCAGGGGGAAAACCAAAAAAAACTTTTCACAGATTTGCATTTTGTTGTCTTATAGACAGAAGGTCTATGCAAACAGTGTTAGGTTTCCCCTAGCCCCGTTTGCAAAGTCATTGAAACAAAGGCAGTACAACAAAGCACCAATTTTCTCCTTCCTTTTGTAACCAGGATGTCTTCCCTTGAGAGCTCTTGCTGGGGGGCAATTAATAATAATAATAATACTTTATTTATACCCCGCCACCATCTCCCCAAGAGGACTTGGGGCGGCTTACATGAGGCCAAGCCCAGTGATACATAATAAAATGACACAACAGCAAATAATAAAACAATACAATCAATATTACTTACATATAAGCCCTAACAGACCATTTAAAACCATTCTGGCCGGGCCAAATGTGAAATATTAAATATTAAAATTTAAAATAGACACTGGATACGAACAGAGGTAGAATGTGTGTAACAGGAAGGTTTTAAAGCAGGCGTGGGCAATTGCCGGCCCTCCAGGGGTTTTGGACTTCAACTCCCAGAAATCCTAGCCAGTTTACCAGCTGTTAGGATTTCTGGGATTTGAAGTCCAAAACACCTGGAGGGCCGGCAATTGCCCATGACTGTTTTAAAGCATAATGTGGAGCAGACAATTTGTATGATTGTCAACATAACTATCCTTGCATTGTATTTTACATATTGTGCTACATTGCCATGCTTTTCTTTTTTTCAGAATCAGCTATCAGAATTCGCTTCCAACATTTTCTTCCCTTGCTTCTTTGTGGCACTCTTCTTTGAAAACATCAGTCCTCATGATTTTCCATCTGTTATTTTATTCTATTACTTCTTTAAAAATGAATTTTATAAGCACATGAAAATGTGACATTCCCTATTCCATATACTCTGATACAGAATTAACATTCTGTTTCTGGAAGTCCAAAATCTAAAATAATCCAAAATCCAAACTGCCCAGGAGTGGCTGAGATTGTGACAGTTTTGCTTCCTGGTGGTTCAATGTGCACAAAATTAGTTTCATGCACAAAGTCATTTTAAAAATTGCATAAAATGACCTCGAGGCAGGGCCGTAGCCAGGATTTTGATTCGGGGGGGCTGAGTTTGGTTCGGGGCTGAGACTGGGTGGAAGAGGGTCTACCCTAGCAAACCTTTTGTATTGTTATCCCAATAACCCCATTAATGTGAGATATAATGGGCATGGTGATCAGATCATGATATGAATAAACATAACAATTTAAATAATGTACCAGTAAGGCCTTTTCGCGGACCAACCTGAGAATTTCGGGGGGGGGGGTGAAGCCCCCTTAGCCCCCCTCCTGGCTACAAGCCTGCCTCGAGGCTTTGTGTACAAAGAATATATGAAACATAGTTTAATTTCCTATGTAGGCTTTAATCCCACCTTTAAGATATACCATGATGTGTATATACAAAAATACAAGTATTTAAAATCAGAGGAAACAACCCTGAAATACAAAACACTTTTGGTTCCAAGCATTTTGGGTAAAGGATAACCTACCCTTTATAGTCTTCACTAATTGATAGAGTCTAGAACAGGAATGGGCAAACTTTGGCCCTCCAGGTGTTTTTGACTTCAACTCCCACAATTCCTAACAGCCTCAGGCCCTTTCCTTTTCTCTTTTCCTTTTCCCTTTCCCACTTAAACAGCTGAGGGGAGAAAGGAAGAAGTCTGAGGCTGTTAGGAATTGTGGGAGTTGAAGTCCAAAACACCCGGAGGGCTGAAGATTGCCCACACTTGGTCTATAGTGTGTTCAGAACTTTTCCAACTGATATCCATTTAATACTAGCTTGGGGACCCGGCGGTGCCTGGGTTATTTGAGGAAGGCATTGTGTGCCAAGGTTGGTTCCTATTAGATGTGTATGTGGCTTGCAGTGGTCTCAGGAACTTAGTGAAGGTACTGCAAGTCCTATTGGCCATGGTCCATCCCCCTCCAAACAGCACCAGGATGTAGAGTGGGTCATGGGGGCTCTGTGTGTCACATTTGGTCTTGATCATTCTTTGGATGAGGGTTTCAGCGGTCTCGGAAGGTGAGTGAAGGTATTTCAAGTCCCATCATCTGTGGTCCATCCTCCTTGAAACAGCACCAGGATGTATAGTGGGTCAAGGGGGCTCTGTGTGCTAATTTTGGTCTGTATTGGTCATTGGGTGAGGGTCGCGTTGTGAAGTGGGCCATTGGGCCCCTGTGTGCCAAGTTTGGTCCTTATCTGTCACTGCTGTGGGCCGCAGTGTCTGACTGCCAGAGGCCTTTCCTTTTCTCTCTGTGTCACCTTAGAATGTTGGAATGTGGATGGCCAATCGGAGCCCTTTATGCAAATACCATTTTAGTGGCAACCAATCCCCTCTGTCTGGGGCCATAGAATGTTGGAGATCTGAGGCTGGCCAATCAGATTCCTTTATGCAAATATTCCCATAGTGGCAACCTATCGAAATGCTGTCACATATTCCTTGGCACCTCCGCACCTCCCAGAAAATGAACATTCCATTTCCAACGGAAAAAAACTGTCATTTGGCTAACTCAAGCATTCAGTTGCATTCTGTTTTGCTGGCCAATCAGAGTCCTTTATGCAAATAGTGTCTCAGTGACAACCAATTACCTCTGTCTGGTGCCTTAGAGTGTTGGAGTTCTGAGGCTGGCCAATCAGAGTCCTTTATGCAAATAATCTGGTGCCTTTGAATGTTGAAGTTCTGAGGCTGGCCAATCAGAGTCCTTTATGCAAATATTCCAACAGTGGTAAGCAAACGAAACGCTGGCACATATTCCTCCGCACCTCCCGCCCTCCACATTGCTGCAAAAACTGACTTTTATTATATACATACATAGATAGATAGATGAGATCTAGAACTGTGACCTTATAAATATAAGCATCAGGATCTTTATTCATCTTACCCCCAGAATTCAAGGATCTCTGATGAAAATTCAAAATTGCTTAAACTAGGGCAGTGATTCCCAACCTTTTGGCCTCCAGGCGTTTTGGACTTCAACTCCCAGCCAGCTTATCAGCTGTTAGGAACTATGGGAGCTGAAGTTCAAAACACCTGGAGGCCCAAAAGTTGGGAACCACTGACTGAGGGAAATATAATCCTTCCCAAACACTGTTTTCTTTTCCATGTAGAATCCAAAACCAAGTGAAAAGAAACTGCATGGCTGAAAATGCAGAACTGCCAACCTGTTTTCTTCCTAGGCTTCAATGTCCTGCAACAGTTATAGTATTGACACAGCAGGGAAACATTTATCTGGCCATGGAGGCACAGCAATGGGAAAGATTCATCTTGTGAACATCCATATGTTGGGTAGCTGTCCGTTGCAGAAATGATAGCAAACTGTTACAGTAAGGCTATAAATGAGCCCAATAAAAGGTCTAAGGGAATAAAGTAATTAAGCCCATATGGTCTTTTTTAAAAGATGGCCACAGGGGAACCCAGCGAAGACGGAAATCCTATGGCTGGGTCGTCCGGGTGGTAGGGATATCAGGCTGCTTATCCTGGATGGCGAGGCACTACGCCCGTCATTGTCAGTAAAAAGCCTGGGGGTTCTTTTGGGCCCTCTGCTGTCTATGGAGGCTCAAATCTCCGGGGTCAGCAGAACAGCATTTTTCCATCTGCGACAGGCTAGGCGGCTGGCCCCCTATCTGTCCCAGAACAACTTGGCTACGGTGATCCAGGCTACGGTCATCTCGAGGCTTGATTACTGTAACGCTCTCTACATTGGCCTGCCTATGATAGTGATCCGGAGGCTCAAGCTAGTGCAAAACACTGCGGCCCGGCTGTTCGCAGGGGAACCTGTGAGCTGCCGTATCACTCCGGCTCTTCAGGGACTGCACTGGCTACCGATTGAGCACCGGATCACTTTCAAAGTGCTAATTCTTACTTTTAAGGCCTTGTATGGTCTGGGGCCAGTGTACTTAAAGGATCGTCTTCTCCCATAAAACCCCCGAATACCACTGCGTTCTGAAGATCAAAACCTCTTAGAAACTCCTGGCCTGAAGAGTTATCGCCTGACGGCAACCAGACGAAGAGCCTTTTCGATCATTGCCCCGTCACTGTGGAATGCCCTACCTCCAGAGACTTGGGCACTGCGAAATCTGGGAGCCTTTCGAAAGGCTTGCAAAACCTTTTTGTTTAGGCAAGCTTTTGTGTTTTAGAATAGATTTTAGTTTAATTCTGCTACCGGTTTGTATTGTGCTATATTGATCTGTTTCTGTGAACCGCCCCAAGCCTGTTGGGAGTGGCAGTGTAGAAACCGAATTAATAATAATAATAATAATAGCAAATACATTTACCAGCATTTGTTGCTTCTCTGGCACCCGCTGCTTGAGCATGTGTAGTATCATCCCTCTCTGGATTTAACCATTCAGAGCCTGAATTTCTCCCCTCCCTTTCTGTTGGAAAACAAAAGTAACAATTATTTTGATAGAGTTTATTCTTTTCCCTCTAAGATGCCAGATATTGTCCTTGCCAATTTGTCATTGGTAAAGTATGTGCCTGAAGTCCACCTGAAATTTGTTCTAAGGCAAAATCTCTATGAGGTGTAATAGCAACATGGCCTTGTTCTTCCTGATAGCTCGGAAGACATGTTGCTATTTACAGGCCATTCTTGATCAGTACTATTTCCAAGGACATAGTTTATTGTGATAGCCAACAGTTTTAAAATAAAACCAAATCTCTTTAAACTCCAAATAGCTTCCCCATAATAACCTACACAGCTACACAGGCTTTGCAACACAGATGCTTTTGGATTACAACTCACCACCCACTATTTCTGGGTAGAGCTGTTAATTTTTTGCTGCTCGAGAGACTAGAACTCAAACCAATGGATTCAGAATACTTCAAGAATATTGTTGTTGTTTCTTAACTGCCTCTCCTTGTGGCTTGAGGTGGGTTACAGAATAATTAAAACACATAAAGGTAAAGGGTAGGTAAAGGTTTTCTCCTGACATTAAGTCCAGTCGTGTCCGACTCTGGAGGTTGGTGCTAATCTCCATATGTAAGCTGAAGAGCCACCTTCAAGGTCATGTAGCCAGCATGACTGCATGGCGCACCGTTACCTTCCTGCTAGAGCAGTACCTATTGATCTACTCACATTTGCATGTTATTGAATTGCTAAGTTGGCAGAAGCTGGGGCTAACAGCAGGAACTCACTGGATTCGAACCTGTGACCTTTCGGTCAGCAAGTTCAACAGCTCAGCGCTTTAACCCACTGCACCACCAGGGGCTCCCGCTTTAACATAAACATTGTTAAAATATCACAAATACACATATTACAGTGTATTTCTATAAAAGATACACACTAAAATGTAAAATGGGCCGGGGAGATAGCACAGCGGTAACACAGCTGTGCTTGCAATCGGAAGGTTGCTAGTTCAAATCCCCGAGCTGGCTTGGACGACCAGCTATTTAAGTCCTGTTCACTGCCCACCCAAGCAGTTCAACAGCCCAGCTGTGAATAAGCAATAATTTGGGGACCACGGAAAGTGGGGAAGGATTTTTACACAGACTTTACAACGTCTGAAAAAGTTTGGCTGCCGAGAGAAGGGAGATGCGGAAGTGGTGGAAACAGAGGTTCCCGTCATGAGGATGGAACAACAGCACCCCCTTGTGACGTAAAGGCGCAATGACACAAGGACATAACAATGATGTCGTAATGGAGCATCCACATCCTGTGACGCACACCCTGCATGATGCAGCCAGGAAAGAAGAAATCCTTCTAAAAAACTGCACTGTACTGTCTATGTGTAAAATTGTATGATTTCCGACAGGGATTGTCTGTTGTATGTGTATTGTAATCCGCACTGAGTCCCCTTCGGGGTGAGAAGAGCGGAATAGAAATAAACAGTATTATTATTATTCCTATAAAATATGTATTAAAATACACAGAATGTAGATTAGACAAAGGACACATGGTTAAAATCCATGTTTAAAAACTGTCTAGGAATCATGTATATGTGTAGAAGAAGAAACACTCCTCCAGAAAACCCAAAAACAAAGGGTATTTGTTGAGCTCTTGTTTTATGAGATCCTGCAGACCTAGACCTGTTCAAGCATGTCCAGAAAAGATGATGGAAATGACTTTGTAATTCATTCCATAATTCCCTTCAGTGTTTAGGCAGTGTGTCAGATCTGGGAAATCTGAGCTTGGAAGAAGTTCAGGTTTCCAGCCTGCCATGAGGTAGCTGACCTTTGTCCCAGTTCTCTGGGGACCTTTGCTCTAGTTACCGAAGGACTATGCTGAGTCAGTCTGGGAGTGATGTAACTTCCAGGTGCCTTCAAGGGAAGTGAGGTAACTACCTCTGGACTTGGACATTGGACAATGGACTATTAGTGCTGACTCAGAGGCTAATGAGGTCACATCCCTTTGGACTATGGGATTTGCTGAATCACCCGGATATGGTGCAACCCTGCCTGGACATTGCATGGGCAAGGGGAGGGGGGCTCGGGTATAAAAGGTGTGTTTGGGTGGCGGGACGGTGCTTTAGCTTTACAAGTGTTGTACCTGCAATAAAATCGTGTTGGACCGTGCTTCTATCTACGCGTGATCCTTACCGAAGTTGGAGCGTCATTACACAGTGTTTAGGCAGAGTATGACAAGCCTGTTCTATATAAAAATGCATTACCTCCAATTTCTTCAGTCATCTAAGCTGTTTCCGCTGAGAGTGACGGGCCTTTACCTGTATGGAAACCAGATGGAGCCATGTTACTCATTCCCCTTAAGACCACAATTGGCCATCTGACTTTTTTGGATAGCACAGCTGTCTGTTTTCAATAGGACTGCTAATTCTGGTTCTTTAAGCATAGCTGGCAGAGATTCAACTTTGAGTACTGTCCATCTAACAGTTACAAGTAGTCAGAAAATCAGCAAGTTTGAAGCTAATAAAAGTAAGAGATAGTTAATTAGTTTAATAACTTTGTTTTTATACTTTGCCAACCATCTCCCCGAAGGGACCAGGACCAGAACATACAACAGAATTCACCAACAGTTAAAAACATAACATATAACAATCAAACCAAACTCAGCAATCAACAACCAGGAATACGAATATGGACATGATCAGACTAGAGTCTTTAACTGCCATGGCACAATGATATGGACCCTGAGATTTGTAGTTTGATGAGTATCGGCCTTCTTTGACAGAGGTCAAAGACCTTGGAAACTACAAGTCCAATGATTCCATAGCATTAAGCCATATGGTATCAATATGGTATCAAATTTATTTATTTATTATTTATTTTAAACTTTTATATACAGATCTTCTCTACCTCCGCAGAGGGACTCAGGCCGGTTAACAGCAAGAATTCAATGCCAAATTACAATTTAAAACATAAGAACAATAAAAGATTAAAATACAAGTAAAATAGATACAAACTGCACTACGTGCACCCCCAGAGATGTCTAAATCTTTTTTTAAAATGCAAACTAACTATAGCTAGATGCAGGGGGTATTTTTGGCAGCTGTTCCATGCTTCAGCTTCTTTCTGTGGGACTCAGTCAGATGGAATTTCCATTCATTCGTTGCCTACACTTGAATATCTGGTGTTATGAAAAAAGGCCTTTTGAGGGTGGACTTTAAAGTTTGACAACACGCTGCCTTTTGTTGCAGCACAAAATGGCACCACTTATATAAAATGGCAAAAACAAAGTTTGCTCTTTGTTTTTGTTTTTTTTGTTTTTTTTAAAACATGTTTAAGCCATGGATGGTGAAATTCATGAATGCAGAATGTGTGGATGTGGAGGAACCACTTTAGTAACAGAAATGAGCATATTATTATGCACATAGCAAACAAGATCACTATGCTGGCTTTTGTATTTGATCACACACCAGACACTTCCCAAGTATCTAGTACTGCGTGATGTATTGGCAAATAATAATAATATAATAATAATAATTTTATTTTTATACCCTGCCTCCATCTCCCCGAAGGGACTCGGGTGGCTTACAGAGGGAAATGCCCAAGGATTACAAATAAAACAGACACAGTAAAAACAAATAACAACAAATAATAAAAACATTAAAATCAATGAACACCATAAAAACAATTCCCTGGATGGCCAATTTGAAACTGGGTTCATGCTCAGAGTAAGTGCAATGGAAAGTTAAATAGTCAGAGGGCTGGGTTGCCAGGGTAATACCCTTGGCCATCAAAGTGTCATAAGTACAGGAAAGGGGCCAACTAAAGTGACGGAGCTTAGATAAGGCTGAGATAATTCTCAAGAGAACTGCCTAGTCCAGTGGTTCTCAACCTTCCTAATGCGGTGACCCCTTAATACAGTTCCTCATGTTGTGGCGACCCCCAACCATAAAATTATTTTCATTGCCACTTCATAACTAAATTTTGCCACTGTTATGAATAGTAATGTAAATATCTGATATGCCAGATGTATTTTCACTCACTGGACCAAATTTGGCACAAATACCCGATGTGCCCACATTTGATGGGGGGGGGGGGGTTGATTATGTTCTTTGGGAGTTGTAGTTGCTGGGATTTATAGCTCACCTACAATCAAAGAGCATTCTGAACTTCACCAATGATGGAATTGAATCAAATTTGGCACACAGAACTCCCATGACCAATAGAAAATGCTGGAAGAGTTTGGCGGGCATTCACCTTGAGTTTTGGAGTTGTACAGTAGTTCTCCTAAATCCTGAGAGCACTGTGAACTCAAACAATGATGGTTTTTGACCGGACCTGTCCAACAGGCGGCCTGCGGGCCGCACGCGGCCCGCCAGCCCCTTGGATGAGGCCCGCCTACCCTCCTGCAAGAAATCAGCTGTTTTTTTGGGGTTTTTTTCGATCTCCGGGGGGGTGGGGGTGACGCGAGGAGGGGCGGGGTCGACGCAAGTGAGGAGGCGGGAAGCCACTTCAGACGCCCTAGGGGTGGGACTTCCCCCCGCCTGTTCGTCGCTCGCGCGGGGCTGCTCGCGGGCATGCACGGCAGGGCGGGAGCGGCGAGGCGCCCTCCGCCATGTCCCTGGCTGTTTCAGCGGCTGCCCCGGGAGCTTACCTTCCTTTCTCTTCCTTCGGAGAAGGAGGGTAAGCTCCCGGGCGTGGCCGCTGCAACAGCCAGGGACATGGCGGAGGGCGGCTCGCCGCTCCCGCCCTGCCAAGATGCCCGTGTCCTGCGCGGCCAGCCCCTTTTCAGTGAGGCTGGGTGATGTCAGGCGTGGCGCCGGCAGCGAGGAGGAAGAGGTGGAGGCAGAGGCCCCGGCTTCCCTCCACCTCTTCCTCCTCACCGCCGGCGCCCTGCCTGACGTCACCCAGCCCGGCCGGTTCCTGGCTGTTGCAGCGGCCACGCCCGGGAGCTTACCCTCCTTCTCCGAAGGAAGAGAAAGGAAGGTAAGCTCCCGGGCGGCCGCTGCAACAGCCAGGGCATGGCGGAGGGCGCCGCCGCTCCCACCCTGCGCGCATGCCCGCGAGTGGCCCCACTCCCGTGAGCGGCCCCGCCCCACGAGCAGCCCCCGCCCCACGAGCGGCCCCTCCACGAGCGACCCCCCGCTGCAGCCCGCCAGGTGATCAGTGATCGGAATTCAGGCCCTTGGGCCAGTAGAAGTTGGACAGCCCTGATTTATATCAAACTTGGCAATATGCCCAAATATGAACACTGGTACAGTTTGGAAAAAGAGACTTGATATTTGGGAGTTGTAGTTGCTGGGATTTATAGTTCACCTACAATCAAAGAGCATTCTGAACCCCACCAATGATAAAATTGGGCCAAATTTTTCACACAGAACCCCCATGAACAACAGAAAATACTGTCTTTTCTGATGGTCATTGGCAACCCCTCTGACATCCCCTCACAACCCCCCCAGGGGTCCTGACCCCCAGGTTGAGAAACACTGGCCTAGACAAAGGCACAACAGAACAACCACGTTTTTAATTTAATGCATGCAGATCCGAGTAGAGTGGCTTTTTGCAGCTGACAGATCTTTAGGCACTGCATTCAGTGTGTCTATCACTACTGGGGTCACCTTTACTAGCTTGTGCCAGATTTTTTGCAGTTCTATCTTTAAATCCTCAAATCATGTAAGCTTTTCCAATTATTAATAATTATTATTACTATTATTATTTATACCCTACCTTTTCTCTCCACAAGTAGACTCAAAGCTGTTGACCTCTCTGTTGGTAATCTGCTCAACTTGACCTTTATTATCATGAATGAGTATAAGAAACAACAGCCACAACACTTTTAAAGGTTCTTGAGGTTTCTCTAATTCAGTCTTGCATGTGTTAAAGAATGCTATCAGTCCTTGCAGTGAACTTCTCTCCTATCTAACTCCAACACAAACTGAGCTATGTGTCTGGTGGGCAGATAATGTAATTACTTAGTCATCTGTACAGTCTTATGACTCTGTGACGATACAAAATATCAGTCATAAGAACCGTTTTCATATTATCAGTCTGGGTAAAATAAAAATAGAGGAGAATGGAGAAGTATAGTAGCAACTCATTTCAACTTAAACTTTATATGGTTGTGCAAGAAGATTTTATCTATCTATGTTTATAATAAAAGTCAGTGTTTGCGGCGGGAGGTGCAGAAGAATATGTGGCAGCGTTTTGATTGGTTGCCACTGTGGGATTATTTGCATAAAGGACTCTGATTGGCCAGCCTCAGAACTCCAACATTCTAAGGCACCAGACAGAGGGGATTGGTTGCCATTCAGGGAGTATTTGCATAAAGGGCTCTGATTGCCCAGCATCCAAGAATCCAAGACTCTACATTCAAACAACATGATTGGTTGCCACTAAGGGAGAATTTGCAAAACCAGCTCTGATTGGCCAGCATTCCTACATCCCAAATCTCAAAGGTGCCAGAGAGAGTACTTCACAAAAAGGCTTCCTTTAGCTGATTTTACAAACTAGGCCTCAGCATCAATTGACAGTAAGGCTTCCTCAACTTGATTCTCCTGGCTAGGCCTTAGCCTGAATTCACAGTAAGACTTACTTAACTTGATTTTCCTGACTAGGCCTCAGTTAATGGGATATTGTGTATGGCCTGAATTAACAGTAACCAACCTTGGCACACAGAGCCCCTATGACCCATGCTACTTTCTACTGCAGTTTGGAGGAGGGAGGACCATGGGACTTGAAGTACGTCCACGGATTATGGGATTTGAAGTACATTCAAACCCTTCATTCCCCACAGACCACTGCAGCCCTGAACAAAAACCCATAAAGACTACACTTGGCAGACAGTGCCCCCATTACCCAATCAACATCCTACTGCAGTTTAGAGGAGGGTGGACCATGGATGATGGGATTTCAAGTACCTCCATTCATTTCCCGAGCCCACTGCGAGCCTCATCCAGTGCATGATCATGACCACACTTGGCACACAAAGCCCCCATGACCCACTTAACATCCTGGTGCAGTTCAGTGGGTGGGCCACGGATGATGGGACTTGAAGTACCTCCACTCACTTCACAAGACCGTTACCAACCTCATCTAAAGACTGCTCAAGACCAAACTTTGGACACAGAGCCCCCATGACTCATTCTACATCCTGGTGCAGTATCAAGGAGGATGGATCACAGATGATGGGACTTGAAGTACCTCCACTCACTTCCCGAGACCACTGCGACCCTCATCTAATGACTGCTCGAGACTAAACTTGGCACAAAGTGCCCCCATCACCCACTCTACGGCCTGGTGCTGTTTGGAGGAGGGCACGCCATGGATGATGGGACTTGAAGTACCTCCACTCACTTCCCAAAACCGCTGCAACCCTCATCCAATGACTGATCAAGACCAAACTTGGCACCCAATGCCTTTCTCAAATCACCCGGGCACCGCCGGGTCCCCTAGCTAGTGAATGTATAAAGTAAACACACATAGCTGCAGGACAGGAATCTTTACCAAAAGCAAGGAATTGTAAAAGGGATTTGTATATATTTTGCATGCATGTAAAAGAGCTCGAGAATGGTATCGTAGTTTCAGTGTTGGACTTAGGACTTTCAGCGTCAGAGGAAGGTAAGGCAAAACTCCTTTTGAATAATTCTTGTCAAGATAACCCAATGTCTGATTCCTCTCGGGTTCACCAATAAGTCTGAAATGAGTCAAATTCTCTTCACCTAAGACCAAGGTCATCACCAGGCTCCTCTGAACAAATCTTGTTTAGGACACGTTGTGACCGGGAATCTTAGAGTCACCTTAAGTTTGAAGTGACAAAGGCACATAACAACATCAACAAAAACTCTGTTTCCAAAACTGAACACCAAAGCAGGAATGATCCCGATCCAGTGTTGATATCCAAAGCATATAAAGCTGGTTAAAGTTACATGCAATAAACATTAAAAAGGGAGAACATCCTCACTAGAAATTGATGCCGGAACGGACAGAAATCCAGCAGCAGATGGTTCCACAGATCCCTTTCTACCACATGGGCCAGGTTGCATAAGAACAAAGACCAGAAAATAGCCTTTTCCTCTCCTTTTTCTCTCTGCTTCTGTTCCATTCTCTCCTGACACATGGTAGCCACTGCTAAGCACCCGTTTCCTGTAGCAACATCACTTTTCCCCTGGGGGCACACTCCTCCACCCTTGCTCAAAACAAAGGAAGCAAAGGTGGGGGAGCTGCTTGGAAGAGGATTTCCCAGTTACCAGTTTGGGAGTGCTAGTTTCAAAGCACCATGGACCCAATCTCTCTGTTTTTCCATTGCCTTTCATCCATTTCTGACTCTCCCTGGCTGGTTTTCAGCTATAAGCCATGCTCCATCTTTGGGATACAGAACCCTGGAGGACCCCTTTCATCAGCGGACCGGCTATGTGTTTTCCCTAGGGGTTTTGCCACGTTTGGGGGCCAAAAAGGAACAAAGGATCCTTCTGGCTTGAGGGGAGCAGTACCTCTCTGGATCAAATATGGACTCTTTCTCATTTCATGGACTTTCCAGCCTTTCCCTGCAATGCTAGCCCTGTGCCAGAAGGGCAGCTATGGACTCTTACATGGACTTTCTAGTTTACTAAGGACCCTCTCCAGCAAGTCAGAACACTGAACTACAAAGCCCTTCCTTCACTGATCCTACTGTTTCTTTGGACACATGATACCTCAGAGAAGATGCATCAGTTGTTTCTCTGCTTCGTGTGTAATCTTATTCTCTGTATGGGCTGAATGGGAACCAATGCATGATTGCTGGGGGGGGGGGGGGTTGCCCTGTTATCCCAATGTCTTGTGTAAATTCTCCCATTGATGTATTGCCCCTTACTGTTGCTCTTTGTTCAGAAAAGCTTCCTCGAACCCCACACTGGGTCAGGAAGGCTGCGGTGCTAACTAGCATGTCAGCCATACCCTGCGATTGCAAGACCATAGTTAGACAGATGCCAGGTTCCTTCGCAGGGCCTATCATCCTTGTAACCCAGGGGTGCCCACACTTTTTCATCATGCGAGCTACTATATGAACAATCAAGTTGAAAAGATCACCTGTTGTGCATGTGAGCGTGTGCACGCATGCGCGCATGCACGCTCCTACTGCAACCTTCCATCCGCGCTGGGTTTCTTTCTTGCCTGCCCACGAACTCGCCGCTGCGCGCACCCGGGAAGGGGATCTTCCCTGCCTGCGCGCGCTCTCTCTCTTAATGTCTTCATTGTCTTCCTCCTTCGTGCTTTCGCGAAGCAGGAAGTCCCCATCCCGTCCTGCTTCTTGCG
Organism: Anolis apletophallus; assembly: GCA_030556195.1. Classification (NCBI taxonomy): domain Eukaryota; kingdom Metazoa; phylum Chordata; class Lepidosauria; order Squamata; family Anolidae; genus Anolis; species Anolis apletophallus. The sequence continues at coordinate 186,606,725 of JARBWK010000001.1, read as the reverse complement.
TGCACAGCAGGCCCCTCCCACGCACGCAGCAGGAGGGTATTTAGAGGCGCACCCGCTAGCGCTCCGGCCAGATATGGCTTCAGCGGCGGCTCGGCAGGCGCAGGGCTGGGAAGAGGGGCCACCTGGCTGCTGCCTGGGCCGGGAAACTCAACCGAGAGAGGGACCCACGTGAGGCTGGAGCCTCCCCACGGCAGCCTCCCCCCTCCCTCGAGGCTTCCTTACCTGGGCAGGAGAAGGAAGAGTGGAAGAGGTGCTTCCCCAAAGTGACAGATGCAGTGGGGGCGTCCTTCCTTCCTTCCTTCCTTCCTTCCAAGGGTGTCACTCAGAAAGGACGCCCAAGTGGACGGCTGGCAGGAAGGAGAACCCCTCCCACTGGTGGCAGTCCATGCCCTTGGGGGGGGGGGAGAGGGTGGCTCTTCCTAGCTGGCTCTGAAGAGCCATCCCCCCTCTCCCCCGTGGGCCCTCGCCGCCTTTCTCCTTCGAGGGCGAGGGAGGGCGAGGCGGAGAAAGGCGGCGAGGGCACAAGCAGCAGCAGCAAGTGGAGTCTCCATCCCCGCAGCCCCTCCTCCTCGGGTTCAGCCCCAGGAACACGGCGAGCCCTCCCTCCTCGCCCCCCAACCAAGGAAAGAAAGCAGCCCCACACAGCTCGCTCGCCCAGGTCTCGGCTTGGGAGTCCCGAGGGCAGCAGCAGGGTTTGTGGCGGGGCTTGCTTGGCTTTGCCCCACTTTGCCCGGCCTCCTTTGCCTCTTTCTCTCTCCCTCTCACCTTCCAGCGCCCGCCTGCCTGCCTGCCAAAAGGATCCGAAAAAGTTCTCCGGATTTCTTTCTTCTCTCCTTGGCTCTCTCTCTCACACACACACATTCCCTCCATCCCTCCCACAGCCTCGCATCCTATCCGTGCGCATGCCTTCATCTTGCCCCCCCCCCCCCAGCAGCAACCAATGGGCGGTCATGTCACCACACCGTGCGTGGCAAGACGAGCGCCAGGGCCTGCCCACTAAAGCCTCATTTTGGCAAAAGAAGCCCCGCAAAGGCGGCGGCAGGAGCGCACGTGCGCGCGCACGGCAGGAGCGCGCCATCCGGCTGGTGAGGCCCAAAGATCACATGGAAGAGGGCCGAAGATCACCTAGGTGCTCTCGATCACCGTAATGAGCACCCCTGCTGTAACCTATACTGGATCTGTCTGCATATGCCCCATTGATCTCTGAGGCTTTGTCTGTCAACGGAGTCATATGCCTGGACACACACATAACCATCTCTCCACAACAAGGTTGCCGCCATGGATTTCGGACCTCCATGTGCGACTCCAATAGAACCAGTTCAAACCGGCTATTCTAACAAAGAAGCCATGCTTCTGTTTGACCGATACCCGCCACACAAAGGGAGGTATCGGCCTGGGACAAAAGGAACCGTTTGTTTTCAAAAAAGGACAATAGCCGGATAGACTTGAGCACCGAGTGTAGCTCGTCTGCCCTTAGGTCATTTTTTAACCTCACAGGAATTGCACCACACCAGCCTGTTTCCTTTGTTTTGGCCATTTCGTCCCGCCTCCGGCCCTCATTGGCTGATTCGTAAGGGAGTGCTAGCTTGCGATTGGTCAGAGTGCCGGCTGGTTTTCTGACACTCAGCTGTAGCCAAGGTTCTATCCAATTAACTGAAGGCTCACGTAGCTACTGGGGCGCAAAATTTAAATGTGAATGGATTTTTTTGCTATAAATATGCCTGTAACTTTGCAAATAAACATGTTAGCCTTGCGAAACTCAGGACTGTGGCTTTCATCCTTCCCAGCTGGACAGAATCTCTCTCTCAGTGGGGCATGCTTCCAGGATTTGGTGAGACTATTGATTTGGGATATTTTGGGGTTTCTAGCGTTTTAAGGGATCTACCAAATCTTATTTAGGAATCCCCGTTTTTAAGGGTTTTTGGTGTCCTTGACCCCATCTGGGCAAGGCCCTTTCTATTGTTCGGTATCAAAATCACTGCAAAATAGCTAGAATATAAACTCATATAATTTAATGCAGTGTTTTCTAGTGTTCTTCAGAATCTTCACCATAAAAACAAAAGTAACTACTAATTCAACACATCTCTACATAAATGAGGGGGAGCTTTGTGGCCCTGAGAACAGCACGGAAACAGTTGGGTTTTCAAGATACGTTGATTGTAGTTGATAATAAACAGGTTCTCCCTGAGTGCATCTACACCACTGGTTCCCAAACTTTTTTGGCCTACCGCCCCCTTTCCAGAAAATTTTTTACTCACGGCCCCCCTAGAAATTATTTTTTTAAATTTTAATAGCAATTAAACAGAAAGATATATGTATTAATGCAGTGGTTCTCAACCTTTCTAATGTCGTAATCCCTAAAGAAAGTTCCTCATGTTGTGGTGACCCGCAACCATATTTTCTTTGCTACTTCATAAATAATTTTGCTACTCTTATACAGGATGCATATCTAATATGCAGGATGTATTTTCACTGTTGCAAACTGAACATAATTAAAGCATAGTGATTAATAACAAAACAATATGTTTGGGGGAGTATGGACAACGGATGATGGGATTTGCAGTACCTTCGACCAATTCAGCTCAGACTGCCACAGCCGAGACAGATCTGGACCAAACTTGACACACAGAACCCCCATGACCAACAGAAAATATGGGAGGAGGTTGGGAGGAATTGACAGTGTTTTATGGGAGATGTAGTTCACCTACATTTGGAGAGCACTCTGAACCCAAACAACTATGGATCTGGACCAAATTTGACACAAATACTCAATATGCCCAAATTTGAACACTGGTGGAGTTTTGAGAAAATAGCCCTTCTCATTTGGGGGTTGCAGTTACTGGAATTGAGCCAAACTTGACACATAAACTCCCATGACCAACAGAAATATTGGAGAAGGTTGGGAGGAATTGACAGTGATTTATGGGAGATGTAGTTCACCTACTTCAGGCCACCTACTTCACGTCACCGCCCCCTTACAGGGGCTCACCGCCCCCCAAATTCTCCTGAGCCTCCCAGCACCCCCTTGGATCATCTCACCGCCCACCAGGGGGTGGTACCATCCACTTTAGGAACCACTGATCTCCACTGTAGAATTAATCCAATTTGATAACACTTTAATTATCATGGCTCAATGCTACGGTATCCTGGGATTTATAATTTGGCAAGGCATCAGCACTCTTTGACAGCCTTAAACACCCTATAGAACTACAGTTCCCTTGATTCCACAGCATTGAGCCATAGCAGATAAAGTAACGCCAAACTGCAGTTTCACACTTGAGATTTAGCTGTCAAGTATTTGCAGAGAATTGCTCGCAATCACTCATGATCTACTGTGCAAATGCACATGCTTTCTCCCCAAATGACTTCCTGCTTGTCCTATGAGCACTTCAATTTTGCCTTGCAAATTAATTTCTTTTTTATCTCTATCTCCTATACATATACATACAGATAGATATATAATATTGTATAATAAAAGTGAAAATATGTTTGTATCTATGTTTGTATATATTTTCCAAGACAGCTGCCACTTCCAGAGAGCCTGTGAACCCCATTGACAATGAATCTATTCTAGACCAAACTTGGAACACATACCCAACATGACCAACTTTTGGAGGTTTGGGGGGAATTGAACTTGGATGCTGGGAATTATAGTTAACGTACATCTTTATGTGTTTTCTGATCAGATAATTCATTAAAAAACAAGCAACGACTATTTCTTATAAATGCTATTAAACAAAACACTACGTAAAATCAGTTTGAAAGCATTCAAAACATACCAGGGAGGTTAAAAAGAAAGCAATTGCCCGGCAAGATTGTTAGGCAACGACTGTGTTTATTTTACCGGGAAAGTAGAGCTGAGGACCACTCAGCCTCCTGTGTTCAGAAGAAGCATCAGCCAAAGACTGGGAAAATATTGTGGAGCGGCATGAGACGGAGACTGTGCTGGTCGCCATCACGGACCAGCTTCGTTGCCAACTGGATCAAGGAGGATCAGCGCTGCTCGTGTTATTGGACCTCACGGCAGCTTTTGATACAGTAGACCACACATTGTTAACCCACCGCCTAGCCATGATGGGAGTGAGGGGGACTGCCCTTAAATGGGTGTCCTCTTTTCTCCTTGACCGGGGCCAGCGAGTGGAGAGGGGAGGTATGGTTTCCGAGAGGCTCCCCTTAAGTTGCGGGGTGCCTCAGGGAGCCATTCTCTCTCCTTTATTGTTTAACATCTACATGCGACCACTTGCCAAGTTGGTGCTGAGTTTTGGTCTGGAGTGTCATCAGTACGCTGATGACACCCAGCTTGTGCTGAGGATGGACGGCCGACCAGACTCTGTACCCGATTGTTTCCAACAATGCCTCGAAGCTGTGACTGGTTGGCTACGAGCCAGTCGGTAGAGAGTGAACCCATCGAAGACGGAGATCCTTTAGCTGGGTCACCCGGGGGGATGTGAGCTCCGACTGCCTTTTCTGGATGGCGAGGCACTACGCCCGTCGTCTTTAGTAAAGAGTCTGGGAGTCCAGTTAGACCCACTGCTGATGATGGAGGCTCAGGTCTCCACTGTCAGCAGGTCCACCTTCTACCATTTGCGGCAAGCTAGGCAGTTGGCGCCCTATCTCTCCGGAAATGACCTAGCCACGGTAATCCAGGCAATGGTCATCTCGAGGCTAGACTACTGTAATACCTTTTACATTGGTCTTCCTTTGTCGGTCATCCGGAAGCTCAAACTGGTGCAAAACGCTGCAGTGAGGCTCCTGGCCGGAGTGCCGGTCAGGGCCCATATTACTCCAACATTGCAGCGACTGCACTGGTTGCCAATTGAGCACCGGATCATCTTCAAAGTGTTGGTTCTGACCTTCAAGGCCTTGTATGGTCTGAGGCCGGTATACCTGAGGGACCGTCTACTCCCATATGTTCCTCAGAGATCTCTTCGATCTGAAGACCTCAATCTCTTGCAGATTCCCTCTCTGCAAACTATCCATCTGTCGACAACCAGGCAGAGAGCTTTCTCTGTGGCAGCGCCATGTCTGTGGAATAATCTACCACCAGAGGTGCGAGCAATTAGTGAACTGCCGGCCTTCCGGAAAGCTTGTAAAACAGTATTGTTCCGGCAGGTGTTTAATCTTTAGCCTCTTGGTTATAGCAGCAGTCTGTTTAAATTGTCTTATATTTTACTGTTTTCATGTCTTCTTGTTAGTAGTTCGATATGCTGTAAACCAGGGGTGCCCACACTTTTTCAGCCTGCGAGCTACTTAAAAAAAAACAAAGTCTAAAGATCACCTGTTGTCGCCGGCGTGCGCACGCTCCCAGCGCCGCCTTCCTCCGCTCGCACGGCTTTGGAGACCGCTTCGAGCGTTGGCGCATGCGCGCTGGGCGGAAGCGGATGGAGGCAGAGCGTGGAGCTCTTGAGGTGCGGGCTGGGAAGGGCAGGGCGGTGACAGAGGAGAAGGAGGCCGAAGCAGCCCGAGGGGGAAGAACCAGTGCCGAAGCAGCCCGAGGGGGAAAAGAGCCAGGCCCGGCTCAGCCTCAGAGGGCTCAGCCTCCTGAGGGGTGATGCAATAGACAGCCGGCGAAGAAGGAAGAAGCTACGCTGGCGGAAGAAGGCTGCGGCGGGAGAGCGCGCGGGGCTTCCGACCTCTCTCACCGCAGCTTCCGGACGAGAAGCAGGGTGGATACCCCGCGCGCTCTCCCGCCGCAGCCTTCTTCCGCCAGCACGGCTTCTTCCTTCTTCGCCGGCTGTCAATCGCATCACCCCTCAGGAGGCTGAGCCCTCCGAGGCCGAGCCAGGCCTGGCTCTTTTCCCCCTCGGGCTGCTTCGGCCTCCTCCTCCTCTGTCGCCGCCCTGCCCTTCCCAGCCCACACCTCAAGAGCTCCATGCTCTGCCTCCATCCGCTTCCGCCCAGCGTGCATGCACCAACGCTCGAAGCGGTCTCCAAAGCCAAGCGAGCAGAGGAAGGCGGCGCTGGGAGCGTGCGCACGCAGGAGCGCGCACGCGGCAGCGGTGACATGTACATTGACCTGGTCAGGGCCTTTAGATCACCCGGATGAGGCCCAAAGATCACCCTGGTGATCGCGATCACCGTTCTGAGCACCCCTGCTGTAAACGATTCTGAGCCAACTTGGAAAGGAAGGTATACAAATCGAAATAATAAATAAATTAATAAAATAAATTAATGGATATTGTTAAATGGATGGAAAAGATATTCCACCTAAACCTAGGAAGAACTTCCTAATGGGAAGGGGTGTTCAGCAGTGTTGCTTGGGAATATTGTAGACACTCCTTCTAGGGAGGTTTTTAAGCAGAGGCTGAAAGGCTGTCTGTTGGGAGTGCTTTGATTGTATGTTCTTGCAAGGCAGAATGGTGTTGGACTGGGGTGGCCCTGGTGGTCTCTTCCAGCTTTATCATCCTATGATTCTATAGATTTGACTGAAATAGATACACTGAAAAATATTAAGAGAAAAAAAATCTCATGTAAAAATTTGGCAACCTGTTACAGACTATGCCACAAAGGGAAAAGGAGACATAGTATCAAGAGACAATGGGTTGTTGTAAGTTTTTCAGGCTGTGTGGCCATGTTCCAGAAGCATTCTCTCCTGATGTTTCGCCTGCATCTATGGCAGGCATCCTCAGAGGTTGTGAGCTCAACAACCCAGTGATTCTGGCCATGAAAGCCTTTGACAGTAATATTTATTTCCCACATTTCTAACCTGCCCTTCTCAACCCCTGGGGGCGGGGGGACTCATCAATTTGTCTTACATTGGCAACAATTCGATGCCAGGTGAACATATCAATATTTTCCTTATTTTTAACATAAAGTACAAACGGTTTCCATGTCTCGTTAAATTTTGTTATATTTCCACTTCTTAACAAATTTGTCAGTTTATCAATTTCTGCAATTTGTAAAATCTTATAAATCCACTCTTCTTCCCCTGGTGTTTCCTTTTTCTTCCAATATCTGGCCAGTGTGATTCTTGCCACTGTTATGACAAAAGTTAGCAGCTTTTCCAATTCTTTACCGATTTTTTTGGACTCTGTAATATATAAAAGATTCAATTCCAGTTTTAAATCAATTTTAGTTTGTATGATTTCTTGTGTAGTTTTGTGCACCGTTTTCCAAAATCATTTTACAGTATCACAAGACCACTATTAGTGGAAGAAGGTCCCTTTATCTCTCTGGCATTTTCAGCACCTTGCGTCCCCATTTTTATATATCTTGGCCAACTGAATGGGGGTAAAATACCACCTGTACATTACTTTTAACTGATTTTCTTTTAATGAGTAGGCGCATGTATGTTTTAATTTCTGCCTCCACATTCGCTCCCAATTCTCCACTTGGATATTGTATCCTATGTTATCCTTCCACTTTACCATATATTCCTTTATTGGCCTTTTTAATGTTAAAAATAAGGAAAATGTTGACTTAAAAGGATTTTGGATTTGAACATTAGAACAAGTAATAATTGCTCTTCAGTTTACTTATAGAAACTTGTAGTACTGCGTGAAGTCAATTCTGTTTTGTTATGTCATTTTTAACGTGTCTTTTGACCCCAGAGTGTCAATCCCAATGTAACCCCACCCCGACCCTACCACTACCCCAAGGATGTATTTGTATGTAGATGTGTTGTATGTCTTTTTTAAGCAATAAAAACTCTTTTATTAAAAAAAGATAATACAAATATAAACAAATACAACAGGTTAAAACAGTTAATAGAATATTAAGTTAAAAACACATTAAACACATTGTCATCAATCCATTTAGCCAATTTATTAATTATTTATTTAAAACTTTTATATCCCGATCTTCTCACCTCCGTAAAGGGACTCAGACGGGCTCACAGCAAGAATTAAATGCAAATAATGCAGACTAAAACATCATATAACAATACAAGGCACCTTTTGGGGAGTCCATTGGAGGGAGGGGAGATTGTGAAAGGGGAGGGGGCTTCAGGGTCAGGAGAGGGGCCCTGTGGCTGCACCCCACTCCACCAGGGAGCAAGGCAAGGGCCTCCCTAAGGCTATCTGAGCGGCCCTGGCCATTCAAGGGACACAGAGGCCAGCCAATGTGGAAGTGTCCAGAAGTGTTCCAACGCTGCAGTCCTGTGGGAGCGGGCTGTCCAGCAAGAGCAGCATCCATCATGGGGCCTGTAGGCTTCAGCCCCCTCTTAGCAAAAGGTCAAGGTCTTGCCCCCTACCTGGCCCTATGCACCCCCACAGCCTGAAAGAGGGGCTGAATTGGAGAATGGATGGAACCCCCGCCCCAGGGAGTGACCCAGGCCTGCAGAGGGAGGAGGGAGGAAGGGAGGGGCAGCAGTCCAGAGCCCCTCCCTCCCTAAATTAGCCTCCCCACAAAGTGGTACCTAAATTTCCTACTTGACAGATCCCTGATCCCCCCCCCCCCTCTTGCAAGCAGCCATCTTGGATGAACTGGCAGCAGCTGGGCAGGAAAGGCCTTGTGCGCCATCACAGCTGACCGATTCCAGCATCGAAAGTGCTGTCATGCTTGCTGTCCAAAGGCCTGGTCCCAGAACCATGATTTAACCTTCTTTCTGAAAGAAAGGAGGGAAGACTCTGACCTGATCTCGCTGGGGAGCGAGTTCCACAGGCATGGGGGCACCGCCGAGAAGGCCCTGTCGCTCGTCATTGCCAAGAGCACTTGCAAGGCTGGCGGGACCGAGAGCAGGGTCTCCCTGGACGATCTTAAACTGTGAGTCCGGACGTAGAGGGAGATACATTTGTAATACATAAAGAGATAATGCTAATCAACAGCCTCTTCACACTAGAGGAAAAAAATCCACTTAAAATCCAGTTTCTGACTCCTGCAGAATTCTGGGGTTTTATTATTTTATTTACTTATTTACAGTATTTATATTCCACCCTTCTCACCCCGCAGGCGACTCAAGCGGATTACAATGAATACATGGCAAACATTCAATGCCATAGACATACAACATATAGACAGACACTCAGAGGCTATTTAACATTCCAGCTTCTGTCGCTTCCTCTTTCTTTGCATACTTCCTGGATATTTTTATGGCCTCATAAATCAGTTAATTAATTAATTTATTTATTATTCACTTTTATATACTGCTCCTCTCTTCAGGCTCGGGGCGGTTTACATAAAAACAATAAAATACAGATAAAAACAGTTTGGATATATAAAAACACAAGGGGATGGACAGGATTATCAGGAGGCGCCTAGATTGAAAGCCTGCCTAAAAAGGAACGTCTTGCAGGCCCCACAAAGTGGTACCTAAATTAGCCTCCCCACAAAGTGGTACCTAAATTTCCTACTTGACAGATGCAACCGTCTTTCGGGCGGCAAAGGTCGACAACAAGCTACACAATTATGGTCGGGAGCTCACTCCGACACGGGATGGCTTCGAACTCGACCTTTCGGTCAGTAGTGATCTTAATGCAACTGACTCCCAGCCGGCTGCGCCATAGTCCCGGAGCCTTTAACAGCCTCACTAAACTACAAACCCCAGAATTCTGCAGGAGGCAGAAACCAGATTTAAAGTGGATTTTTTCTCTAGTGTGATGAACTGTAAGGTGACCAATTGCAACATTCACACTTGCCTCAAACAGACAAGAGTTCTTTCTTCCGCCCTGGGCAGTCCACAGACAGAGGCGGATCTTACTGGAGGAAAATTAAACGGCCGCCTCAGGGCGCCGCGTGGCCAAAGGGCGCATCCAGGGCCGGGCGCCATGCCCCCAGGGCTGCCGGCAGGGTGGGAGGAAGGCTTGCGCAGGACGAGAGAGGAGGAGGCAGAGGCTTTTGCCTTTCCCTTCTTCCTGCCTCGCCCTGCACCCTGCATGCGTCTCATCCCTCACCCTGCGCACCCTTTCCGCCCTCGTCGAGGATGCCTTGCACAGGGCGAGAGAGAAGGGGGCAGAGGCGCCCACCTTTCCCGTCTCTCTTGCCCCCCTGCGCGTTTCCTCCCTCTGTTGCTGCTGCTGACGCCGGTGTGCAAGGGAGGAGGCCACATGGGCGCCCTTACCTGGGGACCGAGACCAGGACTGAGCGGCCAGACGAGCCTGCCAGCCAGAGGGCACCTAGCCCAACCCCCGGGCCCTTGCTCCCGAAATTAGCCTATACCTGATACACACATATATACATACACACAAAAAGAGTATAGGAAGAGGGGAGGGAAAAGGGTGAGAAGGGAGGAAGGGGAAGGTAAGAAGGGGAAAGAGAATAGGAAGGGGGCAAGGAAAAGGGTGAGGAGGAAGGATGGATGGGGAATGTACAGACCCACACAAAGAATAGGAAGAGGGAAAAGGGTGAGGGCCCTTCCACACAGCCCTATATCCCACAATATCTGCTTTGAATATCTGAGTCCACGCTCAGATAATGTGGGATTTTCTGCCTTGATATTCTGGGGTATAGGGCTGAGAAGGAAGGAAGGGGAATAGATATAGACACACACACACACACACACACACACACACTCAAAGAGAATAGGAATAGAGCAGGGAAAATGGTGGGAAGGAAGGAAGGAATACACACACACACACACACACACAGTATATGGGGCATGGGCCAACTTCAGCTCTCCATGTGTTTTGAACTTCAACTCCCACAATTCCAAACAGCCAGTAGGAAGTCCAAAATACCTGGAGGGCCCAAATTTATCTATGCACCCCATCCACACACCCACACACACACACCCACACCCACACACACACACACACACACACACACACACAAAATAAAGCGGAATGTTTGTATGTATGTTTGTATGTGTCCGGAGGGATATGTGGCAGCTTTCTGATTGGCTGCCACTTTCACAGGCCACAGCGACCACTGTGGGTGATGGACCTGCACCAAACTTGGTACACATAACCCCCCTGACCCCCTTTACGTCCTGGTGCGGTTTGGGGGACATGGACCACGGATTATGGGATTTGTAGTACTTTCTAACACTTTGGTTCCCACAGACCACCAAAAAGAACCAATACAGACCACACTTGGCACACACAACCCCCATGACCCACTCTACATCCTGGTGCAGTTTGGAGGAGGATAGACCATGGATGATGGGACTTGAAGTACCTCTACTCACTTCCCAAGACAGCTGCGACCCTCATCCAAATACCGATCGAGACCAAACTTGGCACACATAACCCCCATCACTGCCTTCACGTCCTGCTGAGGTTTCGGAGGACTTACAATGGATGCTGGGATTTGTAGTACTTTCACACCCCTCTAATCCCACAGACCACTGCGGCCCCCAACTAACACCGATAAAGACCACACTTGGCACACAGAGCCCCAGTGACCCACTCTACATCCTATTGCCATTTGGAGGGGGCTACACCATGGTTGATGGGTCTTGCAGTACCTTACCTCACTTTCCAAGACTGCTGCAAACCTAATCCAATGACTGATCAAGACCAAACCTGCCACACAGAACCCTTATGACCCACTCTACATCCTGGTGCAGTTTTGTGTGAGACGGACCATGGATGATACCTCTACTCCCTTCCCAATTCCGCTGCAACCCTCATCCAATTACTGATCAAGACAACACTTCGCACACATCACCCCAATGACTGCCTTCACGTCCTGGTGAGGTTCCGGGGCGCACAATGGATGATAGGATTTGTAGTACTTTCACACCCCTCTGATCCCACTGACCACTGCAGCCCCCAACAAACACCGATAAAGCTCACACTTGGCACACAGAGCCCCACTGACCCACTCGACATCCTACTGCAGTTTGGAAGGGGCCAGACCATGGATGATGGGACTTCCAGTACCTTCCCTCACTTTCCAAGACTGCTGCAAACCTAATCCAATGACTGATCAAGACCAAACCTGGCACACAGAGCCCTCATGACCCACTCTACATCCTGGTGCAGTTTTGTGTGAAACGGACCACGGATGATGGGACTTGAAGTACCTTCACTCACTTCCTAAAAACAATACAACCCTCATCCATTCACCAATACAGATCAAACTTGGCACATAGAGCCCCCATGACCCAATCTACATCCTACTGCAATTTGGGGGAGGCTGGACCACAGATGATGGGACTTCCAGTACCTTCAGTACTTTCATGATACCACTGCAACTCCCAAGAATGATGGATCAAGACCAAACTTGCCACACAGAGCCCCCATGACCCACTCTACATCCTGCTGCAGTTGGGAGGAGGGCAGACCATGGATGATGGGACTTGCAGTACCTTCCCTCACTTTCCAAGACTGCTGCAAACCTAATCCAATGACTGATCAACAACAAACCTGGCACACAGAGCCCTCATGACCCACTCTACATCCTGGTGCAGTTTTGTGTGAGACGGACCACAGATGATGGGACTTGGAGTACCTTCACTCACTACCTAAAAACAAGGCAACCCTCATCCATTCACCAATACAGACCAAACTTGCCACACAGCCCCCATGACCCACTCTACATTCTGCTGCAATTTGGGGGAGGCTGGACCACAGATGATGGGACTTCCAGTACCTTCAGTACTTTCATGATACCACTGCAACTCCCAAGAATGATGGATCAAGACCAAACCTGGCACACAGAGCCCCCATGACCCACTCTACAGCCTGCTGCAGTTGGGAGGAGGGCAGACCATGGATGATGGGACTTGCAGTACCTTCCCTCACTTTCCAAGACTGCTGCAAACCTAATCCAATGACTGATCAACAACAAACCTGGCACACAGAGCCCTCATGACCCACTCTACATCCTGGTGCAGTTTTGTGTGAGACGGGCCACAGATGATGGGACTTGAAGTACCTTCACTCACTACCTAAAAACAAGGCAACCTTCATCCATTCGCCAATACAGACCAAACGTGCCACACACAGCCCCCATGACCCATTCTACATCCTGCTGCAGGTTGGAGGAGGGTGGACCACAGATGATGGGACTTGCACTAACTTCAGTAATTTCATGATACCACTGCAACTCCCAATATTGATGGATCAAGACCAAACTTGGCACACAGAGCCCCCATAACCCACTCTACATCCTGCTGCACTTCTCAAATGACCCGGGCACCGCCGGGTCCCCAAGCTAGTATATGTGTGTGTATATATATATATATATATGTATATCTATATATATAAAAAGGGAGTGGTCGTGCAACTCGGCTTATAGACATCAAAACTATAAGCCCCAGAAGCACCTACCACCCCCAACATATTTCACCATAACACGAGGTATGTCCAAGCCACAAAAAACCCGGCCCACATACCTCACAACCCCCGAAACAGAGCCCCCAAAAACGCCCATAAACACCTGCCTTAGCAGCGCATGGTTACTGCCAATGCCCTCCCCCCCCCACAACACCAGCCCCTCGCCCTCACCCCTCGCTAACCAGTTCGTCCCCGCTTCTTCTGCCACCTCCTCGCCGCTCCTGGACCCAGCCCGTGCGCCCAGCCCCATGCCCACCTCCTCCGCCGCCTTCTCTACCTCCTTTGCCACCTCCCAGCAGCTCCCCGACCCGAACCGTGTGGCCAACGCCATGCCCACATCCTCCGCCGCTTCCTCGCCCTCCTCCGCCGCCTCCTAGCCGGTTCCGGACCCGGCCTGCACCACCGCCTCCTCGCCCTTCTCCGCCGCTTCCCAGAGGCTCCTACACCCGGCCCGCGCGGACCAAGGCAGCCACGGCGCCGCCCACACGGCCCGGATCCGGAACCAGCTACAAGGCGGCGGACAAGGCCGAGGCGGCAGCGGCGCGGCCCGGGTCCGGAACCAAGAAGGAGGCGGCAGAGAAGGCCGAAGAGGCGGCGCCGTGGTCCGGCTCCAAAATCAGCTGGGAGCCAGCGGAGGACACAGAGGAAGCGGCGGAGAAGGCGGCCACGGTGCCTCCCTCGCGACCCGGGTCCAGAAACGCCTGGGAGACAGCGGAGGCGGCACCAACGGACACAGGACTACACTTCCCAGGAGGCCCCACCGGCGCCGCCCCGCCCTCCTCCTCCAACGCTCCCTCCCACCCGGCTTCCCCTTTCCCCGCCCCTCCTCCTCCTCCACGCTCGCTCCCTCCACCCCGACAGAAAGGAGAGAGAAAAGGAAGGAGGGAGGGAGGAAAGGAAAGAAGGAAAGAAAAAGGAAAGAAAAGAAAGATAAGTACAGATGCCTGGAAGAAGAAAGGACACAAAGGAAGGAGAAAGGGAAAGACAGAGGGACAAAGAGGGAGAAAGGGGGAAGGGAACAGAGAAGAAAGGAGGAAAGTTGGTAAACCAGAAGGACTCCAAGTTGCACTCCAAAAACACATAGAGCAGCAAAAAAGGGGAAACAGAGAAAGGGAAAGAAAGAGGGGTAAAGGAAGGGAAGAGGAAGAGAAGGGAGAAAAGAAAGAGGGAAATAAAACAAAGAAAGAAAAATATGAAGAGAGAAAAAAGAGAGAGAAAAAGAGAAAGAGGGGGGGGAAGGTTGGCCACAGCAACGCGTGGCGGGTTACGCTAGTGTGTATATATATATATATATACACACACACACACTGTATATCAGTGATTGGTGGGGTGCCAAAATACTGTTTGCTTACCATTTAAAATTACCTAGGTCCGGCCCTGTCCACAGATACATAAACCCACTTGCCTAGTTTCCAACACACATCACAACCTCTGGGGGTGCCTGAGATAGATGTGGGGGAAAGGTCTGGAGAGAATGCTTCTGGAATATGTCCAGACAGCATGGAAAACGCACAGCAACCCAGACACAATAGACTCCCCTCCGCTTTTCCCTCCCTTGAAACTAGAAACAAAGCAAAAAAGGCCAGCTCACCATGACTCGGTGTTTACAGAGCACAGAAAAGCAAGCCCTCCTGGACGCAAGGCAGAAGCAGGCAAACAAAAGGATCTCGCAGCTGCTCTTGTTTTGGAAAGCAAGACTAACTCCCTTGGAAACAACTATAAAGCTTTGCAAGGCATTGTGGCCGGGGAAGGACACGCCCAGGCGGAAGGGGGAGAGGCACAGACCAAAGCTTGGAATGGGCATCATAGCATTGCATCCTAGAAGAATAGCAGGGAAAGCATAATCAAAATACATACAAATCATATGAAGCTGGAAAAGTTCTGCCAGAAGGATGGGCATTGAAAAGATTAATTGTAAACAAGTTTAACATGCTTAGTAAATCATGATGAAAGCAGCGGAAAAGGACATTCAAGTGCCACCTCGGAGTTGGTTGAGGTGGGCAGGATTCCCCTGGGTACTGGTTGTGGGGGGTCGGGAGCAGGTCAGGGTTTTGCCCTCCCTTCTGCTCGAGATCCCTGTGTACAACTAGTGGGCCACTGTGTGACACAGAATGCTGGACTAGATGGGCTGAGGTCCGATTCAGCATGGCTCTTCTTATGTTCTTATGTTAAAACAAAAGCCCCACCCCAATTTAATATGAGGATAAATTATATATAGTGGGCTGGGTTACATCTATTTCCATGGGGCATTCAGAACTTATTTATTTATATTTCATTTTTGTATTCCGCTCCTCCCAGCAGGCTCGGGGCGGATCACATCAAAATTACAAAAGCAGCACGGCGCAACATACGACATGCGGCCAATTACAATCAATAAAAGCATAAAACCAAAAACAAAAGCCACATTAAAACGATTACAAAGGTCAAAGCATGGGTTATGAAGACATACATCAGGATTTATCACCTCGAGCACTTAGTTAAAGGCCAGCCCAAGAGGGCCGTCTTACATGCCCTCGAAATGGGCCCAATTCCGAAATGGCTCGGGCACTCTCCGGGAGGGCATTCCAGAGCCCTGGTGCCGCCACAGAAAAAGACCTTTGTCTAGTCGTCGATATGTGGCAGGAGCGGACTGATGGAATTGACAACAGATTCTGCTCATCTGGCGCAGTGATCTCGGGAACGTGCGGGGTAAGGCGGTCCTTCAGGTACGCAGGCCCCAGGCCGTGCAAGGCCTTAAAGGTCAAGACCAGCACTTTGAAGGCGATCCGGTACTCAATGGGAAGCCAGTGCAGCTGCCGGAGAGTAGGTGTAATATGCTCTCTCGCCGGCACTCCTGCTAGCAAGCGGGCTGCGGCATTCTGCACTAGCTTGAGTTTCCGGATCGTCGACAAGGAAGGCCTACGTGAGGGCATTACAGTAGTCTAATCTCGAGATGACCGTCGCTTGGATCACCGTGGCCAGGTCCCTCCTGGACAGGTAGGGGGCCAGTCGCCTAGCCTGTCGGAGGTGGTAAAATGCGGTCCTGCTGGCCATGGAGACCTGGGCCTCCATGGTCAGCGAGGAGTCCAGCACGACCCCCAAACTCTTAACTGACGGCGATGGGTTAAGCCGCTCGCCGTCCAGGGTAGGCAGCCGGCACTCATCCAGCCCAGGCCGACCAGGCCACAGTATCTCCGTCTTCGATGGGTTCACCTTCAGCTGGCTGGCACGCAGCCAACCAGTCATGGCTTCAAGGCACAGATGGAAACAATCGGGTACGGAGTCCGACCGACCTGCCGTCCATTCTCAGCAAAAGCTGGGTGTCATCAGCGTACTGATGGCACTCCAGACCAAAGTCACGAGCCAGCTGGGCCAGGGGGCGCATATACACATTGAATAATAAGGGGGAGAGGATGGCCCCCTGGGGGACCCCACAATCAACTTTGACCTCATAGCATCCTTTTTTGTTAAATCTCTGTATAGCTTCTCTTATATGATTTAGGTATAATGAGCCCTCCTGATCCATGGTAATTTTGAGCATCCTGTACTTATATCTCCTCTCGACATTACTTCGCGAACGAAGATTCTTAGGAAGGACTCATCCCATGCTTTTTACACGCGTGTTGATGACTAAAAAGGCCAATCTGAGATAGGCAAGTTCGGTTGCACAAAGCACAGCAGAAAATCTCCTTGGGTGATGTTGTTTCCAGGTTGCGGTTCTTTCTGTGTTGTCGTTTCTCTTCGAGACCCATTCGGCATGTCTTCTCGAAAGAGGCCGCAGCATTGTGGATAGTGCTTCTTCATGCCTCCTGATGTGAGGCCAGGGTGGACCATTGTTGGTGATCAATTTGGCCGAGCGTGAGATGTTGTTTCAGGGAGTCCTTATATCTCTTTTTGGGGACACCTCTCTTGCACTGACCCATGGCGAGTTCAACATATAATAGTATCTTTGGGAGGCGGTGGTCCTCCATCCTAGAGACGTGCCCTGCCCAGCGCAGCTGTGTTCTCAATAGCATGGCCTCAATGCTGGTGATCCCTGCTTGCTCAAGGACAGCAACATTAGTCACATAGTCGGTCCAGTGTATATTTAGGATTGTGCAAAGACAGCGCTGATGAAAGCGTTCAAGGAGCCATAGGTGTTGGCGATAGGTGAGCCATGTTTCAGACCCATAGAGCAGAAGAGACAGTACGATAGCTCTGTACACACTGATTTTGGTGCTCTGCCTCAGGTGCTTGTTGCTCCAGACTCTTTTGTGAAGCCTTCCAAATGCACTATATGCCTTTGCTAATCTGTGATCTATCTCTTTATCAATCTTGGCGTCTGAATCCTGTACTTAATATAATAATAATAATAATAATAATATTTATTTATACCCCGCCACCATGTTCCCGAAGAGGACTCGGGGCGGCTTACATGAGTCCAAGCCCAGAAGTGCATTTCAATACAGTAACATAAAAAACATAAAATAGCATGACAGTAACAAAAAATATGAAAATAAATATTCTTGGCTTTTCTTCGCAAACGAAGATTCAGGAAGAACTCATCCCACACTTTTGACAAGCGCATTGATGACTAAAAAGGCCAATCTGAGATAGGCAAGTTCGGTTGCAGAAAGCACAGCAGAAAGTCTCCTTGAGTGATGTTGTTTTCAAGTTGAGATTCTTTCTGCGTTGTCGTTTCTCTTTGAGACATGTTCGGCGTGACTTCTCGAAAGAGGCCGCAGCATTGAGGATAGTGCGTCTCCATGCCTCCCGATGTGAGGCCAGAGTGGACCATTGTTGGTGATCAATCTGGCCAAGCTGAGATGTTGTTTCAGGGACTCCTTATATCTCTTTTTGGGGGCGCCTCTCTTGCGCTGACCCGTGGTGAGTTCACCGTAGAGTAGTATCTTTGGGAAGTGGTGGCTGTGTTCTCAATAGCATGGCCTCAATGCTGGTGATCTCTGCTTGCTCAAGGACAGCAACATTCGTCACAAAGTCAGTCCAGTGTATATTTAGGATTGTGCGAAGACAGTGCTGATGAAACTGTTCGAGGAGTCATAGGTGTTGACGATAGGTGACCCATGTTTCAGACCCATAAAGGAGAATAGACTGTACAATAGCTCTGTACACACTGATTTTTGTGCTTTGCCTCAGGTGTTTGTTGCTCCAGACTTTTTTGTGAAGCCTTCCAAATGCACTATATGCCTTTGATAATCTGTGATCTATCTCTTTATCAATCTTGTCGTCTGAAGAGATTATGCTTCCCAGGTAGGTGAACCGCTGAACAGACTTAAGCACAGATGTGCCTATGCTGACATGGGGATGATGGTGTTCTTCCTGTGGTGCGGGCTGGTAGAGAACTTCTGTTTTCTTCAGGCTGACTTCCAGCCCAAACAGCTCTGCAGCCGTTGCAAAGCAGGATGTTAGGCGCTGCAGGGCTGCTTCTGTGTGGGCGACAAGGGCAGCATTATCAGCAAAAAGCAGCTCATGGACTAGATAGCTTAGAGTGTTAGTGCGAGCCCTCAGATGGCTTAAGTTGAACAAGCTGCCATCGGTACGATACCGTATATACAGTATATGCAGTCTTCTTCGAGGTCTGCCATAGCCCTTTGGAGCATCATGCTGAAGAAGATTGTAAATAGGGTTGGTGCAAGAACACAGCCTTGTTTCACTCCATTAGTTATTAGAAAGGGCTCCGAGAGAGCATCGCCGTATCTGGCTTGACCGCGCTGGCCCTCATGTAGCAGGATAGTCATTTTGAGGAATTTGGGGGGACATCCTAGTCCAGTGGTTCTCAACCTTCCTAATGCTGTGACCCCTTAATACAGTTCCTCATGTTGTAGTGACCCCCAATCATATAATTATTTCAATGCTACTTCACAACTGTGATTTTGCTATTGTAATGAAGTGTAATGTAAATATCTGATATGCAGGATGTATTTTCATTCACTGGACCACATTTGGCACATATACCCAATATGCCCACATTTGAATACTGGTGGGATTGGAGGGAGAGATTGTCATTTGGGAGTTGTAGTTGCTGGGATTTATAGTCCACCTACAATCAAAGAGCATTCTGAACCTCACCAATGGAGGAATTGAACCAAACTTGGGACACAGAATTCCCATGATCAACAGAAAATGGAAGGGTTTGGTGGGCATTGACCTTAAGTTTTGGAGTTGTAGTTCACCTACATCCCGAGAGCACTGTCAACTCAAAACAATGATGTATCTGGACTAAACTTGACATGAATATCAATATGCCCAAATGTGAACACTGGTGGAGTTTGGGGTAAATAGACTTGACATTTGGGAGTTGTAGTTGCTGGGATTTATAGTTCACCTGCAGTCAAGAGCCTTTTGAACTTCACCAAAGATAGAATTGGGCCAAACTTCCCACACACCCTCCATTATTGACAGAAAATGCTGTGTTTTGTGATGATCTTTGGCGACCCCTCTGACACCTCCTCGTGACCCCTCCAGGGGTCCCGACCCCCAGGTTGAGAACCACTGTCCTAGTCGTTCCAGGATCTGCCACAGACCTTTTCTGCTTACAGTGTTGAAGGCTTTGTTACATAGAGTCCTTTGTTCTGCTCTCTATATTTCTCTTGCAGTTGTCTAAGGGCAAATACCATATCTGTGGTGCTCCTATTAGCTTTGAAGCCGCATTGGCTTTCAGGGAGAAGTTCTGTAATAGCAGGAACTAATAAAATAAATTTAAAATAAATAAATGAAAGTAAATATAAATAATATTATATATATATATATATATATATATATATATATATAATCAGTGCAAAGTAATACAATAGAAAAAACCGCACACAATCACAATGAGCGGGCCACATGTGCAAGATACAATGATAAAAAACTAAAAATGAGATAAAGTTAAAAACCTATATATTTGTAGGGGAGGTTCATGGGCAGGGGAGTAGAAACAGTCTTTCATGCGGGCAAGAGACAGTACAATATGAGGACGCCCATTTTAGGGAAAAATGACAAGCCAAATGTGATATCATTCTCCAAAAGTGCAATGGGAGTGAAGTGAACATGGAAATATTGGAAGTATCTGCACACATGTCATTGCCATTTATGATTATGATTATTATTTGATACAAAACAAAATTAGTACACAGCAAACAACAATAATAATGAACTTTAATTATACCCCGCCACCATCTCCCCAACGGGGACTCGGGGTGGCTTACATGAGGCAAGCCCAGCAACATATTACAATAAAATAAAAACCAAAACACAAACAACAACACAATAAAATACATGAAACATATGAATACAGTAAGCAATATAAAATACAATACAACATCATTCGCAATCACAATGACAATCAGCAGGCCGCATGTGCAAGATAAAATACTAAAAACTCAGTGTGAGATAAGAATGGAGCAGATTATTTGTGAGGTCACTATGCTGGATTTTGTATTTGATCAAATGTCGGACACTTACCAAGTGTCTTGGACTGTGTGATGTATCGGCGAATAATGCATGTAGAGCCAAGTAGGGTGGCCTTTTGCAGATGACAGATGGTAATTTTATCAACGCCAATTGTTTTTAAGTGCAGGCCAAGGTCTTTAGCGACTGCACCCAGTGTGCCAATTGCCACTGGGACTACCTTTACTGGCTTGTGCCAAAGTTTTTGCAGTTCGATCTTTAAATCCTCATATCATGTAAGTTTTTACAGTTGCTCATTATTATTATATAATAGTTTTATTATTATACCTTAAAAATAGAAACATATAATATTGCTCACACACACAAAAATGATGGAGGCTGTGGAGCTCTGGTTAGTAGATGAGAGTTATATAAATATCTCCTATATTGCCAAAGAAGAGTAAGGAGTATGGGTAGGTAATAGAATGAACATATATATATGTGTGTGTGTGTGTGTGTTGTAGTTGTTACATCCATATCTTCCACACAGGTATTATTATTTATGCTTCAAACTTTTATACCGCCACTCCCCGATGGCTTGGAACGGTTTACAGAGTTTGACACGTAACAACAACAACACGGAAAAGACAAAGTGGTTACATAGACAATGTGTAAATATACACATCTAAATATTTTAAAGCTCCAAATGTCCTCCATAGCAAAGCAGATACATTCTTTCTGTCATCCGATGTCAAAACTTGTCATGTCTTCTCATATCCAATACTCTTTCGATATCCTTTTCCAGTTGTTTAGATATATTGTTCTAATTTTAATTGTTTCCCTATAAATCCATGGGAATCAGTTCCCTTTATTAATAAATTAGTATTATAGACATAAAACTTCACTATATTACATTGTCATATTTTCATCTTTTTTAACACTTCAGAAAAGTTATGTATTTGTATAGCTGTATGTTCTTCTAAAATATCTAAATAACAGGGCTTACAGTCATTTCTGCTCAAATTAGAAAGTTTTATTATATCAATTATCTAAGCCAGTGTTTCTCAACCTTCCTAATGCTGTGACCCCTTAATACAGTTCCTTATGTTGTGGTGACCCCTAACCATAACATTATTTTCATTGCTACTTCATAACTGTATTTTTGTGTGTGTGGATGTGTGTGTGTGTGTGGGGGGGGCTGATTTTGTCATTTGGAAGTTGTAGTTGCTGGGATTTATAGTTCACCTACAATCAAAGAGCATTCTGAACTCACCAACAATGGAATTGAAACAAACTTGGCACTCAAAATTCCCATGTCCAACAGCAAATACTGGAAGGGTTTGGTGGGCATTGACCCTGAGTTTGGGAGTTGTAGTTCACCTACATCCAGAGAGCACTATAGACTCAACAAGGATGGATCTGGGCTACCCTTGACACGAATCCTCAATATACCCAAATGTAAACACTGGTGGAGTTTGGGGAAAATAGATCTTGACATTTGGGAGTTATAGTTGCTGGAATTTATAGTTCACCTACAATCAAAGAGCCCCTTGCACCCCACCAATGATAGAATTGGGTCAAACTTCCTATACAGAACCCTCATGTCTTGAAGGGACTAGCTGGTGTGAGCCTCCATCCCACCTCTCGGACTCTCCCTCACTCACACATGCGTATCATGCTGCCATGCGCCAAGCACTTCTGTTCTCCCCTCCCTGCTTGGAGTCTCAGAAACAGCCCTCCCCTTGGCTGGAAGGCCTGCCAATCACAGCACAGGAGAGCTTTAGGTGGGAGAATTCGCAGTCTGTTTCCAAAAAGAAAGAGAAGGACAAGTGGAGAGATCTTCAGCCTTCTCTGCCAAAGGGCTTCCTAAGACCATCAGAAATACATGTTTTCTGATGGCCTTTGGCGACCCCTCTGAAACCCTCTCGCGACCCCTCTGGGGGTCCCGACCCCCAGGTTGAGAACCACTGATCTAAGCCCTTGTAGAGTCTCTTAAATATAGAATATGCCAACAGTACACAATGAGTCTATATACTGTTTGTGTTATTTTAGTCCATAAATCCTTCTGTGGTTATCTTCCTCTGGAGATACACACACACACACACACACACACACACACACACAGTATACATATCTTAATGTTGCAGATACCAGGTGAAATTTGATGCCAGTGTGAAAGACCAAGATACTGTTTATGTATATACAAAAACATTTCTGTCTAACAGCTACAAATGGCTGTTTAAAAAGATTTCTGATGGATTACAATATTCTGCAGTATCATTTTTTGTCATCTCTTTTATCACGGGTATGATCGTTCACTCTCACAAAATGTTGACATACACCAGTGTTTTTCAACCTTTTTTGAGCCGCGGCACGTTTTTTACATTTACAAAATCCTGGGGCACAACACCAACCAAAATGACACTCTAACACAGTAATACATGTAGCTAATATGTTTTTAAATGTATTTATACACTCAGTGTGAAACCTGGACCTGTTTTGATGAACACAACATAAATATCCTGGCAGGAATGACAGAAAGACACAAACTTCCCACACAGAACTCCCATAACCAAGAGAAGATACTATAAGAGTTTGGTGGGCATTGACCTTGGGTTTTGGAGTTGTAGTTAACCTATATCCAGAGAGCATTGTGGACTGAAACAATGTTGGATTAGGAACAAACTTGGCATGAATACTCAACATAGATGGAGTTTGGGGAAAATAGACCTTGACATTAGGGAGTTACCGTTTCTGGGGTTTATAGTTAACACACAATCAAAGAGCATCCTGAACTCTTGCAACAATGGAATTGAACCAAACTTGGCATATTGAACTCTCATTACCAACAGAAAGTACTGAAAGGGTTTGCTTGGGAATTGACCTTGAGTTTGGAAGTTGTAGTTCACCTACACCCAGAGAGCACTGTGGGCAGGAGAGTGAAGAAAGGGTATTGGAGGTTTCAATTTGCCACGGCACACCTGATGATTGCTCACGGCACACTAGTGTGCCACGGCACACTGGTTGAGAAACACTGTCATACACAATAGTCAGAGGCAGGGATCGAATAGAGGAGAACGTACCTTCCACCCCATTTGCAGTATAGAATTACTATCCTTGTCATACAAGAACTGGATAACATAAGCTGGCCATTTTGACCTTCAATCAACACAAATACAAACATTCAAATCAATACAGAGTCTCTCTGACAAATCCAGTGAAGCGGTGTGTTACACAGTTCAGAACAGATGTCCTTCGTTTTCAAAGCGCCACAGCCACCCTTCTCAGATTCTGATATTGGAAATCTAGGGAGAGAAGGATTACCACGGTCAGCAAGACAATGAGATATTGAGCAAGACTGGAACCCAGCATTCTAAAATAAAGCATTTTGCACACTTGGACTTTACATAGCGGAATCGCATAGGTCAGGTTGTATTACGGTAATTACAACATTGATCTGTGCCTTCCTTCTCTATGTTTTGTATCACCTAGCCACAGGAAGACCTTTGCAGGACTCAGATGTTTTAAGACATCTGGATCAATCTCAGCCGGCTCAAGCAAAACATATAAGCATAATTCTGTTTCCCCCCCCCCCTACTCATGGAAAACCAGTCATCTTAATTTTTTCTGAGCATGTATGATCCTGTTATTTCCATGTAATAATAGCAGATATAAGTATAATAATTGTCAAATACTCTCTCTAGGAATCTGTGGGTCCTCCAGTGTGACTCTGGTCAATTTCTGGTGGAAAATTCATAGAAATATTTTATTCAAATCCACATGTAATCAAATCCGCTCAAGTCCAATTTGCAAATGTGGAGTATTTGGCAGACTTCCTCATCTTTCGGATACCGTATATGATTTGTGTAAGGTATGTAGTAGTATAAGATGTTAGATCTATTGGTTCCATATACACTTGAGAATTGTGTAGACATGGTAATTACAACAAATTATCTGCTCTGTAGCTTGTGAGCTTACAAAATTATTGCTTTGCAAAACCATTCCTTCAGAGATTTTTGAGTACTCACAGTGTCTGGTTCACTGGGGAGCCATTCACCCAGATCCATGTGTTGTTATCTGGTAATGGGCCACTAAGTCCAAGCCATATT
Source organism: Anolis apletophallus (assembly GCA_030556195.1). Classification (NCBI taxonomy): domain Eukaryota; kingdom Metazoa; phylum Chordata; class Lepidosauria; order Squamata; family Anolidae; genus Anolis; species Anolis apletophallus. The sequence continues at coordinate 186,582,109 of JARBWK010000001.1, read as the reverse complement.
TTAATTTTTCCCTTACTGTGGATGAATTTCTATAAGAGAAAATGTATTGTTCATAACAAGGATTATTGCACATGTATCCCATCATTATTATGCCATATTGCTCTACAATATACATGTTCATTGATTCACTGAGTATTTGGCTCAGCTTATTTATTTACTTATTTATTTATTTACCGTATTTATTACGCCTGTTTCTGATTATCGGATACATCCGATTATCGGAAGTTTTTTCGGACTTCCGATAATGGAAGCGATATCGAGAGCAGTGCCCCAACCAGGAAGTGGATTCGCCATTCCGAGAGCTTCGTTGCCATTCTCGGAAAGGTCTCGGATGTAATTTCCACCCTTTCTTGCTGACTCTCCTCATTGGCTGATGGCAATCCAGATTGGACACGGGATAACACCCCTCCTCAGCAGATCTGGGGGAAACACGGCTTTCCCCCAGATCTGCTGGGGAGGGATGTTATCCCTGGAAGTAACCTAAGCGCTAAAAGTGACTGTTTACTAGAAAACCACTGACCATCAGCTGGGAAAGAACACCACAAAGAATGACTAGGGGCTCTAGTGGAATGATCTAATGCAGTGTTTCCCAACCAGTGTGCCGTGGCATACTAGTGTGCTGTGAGTGATAATCAGGTATGCTGTGGGAAATTGGAACCTCCAATACCCTTTCTTCCCCTCCTGCCGAACATTTTTTCTTCTCCACTCGGGCTCCCTTCCTCCCAGCCTCGCTCTGCTTGCTTTGCCTCGCTTTGCTTTGGGGCGAGTCTGCGCAGTAGCGCCCGGACGGTTCACGTCTTCCTCCCTCCCCCCTCCTTTCCTGAACACGCTCACACTGCCCCCTCGGATCAAAATGGCGGCAGAAGCGGCAGTGTAGAAGAAAAAGTAAGTGTTCAGCAGGAGGGGGAAGAAAGGGCGCGAAGGGGAAGGGGGAGGAAGAGGTCTCTGTCGAAAGCTGGCATGGGCAAACTTGGACCTTACAGGTGTTTTGGACTCCAACTCCCACCATTCCTAGCAGCCTCAGGCCCTTTTCCTTTTCCCCCCTCAGCCATTTAAGCAGGAAAGGGCCTCAGGTTGTTAGGAATGGTGGGAGTTGAAGTCCAAAGCACCCAGAGGGCCGAAGTTTTCCCAAGCCTGTTTTAGGGACCTTAAAGTGGTGAGCCTCCTTCCAACATTGTGATTCTGGATAGAAAACAAACAACAACATAACATAACATTGTTTGAGTCCACAGTGCTCTCTGGGTATAGGTGAACTACAACTTCCAAACTCAAGGTCAATTCCCAAGCAAACCCTTTCAGTACTTTCTGTTGGTAATGAGAGTTCAATATGCCAAGTTTGGTTCAATTCCATTGTTGCAAGAGTTCAGGATGCTCTTTGAATGTGTGTTAACTATAAATCCCAGAAACTGTAACTCCCAAATGTCAAGGTCTATTTTCCCCAAACTCCATCTGTGTTCACATTTGGGCATATTGAGTATTCATGCCAAGTTTGGTCCTGATCCAACATTGTTTCAGTCCACAGTGCTCTCTGGATATAGGTGAAGTACAACTCCAAAACCCAAGGTCAATGCCCACCAAACTCTTATAGTATTTTCTCTTGGTTATGCGAGTTCTGTGTGGGAAGTTTGTGTCTTTCTGCCATTCCTGACAGGATATCTATGTTGTGTTCATCGAAACAGGTCCAGGTTTCACACTGACTGTATAAATACATTTAAAAACATATTAACTATATGTATTACTGTCTTAGAGTGTCATTTTGTGTCATTTTGGTTGGTGGTGTGCCCCAGGGTTTTGTAAATGTAAAAAATGTGCCGGAGCTCAAAAAAGGTTGGGAAACACTGATCTAATGTAATATAAATCCAGACATCATATTTCCACAATGAGCCATCTAAATTGAAGAGAAATGTATATATTCAATAATGTGATGCTCAAAATGTAAAACATTCAAAGCCATGATAATAATGTACACAATGCAATATTACATAAACATAGGACGAATCCAATGTACCAGACGTATCATCCAAAGAGAATGACTAGGGGCTCTAGCTAAGAAAAAAGGCAAAAGAAAAAAGAAGACGAAAGCACTACAGATGCATTGATTCAACTGAGCAAGCCACAGTTTCTCATAACATACCCATATTTCTCATTTATAGAGTGATCATAAGGTAAATGTAACATGTTGACAAATAATAACAACAGTAAACTTGTTTTGAACTTTTTACCTTCAAGTTCTGGTCATAGAACACAGCTAGCTGAGATTTCCTTGTCATACAATCTTCATTGCTTTTGTTCCAGGACTGAAGTGAGTTAGAAAACCAGTAGCACTTGTTTTTGTGCAGAAGCCATTCCACAGGGCACAGAGCACAATTTTCATTATCTGAGAAGTGAACCAAACATGTTATTTGAATTATATCTTCTTCTCTATTATTTGTCTTCCAGATATCACCCTGAAAGCTACTGCATTTAGAATAAAAGAATGTTTACATTTTAACCATTCTTTTAAACTTCAAGACTTGATATAGTATAGCTTTCAGAGACATTTATAATAGGATGGTGGAAGCCAAATCCCAGTCATCAATGAGGGCACAGCTTACTTCGCATACTGAGCAAAGTTGTGAGGATACACAATCTAAGATCAGAGCCTTTAACTACTGGCTCAAGGTCATGGAGATGGAGGCGTCTCGCCTCCCAAAATTATGTTTGCTGGAACAATCTAGCAGTTCTTATAAATCGGGGGCTGACCATTTGTTTGATTACACCAGAAGGTGTGGCATTCAGGTAATATTCCCAGTCCACCTATCTGGTCAAGTGTTAAGTAAGCACTTCAAAGAAGTGCGCCAACGAATTAATGACATTGCGGCCCAAACCGATATAGACTCTTTGGGTTCTACTGTTTCCCTGAGATGGTTGAGTGGTTTTAAGAAATCCTTCCAATTAACCACTTACTTACAGCAAGGAAGGTTACACCACCTAAGGAAAATTTTCACTAGAGCCAGGATTGAGCAATTAGATTCAATGGTGAGATATGGGAGGTTCAAGAAAATTCCCTATGAAGAGCGTATCTGTATTTGTGGTGCCCCTGAGATCGAAGATCTAACTCATCTTCTGCTTTATTGTAAAATCTATCAAATAGAGAGAAAACAACTGCTAGAGATATTTCTCGTGGGAAAAAATCATTGGGACCCTCTAGCAAAAGTCTCACTTCTGCTGGCCGGCTCCAACAAGCTGATAACAGATGCTACTGCTCGTTTTCTCTGTAAAGCCATGAAACTAAGATCTGATTACATAGATGCAATTGGAATAAATTGTGTTGGAGATGAGGACCTGTGAATTGTTACCACCTCCCTTAGAATCCCTCCTGCTGGGCAAAACAGGGGTTTAATTGATGTAATGGTCTAGAATTCTCCCCAGATTGTTTTTAGAATCATTGCAATGTGTCTGTGTTCTGTGTGTATTTGATATGGCTTCTGGCTAATCAATAAAATTTTTGTTGTTGTTGTGAGGATACCCTCATAGAATCATAGAATCCTATTCATTGCTCCATCAATCCTAGGACCGTGTTGCACAAACTAGTCCACTACAGTTGTGTAATTATTAATAATGGATACATATCCCTTCTCATGGCTCCAAGAGTAAAATTAGTCCTTGGACTTAATTGCACAAACATGACATTCCACTACAATTAATGCATTATCCTTGATACCATATCAGGTTGAACACCTTCAATATCAAAACTTTATTCACTTGCACAATTGCACCTATTCACCAATTGTACCTCTCATACTCCCTTAACACTACTCAATGCTATGGAATCATAGTTGTTATTTAACAAGGCCTTCAGCTTTCTCTGCAAAGAGTTGGAAGAGACCACATGGGCCATCCAGTCCAACGCCCTGCCATGCAGGAAAAGCACAATCAGGAAAAGTACTCCTGACAGATGGCCACCCAGCCTATGTTTAAAAGGGGTACAACTCACATGAGTCCATAGCCTTGAGCAATTAAAGTGGTGTCAAATTACATTAATTTTAGACTGGATATGCACCCATAGCTGTAATATACAATATGGTGGCCAAATAACATAAAACGAATGTACCTGTTTGGGTTGAAGCTTCACACAGATTTTGTTTCAGGAGAAACTTGAATGTCTCCAGTGTTTTTTTCCCTCCATTGCCTTGAAGTGCGTTTGCAGCTGATGTCGATACTGTTGCCACAGTTTGTTTTTCTTGAAGAGTTTTATTTACAACTGAAAGGAAAACAAAGTTCAGATGCACTGATTTATTTGAGACAAGTGGATTCCACCATAAATCCAGGATTCGAAAAATTATAAAATAATAATAATAATGTCAAGCTACTCGACTTCTGGTGGGTGGAAAATGGAGACAGGCTGGACTTGCTGAGAGCTCTCGGCAAGCCACCCGGGTTGAAGCGATCGGTGGAGCGGAGAGCTTCCCCTCTCCCCTCGGATCAAGTGGGGGAGAGCGCTAAGCCATCTGGCCCCTTCCGAAGACCCCAAAGCCTCTCTTTCCCTCAAGGAAGGGGGGGCGAGAGGGTCCGGAGGAGAGTGACCATGGCGTGCGGATCACAACCCAGGGAAGCGGAGGACACTCTGCACTCACTGACTCCATGCCCATTTTAAACAGAAGAAAAGGAAGAAATACATGAAGTGCCGAGGAGAGGACTGGCAACAAGTAGTAAGTTTCTCCTAAAGAAAAAGTTCTCACTCTTAACTAAATTAAGGGCTTTCCTCTTCAAGAAAATCCCTCTCCCTGTAGGGAGGGAGAAAGAGAAAATAAATAATAAATATTAACTTGGGAAGTATCGGAGGGGTGCGGAGAACCAAATAAATTCCAAATAATAATAATAATAATACCGTTTATTTCTATTCCGCTCTTCTCACCCCGAAGGGGACTCAGTGCGGATTCCAATACACATACGACAGACAATCCCTGTCGGAGACGTACAGTTTTACACATAGACAGTACAGTGCAGTTTATAGAAGGGTCTTTTCTTGGCTGTGTCACAGGGTAACAGGGACATGCAGGTGTGCGTCATACAGGGTCATACAGGATGTCTCTGCTCCGATTACGATGTCATTGTTGTTATGCGTCTTTGCATCACAAGGGGGTGCTGTTGTTCCATCCTCATTGATGGGAACCTTCTGTTTTTTCCCCACTTCCGCATTTCACCTCGCCGGACAGCCGAACTTTCAGACATTGTAGGTCTGTAAAAAACCCTTCCCCACTATTTATACGTGGTCCCCATTGTTGTTTGAACTGCTTCGGTGGAGAGTGGACTAGGCTCATATATTGTTATTATAGCTGGTCGTCCAGTCCAGCTCGGGGATTGAACCAGCAACCTTCCGATTGCAGCACAGTTTGTTCTACCACTGTGCTATCTCCCTGGCCCAAGACTGTCTAGATGCATGAACCAAAGAACTAATTAAAATTGTTAAAGATACAAAGTTTAAAACCAGCCCTTAATGGTGATGAAAGAAGGAGGAATGGCATTCAAGCTTCTTTGTTATGTCTTCGGAGCTCCGTCTTCATAAACAAGAGAGGACACCACGTGACGTAGGAGCAGTGAGTTTGAAGGAGGCGGAACCAGAAAAGACCAGAAGGAACTAAAAAAGTGGGACACTAACAAGAAAGAAGCAAAGAAAAGACAGAACAGCCAATTTGAAACGGAACAAGGAAGGGAAAGCAGAAGGGACAATTATAAAGGGCGTACTGGGAGTCCGGAAGAGACAAAAACCATAGAGAAAGAACGAGATAGAAAGGCTGGTCATTTACTAGAAAAACAAAAGGAAATATACGAAGGTGAGTTGTTGAAGGAGCAACAAGATACACGGGACGTCAGAGACAGCTTACAACAGAAGCTTAAAGAGACTGAGTGGAGTCAAGGACGAAGTGAGAAGGTAAAGGGAGAAAAGGGGGAATTTAGAGGAAGGGTAAAAAGACTGTGTAAAATTAAATAAAGCTTAGTTTTATTTTATCAATTTTTGGCATAATATTTATTTATTTATTTATTAGTTCAATTTAATATACCGCTCTCTCTGGAGCCCAGAGCGGTTTACAGAATTAAAATAGCAGATAAAAAACACATAAAAACACAATAAAACAATTTAAAACCCCACCAATTCAACCCTAGTGACCAACCAAAAACGTAAATCAGAAACAGACTTGAAGGAGTATAAAGAAGAGGTTGTCATGAATGATATTTTAAAAGAAATACAAAAAGGCTCAGGGAAACAAGATGCTTTACGAAAGGATTTCCTGACAAGAACATTAAAACAAGAGGAACAACAAAAAAAGATACAGGAAGAAGTGAAATAAATAAAAAGAGAATTGAAAAAGGAAATGGGGACAATGAAAAGTGAGATGTCTAAAGTGAAGCAAGATATAAAAGACTTAAAAGCAGATAATATAAAATTGGCAGAAAACCAAACAAAAATTCAATAAAGAATGGAAAACCTGGATAATACAAATGTTAGGCTTGAGAAAGCACAAGAGAAATTAGTCAGTTTAACCTCAGTTCCAGGCAAAGTGATGGAAACCATTATTAAAGAAAATATTACTAGGCACATAGAAGAACAGGCATTGCTGAAAGAAAATCAACATGGTTTCTGCAAAGGCAAATCATGTCTTACTAACTTGTTAGAATTCTTTGAGGGTGTAAATAAACACATAGATAAAGGGGACCCAATTGATATTGTTTACCTTGACTTTCAAAAGGCTTTTGACAAAGTCCCTCACCAAAGGCTCTAAATAAGCTCTTCAGCCATGGAATCAGGGGACAGGTCTTGTCCTGGATTGGAACCTGGCTAAACTGTAGGAAACAAAGGGTGGTAATAAACGGACATTTCTCTGGGTGGAAAGAGGTGAGAAGTGGCGTACCCCAAAGGTTCAGTTTTGGGTCCGTTACTTTTTAATTTATTCATTAATGATCTGGATGTAGGAGTGAATTCTGAGGTAGCAAAGTTTGCAGACGACACTAAACTGTTCAGGGTAGTTAAAAACGAAACTGATTGTAAAGAGCTCCAGAAAGATCTCTCGAAATTGAGTGAATGGGCAACAAAGTGGCAAATGCATTTTAACCTAAACAAGTGTAAAGTCATGCACATCGGGGCAAAGAACCCCAACTACACCTACAAATTGATGGGGTCAAAGCTTTCGAGACAAACCAGGAAAGGGATCTTGGGGTTTTGGTGGACAGCTCAATGAAGATGTCAACCCAGTGCGCTGCAGCAGTGAAAAAGCAAATTCTGTGCTTGTCATGATCAAGAAGGGAATCGAAAATAGGTCAGCAAATGTTGTATTACCTCTCTACAAATCGATGGTAAGGCCACATTTGGAGTACTGTGTACAATTCTGGTCTCCGCACCTTAAGAAGGATATAACGGAACTGGAAAAGGTACAGAAAAGGGCAACAAGAATGATCCAAGGGATGGAGCGGCTCCCTTATGAAACCAGGTTGCAACGCCTTGGTCTTTTCAGCCTTGAAAGACGGCGTTTAAGAGGTGACTTGATCGAAGTGTATAAAATCATGCATGGGATAGAAAAGGTGAATAAAGAAAAACTATTTTCTTTGTCACAAAACACTAGGACTAGAGGGCACTCCCTGAAGCTCCAAGGTAGGAAAATTAGGACTAATAAAGGGAAATATTTCTTCACCCAGAGGGTCATTGGGTTATGGAACTCACTTCCAGAAGAGGTTGTGACAGCTGTCAGCCTGAACAACTTCAAGGCAGGATTAGACAGATTCATGGATATCAAGTGTATCGGTAGTTACTGAAAAGGACATTCAAGTGCCACCTTGGAGTTGGTTGAGGTAGGCAGGATTTCCCTGGGTACTGGTTGTGGGGGGTCGGGAGCAGGTCAGGGTTTTGCCCTCCCTTCTGCTCGAGATCCCTGTGTACAACTGGTGGGCCACTGTGTGATACAGAATGCTGGACTAGATGGGCTGAGGTCCGATTCAGCATGGCTCTTCTTATGTCCTTATGTTCTTAGAATTAAAGGAAATGGATTTTAAATTGAGATTTTGAAATGTTATGGAAGAGAACAAAGAGAATACTAGGGAAACAATGATCAAATTAATAGCAGAACTGTTAGAAATTTCGGAACAAGAAGCAGATGAAAGAATGGACAAAGTATACAGGATTCAAACTAACTATTCTAAAAACAACAATGTTCCAAGAGACATTATTATGGATTTCGCTCAAAAAAAGACGAGAATGGAGGCTTTGGAAAAGAGCAAACATAAACCTATGTTTTTCAAAGAAACCAAGATAATAATACTAAAAGAATATCCCCTATCTACACTTAGCAGACGTTGCAAATACTTCTTCCTTACGGATGAACTGCAAAAAAACTAAATATGAGATTTAGATGGGAAAGAGATGAAGGGATCATGACGACATACAAAGGACAAAATTTTTGGCTGACTTCAGAAGACAAGGCCAAATAATTTTATAAAAAGCTACAAAAAGACAAAATATTAAATTATCACAAAAGCATCCCGGAGAAGGGGAAGAAATTAAAATGGAAAAAATCAAATCGCCCGAAAGCCCTGGAAACAACCACTGCCTTCTATCCAACAAAGGAGGATGAAGTTGACGAAGAGGATGAAGACAACCCGGAAATAGAGGAAGTAGAGTAAAACAATGACTGAACTCACAAAATAAATATAATGCTATGTTAAATACTATTAACTAGCTGTACCCGGCACGCGTTGCTGTGCCCTATTTTGGAGATGCGAGAAAGTCTGAGTATGTGGGTTGGAACTGCAGTCGGATGGAGTGTGAGTCATGGGGGCATTGTGTGCCAAGTTGGGTCTTTATTGGTCTTGGTTCTGGGCCACAGTGGTCTGTGGGGAATGATGGGTTTTGAAGTTCAAAAAATCCCACTTTCCATGGTGGTACTTCAAGTCCCATAATCCATGGTCCACCCTCCTCCGAACTGTAGTAGAATGTAGCGTGGGTCATAGGGGCTCTGTGTGCCAAGGTTGGTTACTGTAAATTCAGGCCATACACAATGTCCCATGAGCTGAGGCCTATTCAGGAACAGCAAGTTAATGAAGCCTTACTGTCAATTCAGGCCATACACAATGTCCCATGAGCTGAGGCCTAGTCGGGAGAATCAAGTTAATGAAGCCTCACTGTCAATTCAGAGCGTAAACAGCATCCCATTAAGTGAGGCCTAGTCAGGGAAATCAAGTTAATGAAGCCTCACTGTCAATTTTGGCGTGGTCTGTGATTTGTAGGGGTGTAAATTTTCTGGGGAAGTGAATTGGGTGTTTGTGTTTGTGCCTCAGCCCTTTGCCTTATCCTCCTCTGGCAGTTTATTATGGGTCGGAATGTTCATGTTGGCTGGCCAGTAGAGGAGTTATGCAAATCCGCCCTTATTGGCAGCCAATCATGTTGTCAGAATGTAGAGGCTGGGAGAGTCATTGGCAGCCCCGGAGGATGCTGGGAAATGTAGTTTTTTTAATCGTTTTTTGGGGGCCTTCTAGGTTTTGGGTGGGAAAGTTTCTTTGTTCAAAACCTACCTTGCCTGAGGCCTATTTCTGTTGGCAAGTTTGGTGCCTCTGCGTTGTAAGGTTTCTCTGTTTGGGACGGTTGTTCCATGACGGGAACTCATCTATTATATAACAGATAGACTAAATTATATATAGAGATGGGGGGGGGATGTTTAAAATTAATTTCCCTATGAATAGAAATGGCTATATTTATGTTCAATTTAAACATGTTCTAATGATACAAACATTGAAATTATTTAGAGGGTTTTTTCATTTCTTAAAAGGGTTAAGGGTTGGAGGAGAAGAAATAACAACCAATCACAGCACAGCTTTCCTTTTACAGTAAAAGTAAAAGAAAAACCAAGCAAACACAGAGGAGCTGTCATTTCTCCTCAGTAGTATAAGAAATGAAAGCCGAGCTGTCATTAGTTACAATTGACATACCACTCATGGTGACCGAATTGGCATTTGAGTACTAACGACTTCAATTTCCAATACGCCTTGCGTTTGCTATGATTATCAATAAAGCGCAGGGGAAATCTTTGCAAGTGTGTGGTTTGAATTTAGAAATCAATTGCTTCTCTTAGGGGCACTTATACGTCACATGCTCCAGAGTCGGTAAACCATCAGATCTTTATGTTTATGCAGTAGCAGACAAAACAAAAATGTAGTCAATCCACTAGCATTACAATAAAAAATATTTCTGTTAAAAACCTCTTTTTCTTTCCTTTCCTTTCAGTCCACATCGACACAGCAACACAAGGCAGGGTATTGAATTGAATTACATGTTTTCTCGGTGAATCTATGTTCACAACAATACTTTTATTTACTATCTCATTCATTTCATATCAGACTGAGCCACAGCAAAGCATGGTCAGGTTTAGCTAGTAAAGACATAGATATAGATATATAGTGTCTAGCTTAATTCTGTAGACTCATGAAAGTGTTTGGCATTTAGATACTCACCCCAAATGCCCAATGCTATTACTGTTGCCAGCAGGAGTATGTTTCCTGCCCACCCAACTTGCAGCATTCTCCGATGCCAGTGTGGACAGAGTTGGCGATCTGAAACAATGCAGATACATATTTCCAATGCTAATCCAATACAAGCCTTTATGATAAAAAAAATGAGGGAAGGATGGGGTGAGGGAGGGATTTTATAACCTATACCAGGAGACTTAATAGATAACAAGTTAAATATGAGTATAAGGACTCCCTGAAACAACATCTCAGGCTTGGCCAGATTGATCACCAACAATGGTCCACCCTGGCCTCACATCGGGAGGCATGGAGAAGCACTATCCACAATGCTGCGGCCTCTTTCGAGAAGACACGCCGAATGGGTCTCGAAGAGAAACGACAACGCAGAAAGAACCGCAACTTGGAAACAACATCACCCAAGGAGACTTTCTGCTGCGCTTTCTGCAACCGAACTTGCCTATCTCAGATTGGCCTTTTTAGTCATCAACGTGATTGTAAAAAGCGTGGGATGAGTCCTTCCTGAATCTTCGTTCGCGAAGTAATGCCGAGAGAGAAATATGAGTCAACAAGGGGATATAGCAGCTAAAAAGCCAATGCAATTCCAGGCTGCATCAATAGGAGTACTAGAGAATTAATATTACCATTCTATTCTGCTTTGGCCAGACCTCACCTGGAATCCTTGGTCACTATTTAGTAGGATATTGACAACTGGAATGTGTCCAAAAAAAGGCTACCAAAATGATCACAAAGACCTGAGAGTCAAGCTCTATAGGTCAGTGTTTTTCAACCTTTTTTGAGCCACAGCACATTTTTTACATTTACAAAATCCTGGGGCACAGCACAAAACAAAATGACACAAAATGACACTCTAACACAGTAATACATATAGTTAATATATTTTTAAATGTATTTATACACTCAGTGTGAAACCTGGGCCTGTTTCGATGAACACAACATAGATATCCTGGCAGGAATGGCAGAAAGACACACACGAAGGTCTTGCTCAACAACTGTCAGTCATGGGAAAACTTCGGCCCTCTGGGTGCTTTGGACTTAAACTCCCACCATTCCTAACAGCTTGAGGCCCTTTCCTGCTTAAGTGCCTGAGGGGAGAAAAGGAAAAGGGCTGGAGGCTGCTAAGAATGGTGGGATTTGGAGTCCAAAACACCTGGAAGGTCCAAGTTTGCCCAAGCCAGCTTTTGATTCCATCGCCACATCTATCTTCAGCCCCTGGCGGTTTGAATATATTTTATTATCTACATGATTTTCTACCTTGTCGCTATGATTATGGTGCTGCTTCTTTAAATTCTTCACAAACTGACCTTGTTATTGTGTGGATCCCGAAATTGACATTGAATAACATCGTGAGGATACACTTTTTTTTGCACTCACTTCCGTGATTTCATCAAATATCGCGAGTTTTCCGCAGAGGAGCGCTCAGTGAACTCGCTACTTCCTGGTTCGCAACTCCTCCGCTCTCTGTGGCGACCACGCTGAACTACCTTATGTAAGACTTTTGATTTTCTCCAGCAGGATTGGGTATTTTGAATTTGTTTTTGCGTATGATTATGTATGATTAATTGTGCATTTTGTACTGTGGCGTAGCGGCGCTCCTTTAATAAGTAAGGGTATTGGATGTTCCAATTTCCCACGGCACACCTGATGATTGCTCACGGCACACTAGTGTGCCCCGGCACACTGGTTGGGAAACACTGCTATAGGTAACAACTTTAAAAGCTGGGAATGTTTGACTGAAGGCTAAGAGGGGACATTATAGTAAGGGTGTCACGTTGAGGAGAATGCAATCTTTTTCTGCTTCTCTAGAGACCAGGACATGGAACAATTGATTCAAATTGCAGGAAAAGAGATTCCACCTAAACATCAGGAAGACAATAAGAGCTGTTGGACAATGGAATGTGTTGCCTTGGTGTGTAAAAAAGTCTCATAGATTCATAGAGTTGGAAGAGACCTCATGGGCCACCCAGTCCAACCCCCTGCCAAGAAGTAGGAAAATTGCATTCAAAGCACCCCCGACAGATGGTCATCCAGCCTCTGTTTAGAAGCCTCCAAAGAAGGAGCCTCCACCACACTCTGGGGCAGAGAGTTCCACTGCTCAACAGCTCTCACAGTCAGGAAAATCTTCTTAATGTTCAGGTGGAATCTCCTTCCTTGTAGTTTGATCCCTTTGTTCCACATCCTAGTCTCCAGGGCAGCAAAAAACAAGCTTGCTCCCTCCTTCCTATGACTCCCCCTCACATATTTATACATGGCTATCATGGCTCCTCTCAGCCTTCTGTTCTTCAGGCTAAACATGCCCAACTCTTTAAGCCGCTCCTCATAGGGCTTGTTCTCCAGATGCTTGATCATTTTAGTCACCCTCCTCTGGACACACTCCAGCTTGTCAATATCTCTCTTCAATTGTGGTGCCCAGAATTGGACACAGTATTCCAGGTGTGGTCTAACCAAGGCAGAATAGAAGGGTAGCATGACTTCTCTGGATCTAGACCAGTGGTTCCCAAACATTTTTGGCCTACTGCCCCCTTTCCAAAATTTTTTTTACTCATGACCCCCCTAGAAATTATTATTTTTAAATGTTAATAGCAATTAAACAGAAAGATATACAGTATGTATTAATATTTCTACCTTTTTCATAAAATATAATGAAGAAAGTTGTAAATTAGAAACATTGAAATTTGAAAATATGAAACTATTTATTGAACTTAGAATAGAAAGGTAATACAAAAAAAGTTAAAACATTCGAAATCATCTTAATGAAAAGGATGAACCTGATATGCTGCTACCAATCTAGTAATCCTCGGCTCTATTTTCGTCAGCAGTAATCTCAAATCATCGCAATTGACTATTTTGCAATCGGTTCCTTTTTTTTGTTAATAAATTGGTTACCGCACTGAATCCATGTTCCACTAAATATGTTGAAGGACATTATTATTATTCTTATAAGACTCAACCAGATGGAAGGGAACCCCAAAGGTATTATTATTATTATCCCTTGCTTGGCGAGAGGAGGAGGAGGGAGCAAGAGGAGGGAAGAAGAGAGAGACACACAGAGATGGATGGTAACCTGTCGCCTGGCTCACGCCACCGCCTCCACCACCCCCTTACAGGGGTTCAGTGCCCCCCCAATTCTTCTGAGCCTTCCAGCGCCCCCCTAGATTGCCCCACCGCCCACCAGGGGGTGGTACCGCCTGGGAATCACTGATCTAGACACTATACTCAGTTGCTATGGAATGGAATCTCTGACCTACAACTGCTCTCCAGGACTTCACATAGGAATCTTTCCCACGTCTTTTCCAGAGGTACCAAATATAGAATCTGGAACATTTTATGCACAAAGCACTTCTCCCTCTAACAGTAGGGTTGCTAGCGCCCCTTCCTGTAAGACAGGGCTGTCCAACAGGCGGCCCTGGGGCCGTACACGGCCCCCGAGCCCCTTCCCTCCGGCCCCCTAACTTGTTTTAATAAAATACAAATTAAAAATTAAAAATAAAATATTTTTTTTAAAAAAAACCTACTTCCGGGTTTAGGCAAGCATCGCAAGACTACGCCAGCCACAGACAGGATTTCGAGGGAGGTCAAAATCCCGTCTGTGGCTGCATAGGTGAGGGGGGGAGGGGTCCCTCAGCGGCAGTTTCCTTGGTGGCGCATCCTTCCCCTCCTCTGCGCCCCCCCCCTTGTTGTGCTGCCTTCCCCCGCGTGCAGGGCGCAACGTGGCTTCCTTTGTGCCTGCCCCCGCGGCTTGTTTTCCCTTCAGGGAGGGAGAGAGCTCTTTGGGCCTCCTCCACCCACCTCTGGGAAAGGAGGCCCCATCAAGCCCTGAGACGGCATTGAGGTGTTTGGTTTTTTTTTGGTGTGTCCCAATTTGAGTGTGGACTCAAATAACTCAAAGGTATTAGGAAACATTTCCCCAAATCCACCAGTGTTCCCATTTGGGTATATTGAGTATTCATGCCAAGTTTGGTCCAGATCCATCATTATTTGAGTCCACAATGCTCTCTGGATGGAGGTGAACTACAACTCAAAACTCAAGGTCAATTGTAAGTAAGTGGAGCGGGGAGGGGCGGAGCTGGGGGAGGCGGAGCCGGGGCGGAGGCAGACCCTTCGGCCCCCCAGGTGATCAGTGACCGGAATTCCGGCCCTTGGGCCCGTAGAAGTTGGACAGCCCTGCTGTAAGAGAAACTTACAGGCCTGGTGTGAGGACTCCCTATATTTTACTTCCAACTGTGGCAGGATAGTTTTCTTATTTCACCCTGACCACCAACTTATATATAAAGACTGTTTTTATTTCCACTTGCTGCCACCATATAATGTAATAAGTATCACACAGGTCAGCTTTCCCACTGACCTTTCGATTACTGTGTCAGGGCAGGATATCCCTCTAACCCAAATTCCCACTGACACTATTTGTTAACTTTCCCTGCCACCATTCACCATTCACTATACTTGGCTACCCACTAGGAAGAATTTGTTTTCGAGGCTTGTGTGTGAAGTTTGTATGGTTTGGGGCTGGTGTATCTGAGGGACCACCTCACCCCGTATATTCCCCCAAGATCACTACATTCAGAAGAGCAAAACCTTCTAGCAGTGCCATCCACTCCTGCCGTCTGTCAACAACTAGAGCAAAAGCTTTCTCGGTAGCAGCGCCCACGTTATGGAATTCAATGCCGGATGAAGTCCGGGCCATTAAGGAGCTAGCACCATTTCAGAGAGCCTGTAAGACAACTCTTTTCAGACAGGCTTTCAATTTAAATAGCCCTGGATAAAGTTCTTAACCCATGGAGTCCTATGGAAATCATCTGGTTTTATATTTTATTTATTTATTTATTTATAAATTCGATTTGGTAGACCGCTCTCTCTGGAGCCCAGAGCGGTTTACAGCATAAAATCAATAAAACATCAATAAACAGATAAAAGACGTATACCCAAAAGCCCCCCTCCCCACAAATGATCCCGGCAAGCAATAATATGCAGAGGCAATACATGGCAGGACGGTATGTTGGCAGCTGGCAACTAAGGAGGCATCAGTTGGGACCAAATGCCTGCCTATATAGCCAAGTCTTCACAGACTTGCGGAAGGCCAACAAACCCCGTAGTGCTCGTATCTCCCCCGGCAGAGAGAATTCCAGAGGGTCGGAACGGCCACTGTAAATGCTCTCTGCCGGGTGCTCGACAGCCTACAGATCTTAATACTAGGGACCTCTAGTAGATTAAGCCCCTCTGAGCGCAGTGATCTTCTGGGTTTGTATGGGGTAAGACGCTCCCTCAAGTACACTGGCCCCAAACCATATAAGGCCTTGAAAGTTAGAACTAACACCTTGAAGGAGACCCGGAATTCGATGGGAAGCCAGTGCAGTGCACGCAGGAGTGGGTCACATGCGCAGATCTTGGGGCTCCCGACAGCAGGCGTGCTGCTGCGTTCTGCACCAGCTTAAGTTTCCGGATCGCCGACAAGGGTAGGCCAATGTACAGCGCATTACAGTAATCAAGCCTCGAGATGACCGTGGCTTGGATCACCGTGGCCAGGTCGCAGCGGGAGAGGTAAGAGCCAGACGTTTCGCCTGCCGCAGATGGTAGAACGCAGCTGTCTTGCAAGCGCAGGCAATCTGCGCTTCCATCGACAGTTGGGTGTCTAGCTGGACCCCAAGGCTCTTAACTAGGGGCTGTGGGCGAAGTGCCACACCATCAAACGTCGGCAACTGGGTCTCTACCCCCTCCGGGCGGCCCAGCCACAAGATCTCCGTCTTCGTCGGGTTCACCTTCAACTTACTGGCTCGCAGCCATCCAGTTACTGACTTCTAGGCAGAGATGGAAATTATCGGGTACAGATTCCACCCGGGGTCCATCCTCAGAATGAGCTGGGTGTCATCAGCGTACTGGTGACATTCCAGCCCAAAACTCCGTACCAATTGGGCGAGTGGTCGCATGTAGATGTTAAATAACAGCGGGAGAGAATGGCCCCTGAGGGACCCCACAATGTAAGGGAGCCCTCGGAGACCCCCCCCCCCCCACTTCACTCGCTGCAGGCGGTTTTGGAGGAAGGAGGACAGCCAGTTGAGGGCTGTCCCCCTCACCCCCGCCCCCGCCAGGCGGTGTGTCCAAAGTTGGTAATCGACAGTATCAAACGCTGCCGTGAGGTCCAATAACACGAGCAGCGCCGATCCGCCTCGATCCAAGTGGCAACGGAGTAGGTCTGTGATGGAGACCAGGACGGTCTCTGTCCCATGGCCTGAACGGAAGCCGGACTGGAAGGGGTCAAGCCAGGTTGCATCATCCAGGAATGTCTGCAGCTGGTCCATTGCTGCCCTCTCAATTACCTTGCCCAGGTACGGTAAATTGGACACTGGGCGGTAATTGGAGGGAGCCGCGGGATCTAACCCGGGCTTCTTCAGCAATGGACTAACCACCGCCTCTTTTAACTCCTCTGGAAAAGCTCCTTGCTCAAGGGAGCAGTTGACTATATTCAACAGAGGGCCTCGTTGTGTTATACTGTTGTTATTAAGTTGTTATTAAGCCTGTAATGTTGTTGTTTTAATTGATTTTATGTAAACTGCCCCGAGCCTGCTGGAAGGAGTGGTTTACAAGAATGAATAATAAATAAATAAATAAATAAATGTTACTACGCAGGCAGATATCTTTGTTAAAGAACTGCAAAACGTATTCAAACAATGTTCTAAGCATGGAGGTTTCAGAGTTCAGAGCTTAGGTGGTTACAGTATCTTCTTAGAGGCATGTATCTTAAGGTTACAATACACTAACTATGGAGACGCAACTTGATACTATATAGCTGTACTCTCAGAACCAATAGCTCAGCAGTCTTTACACTAACAGAGTGAGAGCGAGTTGGAGAATTGTTGCGGTCATAGGTCAAAAAGACCTATACACAAGCTGTCCTCTATAGATAGAATACTTCCATATATTCTAATCTAATATAATATAATTGGAATATGTGCAATGACCATGGAACGGCCTCCGACTATGATTTTTGGATGGCATGATTTTAATATTGAATGTGATTTTAATTTTTTAATATGTATTAATTTTAATTCAATGGTTTAATGTTGTATGTGTTTAAGGCATTGAATAATTGCCATATGTAAGCCACCTCAGTCCCCTTGGGTAAAGAAAGGCAGGGGATAAAAAGGGTAAATAAATAAATAAATACTAAATAAATATGAGATCACAATTATGTTAGATCCAGGCTTTAGCACAGTTGGTAAATCACCAGCAGTGATAAAATCTACCAACTGAAAGGTTGCCAGTTCGATGCCCCGGGTCAACATGACCTCCCAATTGTCAGTCCAGCTTACTGTTTACCTAAGCAGTTCGAAAACGGCTTGAGCTGAAAGTAGAGAAATTAGGTACCACTAAAACAAGTGGGGGAGGTATTTTATGACACCATAAAGAAAAAGATCAAAAAATGCCCAGCGACCAAAAGGAAGGAGGAAGTCCTGATGGCTCTTCATTATAGAGCATGGAGTGACAGCACCCCCTGTGGCTGGATTCAAACACAACCTCCAAAGGCTCCAAAGAAAAGAAAAGAAAAGAAAAGGTGGATGCTGACACAACATACCTCCTTTCTGTTCTGTCTGTCTTTATCCTGCCTATCCAAAATGGCATTGAATGTTTATCATGTATGTGTAATGTGATCTGCTCCGAGTCCCCTTGTGGAGATAGAGCAGAATATAATAATAATAATAATAATCATCATCATCATCATCATATTCCCTTTTCCTTTATTATAAAACTGTGAGAAAAACGTACTACACCTTGATTAAAAATTGTGGAGACACTGAGGGCCCAATGTAGTCTGCTACAAACTTCTTACTTCTTTTTTTCCCCTCATGTCAGGAGCAACTTGGGAAACTGCAAGTCTCTTCTGGTATGAGAGAATTGATTATCTGCAAGGACATTGCCCAGGGGACACCCAGATGTTTGATGTTTACCATCCTTGTGGGAGGCTTCTCTCATGTCCCTGCATGGGGAGCTAGAGCTGACAGAGGGAGCTCAACCCACTCTCTCCAATTTCGAGCATCTGACCTGCTGGTCATCAGTCATGCCGGCACAAGGGTTTAACCCACTGTGCCACCGGGGGCTCCTTTTGTGAATTAGCAGGAATCAATGTAACAAAGCAACCTGTCATACTTTGGCCACAATATACAATGATTTGGGGAAGTTCAACACAGAATATACTTATGCATCATGTCATGTGACTTTGGGTCAGACTCATGAAGATATGTTTCTTTAAAGTAAGGTAAGGTATCTGTTAGAGCAGTGGTTCTCAACCTGTGCCCCCCCCCCAGATGTTTTGGCCTTCAACTCCCAGAAATCCTAACAGCTGGTAAACTGGCTGGGATTTCTGGGAGTTGTAGGCCAAGACACCTGGGGACCCTCAGGTCGAGAACTGCTGTGTTAGAGGATGTGCTTTTCCTTGACTTTGTATCTGTCTTTGAGCTGGACACTGAGGCAATCCCATACCACGAGCAGAAACAGGACAATTGTAGGCAATATGCATTACCTTTAACATTGAGTTCAGTTGTAATGTTAAGTAAGACTGGGACAGCTGGCTTTCCGTATCTTAAGAGTCAGGAGTGACTTGAGAAACTGCAAGTCATTTCTGGTGAGAGAGAATTGGCTGTCTGCAAGGATGACCAAGGGACGCCTGGATGTTTCAATGTTTTACCATCCTTGTGGGAGGCTTCTCTCATGTCCTCACATGGAGAGTTGGAGCTGACAGAGGGAGCTCATTCGTGCTCTCCCCAATTCAAACCTGTGACCTATTGGTCTTCAGTCCTTCTGGCACAAGGGTTTAACACATTGTGCCACCGGTTATTCCTTTTTAATGACAGGAAGCAGAGCAGGATTTTCTGTCTCTGGTGCCAAAATCAGTTACCCAAACTTGGGTAGTGGACACCATAACGCAGGGAGTGGAACCACATTCTCTAAAATGACCCCAGGCAGAAAAAATTACTTGGGCTGATCCTATTTCAGAAAAAGTGGAAAGCAGACTGTATTTCTTCTACTGCGTTTTGGGTATGTCTCTGAAAGTGCCCTGAATGTAGCTGAGACACAAAACGTATTTCAGAAAATGGGCCGTTTCTCTCAGACCTTGCCTCCCTCCCCCCATCCCAAGTTTAAGAGAACAATCTGAGAGAAAGTTAGCCTACCTTCTTGCTGAACGGAATCTTTGTTTTTTCTGCCAGAGGAACCTTCTGAAACCTTTATATCTGCATAGGTGACTCCTGAAGCCATGGTAAAGTGTCACACGAGAGAGTAGGGCATTTGCTAAAGTAGAAGATTTCTTTACACCCACTCAAGGAAATGTTGCTCATAACGTTATCTTGGTGAGCAATCACCTCAGCTTTGTGTAGCTATCCCATCTGCCCTAAGTACAGTTGTGGTTATATCAGTACTTCCGGAGATGTTCCCGCAGCCGAGGATTGGTTGCAAGAGCTCACCGCGGTGCAAGACATGCTCCGCACTCAATTGGACCAGGCGAAGGCAGATTACAAGCGGATGGCTGATCGGCATCGCCAGGAAGGTCCGGCGATCAAGGTTGGAGACAAAGTTTGGCTGTCTACAAAGAATTTGCCCACACAAAGACCTTGCCGCAAGCTAGACGCAAGATTTCTAGGTCCGTACAAGGTGCTGGAGAGTGTGGGACCAGTTGCGTTCAAACTACAACTCCCGGCGGACATGAAGCTCCACCCTGTGTTTCACCGTTCCCTGTTGCGGCCGGCGAAGGGGGTGCGGCCAGACGTGATGCAGCCGCCACCCCCTCCAGTGATGCGGGACAGCGAGGAGGAGTTTGAGGTACAGGACAACCTGGACGCATGCATCCGGCGCCGGAAGTTGGAGTATCTGATTGACTGGAAGGGTTTTGGACCGGAAGAGCGTTCCTGGACGCCGGCATGGGATGTTCACGCCCGAACATTGTCGGCCATTTTCACCACGAGTATCCGGACAAGCCCAAGCCTCGCGGGAGGCCTCGGGGGGGCCCTGGGGGGGATAGTGTAGCAACCCAGTTCCCTTTTGTCCCGGGGGGCAGGGGGCCGCTCCAGGGGTGCCACTTGCTTTAGGTCCCAGGGAGCCAGATTCAGCTGAAGAAGATGAGGCGGTAGCTGGGCCTTCCTCTCCCACTGAAAGCTTGGAATGGGATGACGGCTGGCCAGATGGTTACGAGGCATGGGAAGGTCAGACTGACCCTGATTCTCCTGATTCGGATCAGTATGAGCGGCCAGGTGGTTTTGGTTCCCAAGAGAGAGTAGGCGACTCAGCGGGGGAGGAACCCGTGGAAGCTGAAGGGGAGTCAGGCTCACATGAAGATAGTGACCCAGGTGCTGGGAGATTGGGATGGAGCTTTGATAGGAGACGGAGCATCGAGGCAGATAGAAGGGAATGGCGCAGGAGCCTAGAGCGCCCACCGAGACAGCAGAAAGATTGGCGCAGAACCCTAGAGCGCCGACGGCCTCGCCCTGGGGATTAAGTATAGGATCCATTCCCACAGATCCTCAGTTGACCGGCCACTTCTGATTAGAAGGAAGTGTAGCGGCTGAAGATCCACGGAGCTTGGGTTAGCTCGCCTTGCCAAGAAGTATCTTGGGCCTTGTATTCCATGAACTTTGTTTCTTCAACTCACTTCGGACCAAGTCTGTTTTGATCCGCATTGGTTTTGTGGAACCTATTTGCTTTGTTTTACCTTGGGAACTATTTGGAAACCTTACGTGATTTTTCACGAGACTATTTCTTATTGCTTTTGGACAATTTACCTTTTTCACCTGTTTCTTATTATTCAATAAATAGTTAGCTGATTACTGTCTCTGTGTGTGTGTGATTAAGGGGCCGGACCGAGACCCTGCATCGTGACAGTACTTGAAAGAAGGAAAAGATTAACAACACATTTGAGGCAGTCTTGTGCAGTTCTGTGAAATTTATTTCCAGATCAGAGTGTGTGCAATTATCACCTACAGAACATTGTTGTGATCTAGCAAACTTCTTTGTAGGTATCCTGCTAGAAAGCAGCTTGCCATTATTTCAGAGGAATTGTTGCTGACTGCCAGGGGCGGACCAAGCTGTTCCTGGGGTGTATGCAAACAAATTTTTTGCGCCCCCCCAGTGCGCATGCGGCAATCTGCGCGCACACTGGCTCCAGACCGCACCTTCCGCTTTGGCGGCCAGTGCGCATGCGCCAATCTGCGCACGCGAGCTGGCTCCAAAGCGGGAGTCAGTATGCATGCGTGGACCTTTTTGCGCATGCGGAAGTGTGGCCAGAGCGCCGCGTGAGGCCAGGCGCGGCGCGCGGCAGCAGGGCAGCGCAGCATGGGGCGCCGCGGCGCCGCAGGGTGCGGCGGCGCCCCTCCCCGGTGACGTCGCCCCTCCCCGGTGATGTCGCTCTACGCGGCTGCTTCCTCCGCCTAATGGACGAACCAGCCCTGCTGACTGCATAACTTTCTATTGCATTGTTTGTATTGATATTTCATTTAGCTGAGTTCACATTTGGAAGCTACAAGGTAGTGAGCAAATTTATATTACACCAGTGGTTCCCAATCTGTGGTCTGTGAACGACCAGTGGTCTGCAAGAACGAAAATATGGTCCACAGCCTCACCATTAACTACACTGTTGCCTCGCAACCATGCAACAACAAGAGCAACTGGTTTTGCAAAATCCTCTTATAGTGCCGAGGCAACGGGGATGTCGGGAGGGGAGAGGCTGACTACCCACAAAATATTACTACTACCACATCAGCTCTAGATTATTAAATATGGTTTTCTGTGGGTGAGCAGATGGCAACTACTGGATGGCATATGTCCTGTATCAGAAACTATAGCTGATGTGGTCTATCCAATTAAATTTTCTGAATCAGCACCCAAAATTACCAAACCAAATTTCAAGTTGACCAAAACCTGATTAATAACCCTTTTGGTACTAATGTTGGAGAGTGGTCCCTGGTCAAAGTGGTCCATACTAAAAAAAAAAAAAAAAAAAGGTTGGGAACGACTGTATTGCACATTTGGAACATGATATTCCACTTGAACTGCCATAGTGAAATCCTATGGTAATCTTGGATATGCAGATTATGGAGGGGCTTTTAAAATTCTTTGCAACAGAGCTCTAATGCCTCACCAGCCAACAAATCCCAAAATTGTGTTGGATGCACCCATGGCAATTGAATTGGAATCATAGTGCTAAAATTGAGTACTGAGAAATAGCCCAATGTAGGAATGTGGAATGCTTCTGCTCAAGATTCCAGCCAGACAATTATACTTGGGGACAATGTATGGGTGTTATGTTGAGCTATCATCATTGCCCCCTACAATGTACCTTCCAAATGTCCTTTTTTTCAAAAAAAAAATTATTGACACCAGTACGGTAACATCACAACAGACTTCATTCTTAAATATTATGTTACATTATATATACATATCACTTATTACTTCTTAGTAATCTTATGCTACCTCCCATTACCTTACCCTTGTGTCAAATACGAAGTTTCCCCCTCCCCCTCTCCTCCTCTCCTCACCCCCTCCTCCCTCAGGGAACAGTAATTATCTTATTTCAACTATTAATTTAATTGAGCAATCGTACAAAGAGAATGGTTCAGCACTTTATATCTCTCTTTTTCTTCTATCTTTTCTATCAGTCTTTCCCATTTCTGAATCCAGGTCTTCTTAAATCGGCCGGCTGTAAATTTGATTCTTCTTTCATAAATATAATCCTGAAGCATATATTCTGCTATATACTCATACCATTTTTCGACCTTCCACTTCCCATGGTCCTTCCAGCCCAAAGCCACAGTCGCTTGGGCAGCTACCAGCATATATATATATATATATATATATATATATATATATATATATATAATAAAAGGTTTTTATTGAAAGATTGACACAATACAATACATCCTAAAAGACAAAGGAAGGGGGTGAAAGGGGTGGGTTGGGGTGGGGAACAATAGGGATGGGGTGGGGGAAGGGAATAGGGAGAGCAGTATACAGGGCCATATCAACACAACACATAACAAAAAAAGATAAAAGAATGTTGGCTTCACATCTTCTTTTTCCCATTCTTATATATCTTACAGAGTTCTTATATTTCTTTTTAACAAAAGTTAGAAGGATATTTTCTCTAAATGTTGAAACCTCTCAGAAGGATCTTCTTCTTTTCTCTCATAAAGGTTATAAGAGGGAGCCATGTTGCATTGAATTTAGTATTTGATTTTTCGCGAAGTAAAAAAGTAAGTTTGTCCATTTCGGCTAGCTCAAGAGTCTTGATTAACCACTCGTCCATATCTGGGATCTCGGGTTGTTTCCAATATCGAGCTAAAGTAAGTCTTGCCGCAATTATAAGAAAAGTTAACAGCTTTTCTGTTTCCTTATCTTCTTCGAAACCTGAAATATTTAAGAGATACAATTCTGGGTTTTTTTGTAAATTTAAATCGCAAGATTTCCTGGATAACATTATGGACCATGTTCCAGTATTTAGTTGTAACCTTACACGAAAGAAGAAAAACTCATTTAAGAAACTCATTTAAGAAATGGAAGGTTCTTCCTACTGAGGAGAACAGAAAGGAACACAAGCGCTGGCAAACAAAATGCAAAGCAACCGTCAGGAAAGCCAAGAGAGATTTTTGAGGCACATATAGCTAAGAATATTAAAAAAATAGCAAAAACTTCTTTAAGTACATCAGAAGTAGAAACCCAACTAGAAAGCAGTTGGGCCACTTGACGAAAATGGTAAGAAAGGGACAATAAGTGAAGACAAGGAGATTGCTGAGCGGCTAAACGACTTCTTTGCCTCCGTTTTCACACAGGAGGACAGACAACATATGCCTGCAGCTGAGTCAGTTTTTTCAGGGAGGGAATTAAATGAATTAAACCAGATAGAGATAAACAAGGAAGATGTTCTCACATGCCTTACTAAACTAAATGTCAACAAATCACCAGGGCCAGATGGCATCCACCCCAGAGTTCTTAAGGAACTCAAGTGTGAAATTGCTGAAATTCTAGCCAAAATATATAACCTTTCTCTAAGATCAGGCACTGTACCCGAGGACTGGAAGGAGGAAAATGTAACTCCGATCTTCAAGAAAGGATCCAGGGGTGATCCAGGAAATTATAGGCCAGTTAGTCTAACCTCAGTTCCAGGCAAAGTGATGGAAACCATTATTAAAGAAAAATTACTAAGCACATAGAAGAACAGGCATTGCTGAAGGAAAATCAACATGGTTTCTGCAAAGGCAAATCATGTCTTACTAACTTGATAGAATTTTTGAGGGTGTAAATAAACACATAGATAAAGGGGACCCAGTCAATATTGTTTACCTTGACTTTCAAAAGGCTTTTGACAAAGTCCCTCACCAAAGGCTCCTAAATAAGCTCTTCAGCCATGGAATCAGGGGACAGGTCTTGTCCTGGATTGGAACCTGGCTAAACTGTAGGAAACAAAGGGTGGTAATAAATGGACATTTCTCTGGGTGGAAAGAGGTGAGAAGTGGCGTGCCCCAAGGTTCAGTTTTGGGTCTGTTACTTTTTAATTTATTCATTAATGATCTGGATGTAGGAGTGAATTCTGAGGTAGCAAAGTTTGCAGACGACACTAAATTGTTCAGGGTAGTTAAAAATGAAACTGATTGTAAAGAGCTCCAGAAAGATCTCTCGAAATTGAGTGAATGGGCAACAAAGTGGCAAATGCATTTTAACCTAAACAAGTGTAAAGTCATGCACATCGGGGCAAGAACCCCAACTACACCTACAAATTGATGGGGTCAAAGCTTTCTGAGACAAACCAGGAAAGGGATCTTGGGGTTTTGGTGGACAGCTCAATGAAGATGTCAACCCAGTGCGCTGCAGCAGTGAAAAAAGCAAATTCTATGCTAGGCATGACCAGAAAGGGAATCGAAAATAGGTCGGCAAATGTTGTATTGCCTCTCTACAAATCTATGGTGAGGCCACATCTGGAGTACTGTGTACAATTCTGGTCATCGCACCTTAAGAAGGATATAACGGAACTGGAAAAGCTACAAAGAAGGGCAACAAAAAATGATCCAAGGGATGGAGCAGATCCCTTATGAAATCAGGTTGCAACGCCTTGGTCTTTTCAGCCTTGAAAGACGGCGTTTAAGAGGTGACTTGATCGAAGTGTATAAAATCATGCATGGGATAGAAAAGGTGAATAAAGAAAAAATATTTTCTCTGTCACACAACACTAGGACTAGGGGGCACTTCCTGAAGCTCCAAGGTAGGAAAGTTAGGACTAACAAAGGGAAATATTTCTTCACCCAGAGGGTCATTGGGTTATGGAACTCACTTCCAGAGGAGGTTGTGACAGCTGTCAGCCTGGACAGCTTCAAGGCAGGATTAGACAGATTCATGGATACCAAGGGAATCAGTAGTTACTGAAATGGACATCCAAGTGCCACCTCTGTGTTGATTGAGGCAGGCAGGATTTCCCGGGTACTGGTTGTGGGGGTCGGGAGCAGGTGAGGGTTTTGCCCTCCTTTCTGCTAGAGATCCCCGTGTACAACTAGTGGGCCACTGTGTGACACAGAATGCTGGACTAGATGGGCTGAGGCCCGATTCAGCATGGCTCTTCTTATGTTCTTATGTTCTTATGCCCACCAAGCGTGGTAAAAGGTGCCTTTCTCCTGGTTACATTTCCAACAATACTACCATATATTTTATAATTTCTCTCCAGGCTGTGATATTTTCTTTTTTATCTAATTTCTGTGTGAAAAATTCTATTTTATTCAAAGATAATTTATCTCCTATTATTTCCTCCATTTCCCACATCACCTTACTGTAGGACTCTTGCACTCTATCACATTCCCACCACATATGAAAATAGGAGCCCATTTCCCCACATTTATGCCAACAAAGTTTTGTGGTCGTTTTTGTCATATGTGCTATTTTAATTAGTACAGATTAAACATCTAGTACAGAACCCCAATTACATTTTCCTTTGTGTTTCTCTAATCTTTATGTGTTTAATAATTTTGACTGAATCAATCCAATATCCTATCTCTGAAACTTTATTATTTAAGTCCTCTTTCCACATTTCTACTAAAGCTTGTTTCAGATCATATTGTATTCCAACTAGTTTCTTATAGATAAACCCCATCAAGCCTTTTGCCTTTTCTAATTTCCATTTTAAAATTTGATCTAGGGCTGTTTCGGGGCCTTCTTTTCTCCTCCACTTAATAATCCTTTGTTTCAACCCATTCCAAAGAAGCCAATTACTTTGACTACATTTCCCCTTCATTAACTCCCAATCCTTAATTGTTCCATCTATGTTTAAGAGATCTTTTATCAAGGTTATTCCAGTCTTTTTCAAATTATTATAACTTTGCTGAATATCTGTTCATTTTTATTATCTACCTTATTAATTTGTAACTTATTTTGCCATTTTTCCCAGCATTCCGAGGTTGATATTAGTGGTCCCCCTTTAAGTTCAGTTAAAGTTTTTTTTAATCAATACATCCTTTTATACATAAACAATGATTCCATCCATTAATTGATTTCTCAATTCTGGCCCATCTTTATGAATCTTCAAAATCTAATTCAATCAACCTTCCAAATGTCCTGATCTGGCAAAGACAGTCTTGATTATCCCTCTGTCAC
The DNA here is from genome assembly GCA_030556195.1 of Anolis apletophallus. Lineage (NCBI taxonomy): Eukaryota > Metazoa > Chordata > Lepidosauria > Squamata > Anolidae > Anolis > Anolis apletophallus. Next base: position 186,554,983 of record JARBWK010000001.1, on the reverse strand, counting down.
CGCACTCTTTCAGCTGCTTTGTAAATGCCCTGGTTTCTATCTCCTCCTTGTTCACCCCTTGTCCTCAAATTACTTCAATTATTGCAAACGCAAGTTCAGAAAGTGCAGAAATGTGAGTACTAAGGGCCTTGAACGATTGGAGATCTCAGACTGATTTAAGGCACTTTGCTAATGTTCTTAGTAATGTTGTGGCAGACAGGGGTGGACCTACCTATTCCGGGGGGGGGGGGGGGGGTAAACGAAAAAATTTTTTACGCCCCTCCCAGTGGCTCCCGAGCGCGAGTCACGCTCTGGAGCCTAGTGCGCATGCACCAATCTCTGCGCATGCGCACTGGCTCCAGAGCGTGCCTCCTGCTTTGGAGCCCAGTGCGCATGTGCCAATCTCCATGCATGCACACTACTGCGCGCATGTGCACTGGCTCCAAAGCGGGAGGTGCGCTCTGGAGCCAGTACGCATGCATGAAAGGCCCGGCTGGTGCGGCGGCGCGGCCCAGCTGTGGGGCCGGCTGCGGAGGCCCAGCCGACGCGGTGGCGGGGCAAGGCAGCTCGGCGCGGGTGGTGGGGCGGGGCCAGCACGGCGGCGGCCCTCCCAGGTGGCAACGCCCCTCCCAGGTGGCAACGCCCCCTCCCAGGTGATGACGCCCTACGCGGCTGCGTAGTCGGCGTAATGGTTAAACCGGCCCTGGTGGCAGAGGCTTCATTTGGATGCCTCACAGCTTGTAAATTTTCCAATGAGGCTGACATGCAGGGAAGAAGGATGTGGGGTACAGGCATTACTCATTTGGCATTTAATAGGGAACATTACTGAAGCAGCTTGGCTGTTCTGAAACACTGGCTTTGAACTTAAATCAGTCTGAGATCTCCAATCGTTCAAGGCCCTTAGTACTCACATTTCTGCAACGACGGCGAGCTGGCTGTTTTCCATCAAGGGGGCAGGAGATTGACCATCTGGCCCTGTCGCCCTCTCCTTCGACCCCCCTGATGCCTGCTTTGGTGGCCAGCTCATTGCCTCCTGCCACCCCCTCTGCTGGCCCAAGGAGGAAGTGCAGGCCAGGCCAGATGAAAAGGAAACGCGAACGGAAGCGACGCCAGGGGGGAGGCCAGGACTCCCTCTTACCCGCCCCCCCATCATACATTCAGCCTGCCAAGCCCACGGGGCCTACCAATAATAGCCCCCTGGAACTCCCTCCCATGGACCGAGGCAACAGGCAGCCTAGGACCAAGGTCTGTGTCCCAACACCCAACCCATCCAAGGGTCTCAATCTAAGACACCGAGGGAGGGGAAGCAGACGGAGAAGAAGGAGCTTTGGTCCTAGGACTTTTTGGGGGGTAGGTTTTGGCCCGAGAGACAATACCCACAACCCGACCCCGCGGGAGGCGGCCGAGAAGCAGGCCATAGGGGGGCCGGGAAATGAGACTGCTACCTCTAATAGATCTAAGAGGGATAGCGAGCTACGGAGGGGTAACAGGCCTCCCACCCAGGGTTCATACCCACAGCCCCCCGAGAAACCTGTGTCCATCCATCCGAAGTCACCTGGTGGGAGTCGGGGACTGCCATCAACTTCCCCTTTTCACGGGGTATGCCGGAAGCTAAATCCCTCACAGGTGCCCAGGCCTCAGATTCAGCAGGTATCCCAGTGATCTCAGGGCGGGGAGTGCACGGTAGGCGCAGGCCGAATGCAAGACCTACAGCAAGAGCCAGACAGAGTCACATCAGGACTCGACCTGGCCCTGACCTGCGACCTATTCCCAGGCACGCTGATGATAGACTTCCAGCTATCTCCCTTCCTCTCTGGTGCTGGTAAATGCTAGATCTGTCCGGAACAAGTCCGCCACCATCTGGGAGTTCTGTGAGGATGAAAAAAGCAGACCTATTCTGCGTCACCGAAACGTGGCTCCAGGATGGCGACAACACCTGCCTCCAGGAAATTATCCCCCTGACTACGTTGCCATGCACCAGAATAGGGACAGGGACGGGGGGGGGGTGGCAATACTCTCCCACGATGGATTACACCTTAGAGCGATCCCTGCGCTGACCACCTCAGGGCTTGAAAGTGCTGGCCTGGTGTGGGAGTCCCAGGAGAGCTTGGCCGTCCTGCTGGTGTACCGTGCGCCTAGCGCACCGACAGAAAGCCTGGCGCGGCTGCTGGAGACTGTGTCGGAGTGGGCATTGAGGTTTCCCAGGCTTATTGTCCTGGGGACTTCAATGCCCACTCCGACGCAGCCTCTGCTCCATCTGCAGCCACGGACCTAATCTCGACCATGGCGACATTAGGCCTCTCCCTCTGTAGCTCGGGACCCACACATTCGGCCGGGCACACCCTCGACTTGGTTTTCAGCGCGGGGGTTCAAGTGGACCTAGCCTCCATAATAGAGGTTCCATGGTCGGACCACTGTGCTCTAAGGATCCGGGTTGAGCAACCGCCCCCCCCCCCCATGCAAGGGCGCCGAACGGATTTGGGTTCGCCCGAAGAGACTTATGGAACCTGAAAGGTTCCTGAATGCTCTGAGGGATCTGGAGTCTATCAGCGTCTCAGTCGATGAGCAGGTTCACTCCTGGAACACCTCTCTTGCTAGAGCTCTCGACGAGATTGCCCCCAGGCGTCCTCTCCGACCCCGCAAACATCGATCTCCTTGGTACACAGCAGATCTTAGGTCGATGAAGCGGGAGAGGAGACGACTAGAGCGCGTGTGGAGGAAACTCCGTGACGGAGCCTCAGTATCAGCTTATAAGCTATTCAAAGATGCTTATGAGCGTGCTGTCAAGGCGGCCAAAAATGTGTACTTCTCCGCCTCGATAGCGTCTGCTAGCTCACGCCCGGCCCAATTGTTCAAGGTAATTCGGTCTTTGACGACGGTCCCTACTGTCCCAAAAATAGTGATCAGGCCTTCACTGCCGGTGCTTTCCAGAGCTTCTTCACAGACAAGATACTAAGCCTCCGCCTGGACCTTCCAGCCACGGTTGACACAGTAAGAGAACTTGAGACCCCGTGGCCCTCCGCCGGGCCCACCCTCGACCGGTTTCGGCCACTGGACGCAGATGCTGTTGATAAGATAGTGGCTGCAACTAGGCCTACCACCTGCTCCTCGACCCGTGCCCCTCCTGGCTTGTTAGATCGTGCCTGGAGGGGTTACGTGGCCTCTGTTGAACATCGTAAACAGCTCCCTTGAGCAAGGAGTCTTTCCAGAGTGCTTAAAAGAGGCGGTGGTAGCTCCATTACTGAAGAAACCGTCACTAGACCGGCGGTTCCCTCCAACTACCGACCAGTGTCGAACCTTTCGTACCTGGGGAAGGTAGTTGAGAGGGCAGTACGGAGCAGTTGCAGTCCTTCTTAGATGATGCAACATGGCTAGACCCCTTCCAGTCCGGCTTCCGTTCGGGGCACGGGACGGAGACGGTTTTGGTCTCCATCACAGACCAACTCCGCTGCCAGCTCGACCAAGGCGGGTCTGCGCTGCTCGTGTTATTGGACCTCATGGCAGCGTTTGACACGGTCGACCACAATCTATTGATCCACCGCCTGGCCGTGGCTGGAGTGAGGGGGACAGCCCTTAAATGGCTGACCTCCTTCCTCCACCAGCGGTCTCAGCGTGTGAGGAGGGGCGAGGTGGTCCCCACTACTCTGTGGGGTCCCCAAGGGGGCCATTCTCTCCCCTCTGTTATTTAACATCTACATGCAGCCGCTTGCACAGCTGGTGCGGAGTTATGGGCTGGAGTGTCACCAGTACGCTGACAACACCCAGCTCATTCTGAGGATGGAGGGCAGGCCAGGTTCTGTCCCCGATAATTTCCAACACTGCCTCGAAGCCGTTACTGGATGGCTGCGAGCCAGTAGGTTGAGGGTGAATCCGGCGAAGACGGAGATCTTGTGGCTGGGTCGCCCGGGTGATGTTAATGTCCAGCTTCCGAGCCTGGACGGTGCGGTGTTATGCCCATCGCCTTCCGTAAAGAGCCTGGGGGTCCATTTGGACTCCCAGCTGACCATGGAGGCCCAGGTCTCTGCGGTCAGCAAGATCGCTTTTTCATCTGCGACAGGCAAGGAGGCTGGCCCCTATCTCTCCCGGAACGATCTGGCCACGGTGATCCAAGCCACAGTCATCTCAAGGCTGGATTACTGCAACGCGCTCTACGTTGGCCTTCCTCTGTCGGTGACCCGGAAGCTCAGGCTAGTGCAGAACACTGCCGCCCGGCTCCTGTCTGGCACGCCAGCTGGCGCCCACATAACACCTGTTTTGCAGGATCTGCACTGGCTGCCAATTGAGCACCGGATCACCGTCAAAGTGTTGGTCCTCACCTTTAAGGCCTTACACGGCCTGGGGCCAGCGTATTTGAGGGACCGTCTCACCCCATATTGCCCTCCGAGATCACTTCGGTCTGAGGACTCCAATCTCCTGGAGATACCTTCAGCTAAACTCACAAGGCTGACTGCTACCCGCCGGAGGGCGTTCTCTGTCATAGCACCTACGCTGTGGAACGCCCTCCCAGCCGGAACTCGGGCTATGAAGGACTTGCTCCCGTTTAGACGGGCCTGTAAAACATACCTGTTTAAGCAGGCCTTTGGTGAGTAAGTCCTGCCCATGCCCGCCATCTATTCGTTCTTCTGAGGATGATGTGCTGTTCATTGTTTTAACTGTGTTATTAATTACTGTACTGCTGTTGTTTTTAATTGTTTTTAACTGCTTATTGCCTGTATTTTACTGTGCCCTTCGGTTCCTGTAAGCCGCCGCGAGCCTCAGGGAGTCGGCGGCATAGAAGCCCGAATAATAAAATAAAAAATAAAAAATAAACTTTGCTACTATCTGCATTTTTTGAGGTGTTAGGTTGTGGTCAAACACAGTTTCCATCAGTGCAATGTCTCTCTTGTGCTTGTCATGGGTGTCAGATACCTTCCTCCTCCGCACTCTATTTATTTCCTGACTCTGTGTTAAGTTTCCTTTTTTATTGACCTTAAGAGTGTCCCTAATTTACCACTTGGAATTAAAAGATACATTTAGAAGACAGAGTTAGAAACTAAGATAAGAATTTAAAAAACACGTTATGTATATTGCGCATATTATGAGTCAGGGTCCTCAAAACAGAAGTCCATCTCTTGTTACTTTGACCTTTCTTTATTTCACCTGCCTAATTTAGATGAAAAAGGGCCATTTTTGTAATTGTTGTCATTTACTTGAACATTGTTGCATAATTAATTCTTCTTATACTTGGGTTTTAATAGTACTACCCACAGCTGATGATGATGTTCCAAGTATTATTTCCAGTTTCCAAAGAATAGCCTAGAGCCAAATTTGACTGATCCAATAGAATGGCTATTGAGTGTTGTATGTAAAGGTCTTATTTAAAATGTTGAGATGTTGATAGTATTTTGCTATGGTGCTTGTTTCTGCATTCTCATGAGGCTTAGCCATTGACATCTTTATAAACAGATATAGAGAGTGGCCTACACCTCAATACTAGTCTTAATTCAAGAAAATTCAAGTGTATCTTCACTGACATGTATACCACGAAGGTGGGCAAATCCATGGCATTGTGATTGCACAACCCATTGATGGCTGTGGACGAATGCAGTCTTGAACAGTATTAAATTGTGTAATATTTTGGAATTTCCCCAACATTTTGGAGTAAACCATTACTTCAGGCATGTGTAATTTGCTATGTTGCCTCCTATTCAGGAAGTAGCTGTGGCTGGTTATACCACTATTCCACTTTCCTTAGGCTCAGGTAGCCTTGGAGACAAAGAAAGGCATCTAACTTGCCCTGACAGTCTGGCATTTGTGGTGTCCATTTGACATAAAAATGGCGCTGGACACCTCTCCTCACCTGGAGCATACACACACACACACACACTAGCTGTACCCAGCACGCGTTGCTGTGCCCTATTTAGGAGATGCGAGAAAGTCTGAGTATGTAAGGGTTGGAATTGATGTTACTTATGGTCTTGGTGGGGTCATGGCTGTGTCGTTGTGGGTTGTTCTGGTGGGTGGGATGTTGAAGTCCTGGGGAGTTGTCGGTGTGTGGTGTTGCTGGCGTTCTGCAGAGCTTGTGGATATGCAATGTTTTTTGTCTTTCTGTCTGCTGTGTTGATGTAGAGGTTGATGCTTGTGTGGGTGGGGTATTTTTGGTGTTTGTGTGTGTTTGTAGAGTATCAGTACAGTGTTGTGTTGTGGTTGGAGTATAGGTGGAGTTGGTTTTTGTTTGTGGTGGTGGTAGGTGTTGTGTGTGCGGGGTCCCGTAAGGTTGGGGGGATGGGTTGTGATATGAAGTTGTGTTGTGTGGGTAGGAATTGCTGGAGTATTGTGCCTGGGACGTGTGTGTATTTGGAGGTGTGTGTGGTGGTGAGTAGTGAGTGCAGTCCTGGGTTTTGTGTTGGGGAAGTTGTCAGGTATTTGTGGGGTGTATTTTGTGTGTGTTGTGGTGACATAGTTGTCTAAGTCTGGCTGTGTGCTGGTTGTGATGTGGAGGGGGTGTTGCTTTTGCCAGTGGTGTTTGTTGTGAATTTTGGTTGGGGTGGGTTTTTGTGTTGCAGGATTGGTTTTTTTTGGTGGGTTTTGCAAGTTTGTGTTATTCTGGCGGTATGTGTTTGTCAGTGGTGCCTGTGTCCCTGGTGCCCTATTTGTGTTAGTGTTATGTCCTCCTGGTAGTTGTTATGTCCTCCTGTGTTAGTTGGTTGTACTGTGTAGGTTTCTGTGCAGCAGTGGTATGTATGCGTTGTGTGTGTTGTGTGTCTGTTGTGTTGTGGGTCTGTAGAGGTAGGCATTGCGAGTTGTGTGGCTGTCATGTTGTGGGTGTGGTGTTTGTAAAGTAGGTGTCTTTTGTTGTGGGTGTCTTTTGTCCTGTGAGTGGTATGTATGTGCTCTGTGCACATAGTTGTGTATCTTCTGCATATTGGCGTTTGGGGTATTTTTTGCTGGCTTGGTCTTTTGGATTGTGTATCTCGAGTGTGGGAACTCCCTCCTAGAGCTTGGCCTTGGCAGTTTAACCTTCAAACACCAACTGACTGAAATCAAATCACTCAGCATTCTATCCTAGCCTTGGCTGGCTGTGCCCAGCGTTACTATGGTTACTCAGCCTCCCTGCATTTTGTGTGGGCCAATGTTGGCCAATGGGTTTTGCTGGCTGCTGCAGAGGATGCTGGGAAATGTAGGTTTTTGTATCATTGTTTTGGGGGACTTCTAGGTTTTGGGGGGAAAGTTTATTTGCTAAAAACCTTCCTTGCTTGAGGCCTATTTTTGTTGGCAAGTTTGGTGTCTCTGCCTTGGAAGGTTTCTCTGTCTCTGTCAGTCGTTCGATGACTTCGGGAACTCCTTTATTATATATATATATATATATATATATATATATATATGGCATGGTTTCGAACCCAAAAATCGCGATTCTAAAATCAAATGGGGGAATTTTTATTAGTAAAAGAAAGACTTACAAAAAATTTGCCAAAAAAGTTCTAAATGTAACTTAATTACTAACGAAATCGTTAGTAGTTCGTATGCCAGCGCTTGCGCATTCCAGATGGTTTTGGCCTACAACTCACAGAAATCCTAACAGCTGGTAAATTGGCTGGGATTTCTGGGAGTTGTAGGCCAAAACTTGAATAAATCACACTGAATTCTAGATGGGACTCTCCAAATAGGAAGGAGGGAGGGAAAGAGGAAGGGAGGGAGGGAGGGGTATTCTATTCTTGGAAGCAGCAAAAAAGGAGGAGGAGCCCCCCTCGCTCCTCGCTGCCTCTCTCTCACCCCGATCCTGAGGGAGCGAGGGCCCAAGTTTGCCCAGGCTGAGAGGAAAAGGAAGAGGCCTGAGGCTGTGAGGAATGGTGGGAGTTGAAGTCCAAAACACCTGGAGGGCTGAAGTTGGCCCCTCATGAAGCCTCTTCAAGGCTTTAGATCCTGGCAGGCAGAAGGGGCAGGGAGAGCCGTCCACTCCTCCTGCCCTGCCAGGATCTAAAGCATCAAAAGAGTATTGGGGTGAGAAACCAACCTAATGTATAATAGAATGAATGCTACTGTAAGTGCCTAATATTATAAGTATCCAACTGGTCATATACCTACATTCCATGCACATGCAATAATACAGCAGCAATAACAATGGGTATAAGAGAAGAGGTAAAATTCAAACCAAAGTATTCTGACTGTGGTCCCTCCTCAAGGGTGCAAACTGCAAAGGCTCTTCTCTCTGAGCACGGGAAAGGCAAAATCCCGGGCACAGCGTTTGCTGCCTGGGTGCACACACATACATATTCTTGGGGATTTGCTGCAGAATCTTCTCTATGAGCCCGGATTCTGCAGCAAATCCCCCCCAAGAATATGTATGTGTGCACCCAGGCAGCAAACGCTGTGCCCGGGTTTTGGCTTTTCCGGCTCATAGAGAAGAGCCTTTTGCAGTTTGAGGAGGACCACAGTCAGAATACTTTGGTTTGAATTTTACCTCTTCTTATACCCATTGTTATTGCTGCTGTATTATTGCATGTGCATGGAATGTAGGTATATGACCAGTTGGATTACTTATAATATTAGGCACTTACAGTAGCATTCATTCTATTATACATTAGGCTGGTTTCTCACCCCAATACTCTTTGATGCTTTAGATCCTGGCAGGCAGGAGAGGCAGGGAAGCCTGGAAAAATGTAAACAGAGAGGTTTACTCAGAGTAAATCCACAAGGAGGGCACTTCATCCAAAGTGCCCTCCTTTTGCAGATTTACTCTGAGTAAACCTCTCTGTTTACATTTTTCCGGGCTTCCAGCCGAAAGAAGGAGCGAGTTTAGGGCTTGCCTTGCCATAATATTTATTGGCAAGGGAGGCGGGAGGGTGGTGAGAGAGAAGGAGGGTGCCCCCCCCCCTTACGACCTAATAACGACACTTAAGAAAATCCTGGCCCCCGAAGTTCTATAAAGAAAGTCCACTTTCTGGTTGGCGTTCCAGGTGCGGAAATACTCAAAAGTAGCATTTCTTACGAATTTCTTACGAATCATTTCATTTTCATAACTTTTTTTCTCATGCCTAATATATATATATATATATATATATATATATATATATATATATATATATCTCAACATGCCAACTGCAGAAGGGAGGGAGAAAAGGTGGAAGGACTTCCTCTTTTCCCTCATCCCTTCTTTCACATGACTTTGTTACTCTGGATATCATCACTCCAGGTGCTGAGCAATGTCAATCACCCTTTTTGTGGCTGGTGGGCACAACAGATTCTGGATTGGCAGGGGCATAGTAAGGGCCATGGGTGAACAGTGCCAAACCAGTTTGGGCACAGCTCAGAAATGTGACTGCCATTTAGTTGCCAGACTAGCTCAGGGCCATGATGTGCAGCCACCATCCAGTTCCAGAGCCTGCTTGGGGGACTGGAGTTTAGCCTCCAGTGGTGGATCTGGAGTATCTCACTGCAGAGCAGTATTAACTATTCTGGCCTGTCAAGATGCACTCCAATTCATTCAGTTGCTGCCTGAAAAATCAATATTGGTGGAATTGATTTAACGAGTCATATGAAGCTTAATATTTCGTTCCCCCATCTTCAGAGTGCATAATTCTAATGATTTGTATGATATGTGTTAAATTAAAAGTAACGTTTTCAAAGGTTTCTTCACACACACACACCCCCACACACAAAAAATCCTGTCCTTAGCTGGATCTCCAAGGGCTTTATTACACAAGCCTGTTGTCTCACAGCAACCAGTTGTTTAAGCCAATGTTTCCCAACCAGTGTGCACGGCACACTAGTGTGCCGTAAGCAGTCATCAGGAGTGCCGTGGGAAATTGGAATCTCCAATACCTTTTCTTCCCCCTCCTGCCGAACACTTTTTCTTCTCCACTCGGGCTCCCTTCTTCCCAGGCTCGCTCTGCTCACTTTGCCTCGCTTTGCTCTGGGGCGAGTCTGCACAGTCACGCCTGCACGGGTCATGTCTTCCCCCCTCCTCCCTCCCCTCCTGAACACGCTCACGCTGCCCCCTCGGATCAAAATGGTGGCAGAAGCGGCAGTGTAGAAGAAGAAGTAAGTGTTCGGCAGGAGGGGGAAGAAAGGGCACGATGGGGAAGAGGGAGGAAGAGGTCTCTGTCGAAAGCTGGCATGGGCAAACTTGGACCTTCCAGGTGTTTTGGACTCCAACTCCCACGTTCCTAGCAGCCTCAGGCCCTTTTCCTTTCCCCACCTCAGCCACTTAAGCAGGAAAGGGCCTAAAGCTGTTAGGAATGGTGGGAGTTGGAGTCCAAAGCACCCAGAGGGTCGACGTTTTCCCATGCCTGTTTTAGGGGACTTAAAGTGGTGAGCCTCCTTCCAACATTGTGATTCTGGATAGAAAACAAACAACAACATGACATAACATTGTTTGAGTCCACGGTGCTCTCTGGGTGTAGGTGAACTACAACTTCCAAACTTAAGGTCAATTCCCAAGCAAACCCTTTCAGTACTTTCTGTTGGTAATGAGAGTTCAATATGCCAAGTTTGGTTCAATTCCATTGTTGCAAGAGTTCAGGATGCTCTTTGATTGTGTGTTAACTATAAATCACAGAAACTGTAACTCCCAAATGTCAAGGTCTATTTTCCCCAAACTCCATCTGTGTTCACATTTGGGCATATTCAGTATTCATGCCAAGTTTGGTCCTGATCCAACATTGTTTGAGTCCACAGTGCTCTCTTGATATAGGTGAACTACAACTCCAAAACTCAAGGTCAATGCCCACCAAACTCTTATAGTGTTTTCTCTTGGTTATGGGAGTTCTGTGTGGGAAGTTTGTGTCTTTCTGCCATTCCTGCCAGGATATCTATGTTGTGTTCATCGAAACAGGCCCAGGTTTCACACTGAATGTATAAATACATTAAAAAGCATATTAATATATTCTTCTGGGTCTGAATTCTTTGAGTGAACACTAGAGAAGTTCCTGTTGTTTTCTGATCATTTGGTTTGTGTCAAAATTTACCCTAGCATTTGATATGTAATTTTAACTTCTATTTTCACGATCCATGTATGTTTTATGCTGTTTTACTGTTTCTGTGTAAATCGCCTGGAGCATCTTGATGGAGGGTGATTAATAAGAAATAAAGTGATGATGATGATGATGATAAAGTGATGATGCATTTTCTAGAGATAAAAAAAAGAAAGAAATGGTTTCAGAACAATAAACAGAAATCTAATTCTCATGAAAAATAAATGCCTTTTCATCTATCTATCTATCTATCTATCTATCTATCTATCTATCTATGTATATAATAAACGTCAGTGTTTGCAGGCGGTGGTGCAGTGGTGCGGAGGGAAGAATATGTGCCAGCGTTTTGATTGGCTGCCACTGTGGGATGTTTTGCATAAAGGGCTCTGATTGGCCAGCCTCAGTATTCCAATATTCTAAGGCTTCAGACAGAGGATATTGGTTGCCACTGAAATGGTATTTGCATAAAGCACTCCGATTGGCCAACCACATCCCAACATTCTACAGTGACTCAGAGGGAAAAGGAAAGGCCTCAGGCAGTCAGCCACTGCGGCCCACAGCAATGACGGATCAAGACCAAACTTGGCAAACAGGGGCCCAATGGCCCACTTCACAACCTGGTGTGGTTTAGGGCAGGATGGGCCACGAATGTTGGGATTTGCAGTACCTTCAGATCATTCACTTCCCAAACAACACTGTAGCCCCTATAAATCACAGACCAGGCTCAAAATTGACAGCAAGGCTTCCTTAACTTGATTTTCCTGACTAGGCCTCAGCTCATGGGATATTGTTAGGCCTCTTCAACTTGATTTTCCTGACTAGGCCCCCAACAATGACAGAACAAGACCAAACTTGGCACACAGACCCTCCAAGATGCACCCTACATCCTGGTGCAGTTTGAGGGAGGATGGACCACGGATGATGGGACTTGAAGTACCTTCACTCACTTTCTGAGACCACTACGGCCCTCATCCAATGACTGCTCAAGACCACACTTGGCACACAGAGCCCCCATGACCCACTACATCCTGGTGCCGTTTGGAGAACGGGGGACCATGGATGATGGGACTTCCAGTACCTTCCCTCACTTCCAGAGACTGCTGCAACCCTCATCCACAGAATGATCAAGACCAAATGGGACACACACAGCCCCCATGACCCAATCTACATCCTGGTACTGTTTGGAGGGGGATGGACCATGGCCAATGGGACTCGCAGTACCGTCACTAAGTTTTTGAGACCACTGCATGCCACATAAACATCTAATAGGAACCAACCTTGGCACACAATGCCTTCCTCAAATAACCCGGGCACCCGCAGGGTCCTCAGCTAGTTTGTTTTTTTTTTTATAAAAGGAAAGATGATGAAATTCTGCCAAATCACCACTAGATGGTGATGCTTCCTATAATAGTGCACATAGAACATGCTTATGGCTGGATCTACACTGCCCTATATCCCAGGTTCTGATCCCAAATGATCTGGCAGTGTAGACTCATACAAATGTTCAATTTCTTAGTTAGTTTTTCTTAGAACAAGGCTAAAATCAGATAAGGCTAACAATGTGATCATAAAGTTAAAAAGTTAAACACGCTATAATATTAAAATAGCATTTTTTTTAATTTTTTTAAAAATATACTTTATTGCAGTTTCAAATATTTAGAAAAGACACATAACACAAAAACAGAAGTACAGGGGATGAAAAGGGAAAAAGGGGAGGGAGGGTATCCGGGGGTGCAAGGAAGGAAGGGGGAGGGAAAGGTGGTGAAAGGCGTTACAATACATAGGGGATTGGGGGGTGGTATAAGAACAGTCCGTTTTTGGTTTTACAACTTGTGCAAGCAATTATACATCTTCTTCTTCTACTTTTCGGAGTGACTATTCGTGCCTGTATAAGAATATACAAAGATATACCAACATAAAAATCAATAGTTTTGTTTGTTGACACCCAGACCGATATTACCTTAAGGATATAACACTATAGCCCTTCAATTTGTCCTCGCCCTTACACTTATGTGACTATCTTATTGAATATTTCCTGACTTATCAGCTATCTATACGCGCTTCCCCCCCCCCGTAATTACCAATTCAGTATAAGCTCGATCTTGTGCTCCCTCGAGAAGTAGCTTTGTACTGACGCCCAATCGGTCTTTTTGGTGACCATCCCATCCCTACTTCTTATCTCTTGGGTCAACCATTCCATCTGGACCATTTCCATCAGTTTATAGAGCCATTTTTCCTTCCTTGGTTCATCTGCGGATTTCCAGTATCTGGCATATACCAGTTTGGCAGCCGTGGTTGTGGCCAAAAATATAGTCTTTTCATTAGCGTCCATGGTTGGGTCCAAAATCCCCAGGAGGAATATATCCGGCCTTCTCCATCTTTTTTGAGAGGATTTTATTAACTTCTTTGTTTATTATATTCCAAAATTTTGGGGCTTTTGGGCATAGCCACCATAGGTGGAAGAAGGTTCCGTTCTGGGCTCCGCAGAGTTCCAACATTCCGTTTAACGTTATGATATATTTTGGCCAATTTATCTGGGGCCAAGTACCATCTATATAAGACTTTAATCCAGTTTTCTTTAAACTTATAGCAAACGGAGGAGTTGGCGTTTTTCCCCCAGATAGATTGCCAGGTGCTCCCTTTTATCTTAACACCTATGTTACGTGACCATTTTTTCACATGATCGTCTAATTTAGTATCTTTTTGGGTTAACAGCCTATATATCTTACCTACCAGATTTTTATCTGGCCCTAAAAGAACCTTCTGCCACTCATGTTGGTCGTCCTCAAACCCCTTTTTTTTATCCAATTTGAATTTTTCCATAACTTGACAGTATGGGAGCCAGCTCAGCTCCCTTCCTTCCCGGGCTAGTTGTTCTTTACTTTTCAGCATGTAGATTAGCCCGTTCCAGTATAGTAACTCCTTATAAGTATACCATTTGGTGTCCTCTAGCTGTCTTAGTCGAAAGGCCTCCACTGGCGATACCCATGTGGGGGTTTTGGAGTAAATTTTGTTGAAATATTTATTCCAGATTCTGATTAGTGGGTCTCTAATGTAATGATTTTTAAATAATTTGTCACTTGTTATTTTATTGTATAGCATTTTAAACAGTGTAAACTTACTTAAATACGTAATTAAAAAGATGAAAAATACAACAAATTTATACCATAAAAAGACTAAGGCTGGATCTACACTGCCCTAGACTCCTTTAACACTGTCATATAATCTATATCAGTGGTTCCCAACCTGTGGTCCGTGGATCACCAGTGGTCCTCAAGAACAAAAATATGGTCCACGGCCTCACCATTACTACACCATTGCAAAAAACCAGATAATCTGGATTTGTATGGCAACGTAGTTGGGGCCTTATATCCCAGAATATGATTCTAGATAATCTGCTTTGACCTAGATTATTTGAATCTACACTGCCAGTTAATATGAGATAAACAGGTTTTCTGGAATCAGATCCTGGAATGTCCATCTAATGTAATTTTAAATAAAAATATCCTTCCCAGCCTCGCTCTGCTCGCTTTGCTCTGGGGCGAGTCTGCACAGTAGCGCCCGCGCGGGTCACATCTCCCCCCCCCTCCTGAACATGCTCACGCTGCCCCTCGGATCAAAATGGCGGCAGAAGCGGCAGTGTAGAAGAAAAAGTAAGTGTTCGGCAGGAGGGGGAAGAAAGGGCGCGAAGGGGAAGGGGGAGGAAGAGGTCTCTGTCGAAAGCTGGCATGGGCAAACTTGGACCTTACAGGTGTTTTGGACTCCCAACTCCCACCATTTCTAGCAGCCTCAGGCCCTTTCCCTTTTTCTCCCTCAGCCACTTAAGCAGGAAAGGGCCTCAGGCTGTTAGGAATGGTGGGAGTTGAAGTCCAAAGCACCCAGAGGGCCAAAGTTTTCCCATGCCTGTTTTAGGGACCTTAAAGTGGTGAGCCTCCTTCCAACATTGTGATTCTGGATAGAAAACAAACAACAACATAACATAACATTGTTTGAGTCCACAGTGCTCTCTCTGGGTGTAGGTGAACTACAACTTCCAAACTCAAGGTCAATTCCCAAGCAAACCCTTTCAGTACTTTCTGTTGGTAATGAGAGTTCAATATACCAAGTTTGGTTCTATTCCATTGTTGCAAGAGTTCAGGATGCTCTTTGATTGTATGCTAACTATAAATCCCAGAAACTGTAACTCCCAAATGTCAAGGTCTATTTTCCCAAACTCCATCTGTGTTCA